>JAOANR010000011.1:22597751-22852297 GCA_030278955.1 Hygrophila difformis
CGTATGCATCACGCCAACTGAAACCGCACGTGGAGAATTATCCGACACACGACCTGGAGTTGGCAGCGGTCGTTTTCGCTCTAAAGATATGGAGACATTATCTTTATGGGCGGAAGTGTCGAATGTTCACCGACCACAAGAGCTTGAAATATATATTCACTCAGAAGGAGTTGAATTTGAGACAGCGAAGGTGGTTGGAACTTATTAAAGACTACGATTTAGAGATAGCCTACCACGAGGGGAAGGCGAATGTGGTAGCCGATGCCCTAAGTCGGAAAACCCAACACGTGACAAACTCGTTGGTAATTCCGCCGGCATTGTACATGGAGTTAGCAAGATTGGAGCTAGAACTTGTGCATCCTGGCACAGTGAGTGAAACGATCAACGCCATGGTCGTAGAAACTCCAATATTGGACGAGATTAAGCTCGCCCAACCGGGCGATGCGAAACTCGAGAAGATAAGGGGGTATATTGCCGAAGGAAAGGCAATAGGATTTGCTGTCCATGAGGATGGAAGCATTCGTTTCAAAGGGAGATGGTGCGTGCCCATTAAATGTGCCGAGTTGAAGCGAAGGTTGATGGAGGAAGGACACAACACGCCATATTCAGTACATCCCGGAGGCGACAAACTTTACAAAGATCTGAAGAAGATCTATTGGTGGCCGGGAATGAAGAAGGAAGTGGCAGACTTCGTGGCGAAATGTCTCACCTGCCAAAAGGTTAAGGCAGTGCGACATAAACCCTTAGGACTGATGCAACCACTAGAGATTCCAAGTTGGAAGTGGGATAGCATCTCAATGGATTTTGTCTCGGGATTACCCCGATCACCTAAAGGCACGAACAAGATTTGGGTGATTGTGGATAGGCTAACGAAGACAGCCATATTTATCCCAATGAAGGACACGTGGACTATGGACCAATTGGCCCGAGCCTACATTGATAATGTGGTACGACGACATGGAGTACCACATGACATTATTTCTGACAGAGACAGTAGATTTGTCTCTCATTTTTGGACGGAGTTACAAAAAGCTCTCGGTACTCAAATCAAAATGAGCACCGCATTCCACCCAATGACGGATGGTCAAACCGAGAGAACAATCCAAACACTAGAAGACATGCTGAGAGCATGCGTGTTGGAATTTAAGGGAAATTGGGAATCCCATTTACCCTTAATCGAATTCTCTTATAATACTACCTCCTTTCTCATATAAGTGAACCATTTGCATAGTAGTAACTATTCATTGGGTAACCTTAACTAATTTTTTAGACATAGTTATATAAGAAAAAATATATTCATGTGAGATCTTGTTAGATTCGTCTAATCACATAGTTTTAGAATGTTAAATTTTTATATTTTTTACTTATATACAATTTGAGTTATAAACATCTAAAAATGTGTCTTGGACTGCGTGAAATGCAGGAAGGGTGCATTTATATGAGAACAGAGGAAGTAATAGCTACCATGCTAGCATTGGCATGGCACCTTTCGAGGCGTTGTATGGACGAAAGTGCCGAAGCCCGTTGAGCTGGGAAGAAAACGATAAGTCGGTGGTAGTGGGACCACAACTTATCGAAGACATGGCTCAAGAAATCAAAGTGATTCAAGGAAAAATGAAAGCCGCTCAAGACCGTCAGAAGAGTTACGCTGACGTGAGACGACGAGACCTAGAATTTCAAGTGGGAGATAGGGTCATGTTAAAGAGAGCACCCATGAAGGGGGTGATGCGCTTTGACAAGCGAGGAAAGTTGAGTCCTCGATACATAGGACCTTACGAGATTCTAGAACGGGTCGGAAATTTAGCCTACCGACTGGCTTTACCGCCACAATTAGATCGAGTTCATAATGTCTTCCATGTCTCACAACTAAAGAAGTATGTGCCGGACCCGACACATGTACTTCAACCGGAGATAATTGAGCTCGATGAAGATTTGACTTATGAAGAAGTCCCAGTGCGTATTCTCGACACTAAGGAGCGAGTAACTAGGAACAAAACCATCAAAATGATCAAAGTTCTTTGGTCGAACCACGAAAGTGAGACGGCAACTTGGGTGGTAGAATCCGACATGAGAGAACGCTACCCGACATTGTTCCAAACCGATACCGACACAGTTATGTGGACATAACTGCAATCTTAAGGGGGAGAGGATGTCATACCACCTATTTTTCGTGCATCTTTGTAAACTTTTGAACTACGTTATGGCATGATCCCTTCACAGGGTACGTAGGCAGCTTAGAAGTTTTAATTCTAAGTTCAGTCACAACATAACAAAACAATAAAACAAACAAAAGACCTTAGCACGAGAAAAGCCGAAACACAACTTCGAGGACGAAGTTGATTCTTAAGGAGGGTAGACTGTAATACCCGAGAATTTTGCAACATAAAACAATAATTAAATAAATAAACAATAAATAAAATAAATACAATAAATAAATAAATCCAGCAAATAAATAAATAAATAAGGATAAGGGAATGAGAAATGAGATTTAACTTAAAAAGGAATTAAAAGGGAATTAATTAAATAAAACGAATTATTAAAGATAAATAAATTGTACACCGAAACCCGACACCAATGAACTCGAGAATTCGAGTCCAAACATAAATTATACGGGGTTCCTATTTCCGTAAACTCGAAGATACCCCGGAAATCGGAATACGGGAGCATAGAGGGATAGAAATCCGAAAGAGAGGAGGAAAGGCACGACGGATCGCACGACCCGCCCCGACCGAAGTCCAGGCGAGTGCCGCACGGTGGCCGCGCGGTCAAAGGGAGGAGAGCGCGCCACGACCGCGCCGTTTGACAGATTCACCCGTGCGAGATTTTCTCGCCCGAATCCGGATTTTCCGACTTCGGTTGAACACCATTCGGCTCAGGACTCCTAGGGGCAGACCTTGGGCGTCCCTAGGCCTTGTTTAACTATAAATAAGCCCTCTTAAAAGCTCCGAACACTTTTCCAAAACCCTACAACTCTCTATACGTCGAAAACCCTAATTCCGGAGTCGTCGGAGGCACGAACCCAAGCGAGGGACTGATTTGGACGAAATCAGAGTCTTCTAAACGTCGTGGAAAGTTCCGATCCATTCGTCTCTTACGTTTTGATTCGAAAACGAATCCTAACCTTCTTATTTTCCTTTCTACGCCCCGAATCGGATCTAGAACGTAGAACCCGGCGAACGGAGAGAATAGACGGAGGACTGGAAGCCACGCCTTCAAAATAGACGATCCCGGATATCTACAAATCTGTAAGTTAATACTTACATGGTTTTGGGAGTAACTAAAACATTCAAACCTAAAAGTTAAAACAAATCTTTCGTAAATCTGTCAACGTATGTTTTTACCGGCGCAACAGTTTTGTCGAATTTTTCCGAACCTTAAAACGACTTCAAACGGAAAAACTTAAAACATGAAAAACGTTCCTAAAGCTTAGATCTATCTACTGTAAAATTTTCAGAAGTTTTAGAGACGATTTGATATGTGAAAACCAACCGAAACCGAACTGCTTGAAATTCTTGACAGAACTTAGGTCCGATCTTTATCACGTTTTTGACATTAGTTATAGACCGATTTAGATCTTTAGCCGAACATGAAAGTTGTAGATAAATGTCTTAAGAAGGTCTCTGTAAAATTTCATTAAATTTGGAGTTGATTTGCTATGGTAGATCTTGATAATCTTGAACTGCTGTATACGAATTTCGGACAGATTAAGGTTATGACGGAAATTGATGTATTTGACCTATTTTAGTATCTCGGATTGAAAAAGTTAAAACAAGAAAGTTGTTCATCTAGATGTTTCTGAGTCAGTGGTAAAATTTCAGAATTTTTGGAATTAAACTCGATTTTTACTGAATTTTAGAGTAAACTGTGGTTGACCGAGTCAAATCTTGAAATCTTGTTGAAACGGTGAAACTAGCCTTTAAGGTTTAAACGAGTAGAAGACTCTTTGAAATAATTATATGAAATCTGGAAATTAGGAAATCTCCTTTACAAACTTGATCTTTAAAATTAGGGGGTGAGTGCTCTGCAGGGTGCCCTCCTAACGATTCACTTCGTGCCTATATGGACGATGGTGACCCCGCGCGAAATATTTGAGATATGTTGCCAAAACGGCATGAGATATATGGCCTAAACTCTCGTGAATATTCTTATGGGTTTCTCGAGGCTCCGGAGTGGTACTGGGTATGGCAGATACGGCTGCGGCCGCCGGTTTCCGGCTAAATTGACGAGATTGCGATGCAATCGTGAAATACTTGAAATACTAAATCTTGGGAGTAATGGGGATAGTTAAATATTTTAATTGCTGTTCTTTAAATTATTAAATGCTTTATTTAAAATTATTTATGGCTTCATTTAAATTATTTATGAATATTATCATGCTTTTATGTAAATATTAAATTAATGGCTTTTAAACCCTATGATCATGCATGTGTTAACTTACTCAGCAAGTTGTGCTGACCAAACCATTTATTTTCCTTTTTCCTTACAGAGTATGTGGAATGATCATGAGCACATTCATGCATGGGGGAACTATATTTTGCATACTTTATTATTTAAATTCTTGCATTAGACATTAGAATAAACGGGCTTGTTTAACCCGTATTTTGACCATGTTGGTCGTATTTACATTTTCGCTGCAATATTATACTTAAATACTATTTCCGCTGCGCTATGATATTATTATTTTCGAGATTATATTGTATGGGCAGTTTGCAAATGTTTTCAAAGCTTTTAAATACTGAAATACCTAGCCTTGCATCTCTTTAGTAAGCCGGAGAAACCGTGTCTTACTAGGGAGGTGTGGCGGTGACATCCCGACCTGGGTGACCAAAAACCGGGGTGTTACAACGTGACAACCTATAAATATATCCCTAATCCCAACTCCATCTTCATAATTTGGTTTCATTAAATAAAGCTGAAAATCGGGATTATTATTTTTCAGAAAATACTCATATAGTGGGAAATTGTCAAAAGTTTCATGGCCGGGGATTTTCATCGCGCCGTTTGAAATCAAAGTTTCCCACATGAGTAATAAAAAGTGAAATATACCCTTAAACCCCTTTCCCATGAATCATAACTCGTTTCATTTAATAAATTCAATCCTGATTTATTTTATAAAAAATTTGTCAAAAGTTTCATGGCGCCGTTGCCGGGGAGGATGCAGCGTCGTTTATTAGAGAATTACATTCCTGATTGCTCATAGTTAGCTTATATCTATAAATATGTATACGCAATCGAGCCAATTCTAACCTGGGGAATATGCAGGTACTGTCATAACTAAGACCGTCGTTCTATGCAAAAGAGAAAGGAGACCCCAGCCGAAATCCCGTTCAACGCAGAGATTGAGAAAACAGCTCGTCGTCTGAGGGCAGAAGCTAAGCAAAGGAAAGAACGGGAAAGGCTAGCACTACTCTCTCCAAGCACAAGCAGTGACATCTCAGACATGGCGGATAACCAAGGCATTCCCCCAATCATACCACCTAACCCGCCACTCCAAAATATCCAAGAGGACCCAGAAGACGTTGATGACGAGAACTTGGAGGATCCCCCTCCTCAGATCATACAGGGAGGTGGAAACCCACCAAATCTCGAGCAACAACCCTTCGAAGTGCCTCCACCAAATCAGCAAAACCCTCAAAACAACCCCAATAACCAAAATTTCCAAAATGACCGTAACTTCCAGAATCAGCAGTATCAGAATCCCAACCAATTCAATCCAAACCAGTATAATCCAAACCCACAAGATCATAATGATCCGAGGAATTTCTATCCCAACCAGAACTTCAACCCACAGGACCAATACCAAGGACAGTATCAGGGACAATATCAGGGAGGCCTAGGAAACAACCAGCAGCCTGCTGCTGCTGATTACATGCAACCAATCATAGAACCATACTTGAACGTGCCAGGCAGAGCACTAATTGTAGCCAGGAACTTCGAACTCAAGCCTGCTTTGATCAACTTGGTACAGAATAGCCAATTTGCAGGGGCCAATCATGAAGATCCACATGATCACTTGGCGACATTCTTGGAGCTCTGCAACACGATCAAGAATCAGGGCGTTTCTCAGAACACCATTAGGATGATGTTGTTCCCGTTCTCATTGTGTAGTGGAGCAAAAACCTGGTATAAATCATTGCCAGTAAACCAAAGGAGTACATGGGAGGATATTGTAAGGAATTTCTTGGTAAAATACTTCCCGGAATGGAAGGTAGATGAAGGAAGGTCGAAGATCTCTGAGTTCAAGATGAGGCCTGAAGAATCGTTGTATGATGCAAAAGAGAGGTTTATGAATCTGTTAAGGAAATATCCTCAGCACGGTTTTCAGGGATGGGAACAACTGAGAAAGTTCTACAATGGACTGACACACGCATGGAAGCATATGTTAGATGCTGCGGGAGGGCAACACTTGTTGCACATGCCTATGGATCAAGCATGGGCCAAAATTGAAACAATGAGTGTGAATAGGTCCGGATTGAATGATGAGAGCACTAATGATACCCCTCCCCGTGGACTTTGTGCTGTAGGTACAGCGGAGAAGACAGATATTGAGAAGCTGCAAGAGCAAGTGGCGGCATTGTCTGTAAACCAAGGAGCCGGTAGCTCTGCTCAAGGACAACAAACAGATCTGATTTGTGGACTGTGCCAGGGTGCTCATGCAACTGACACATGTGAACAAGTCGTATCTGAAAGCTGTAATTTTGCAGGGGCTTTCCCAAACAGACACCCGAATTTGTCATATTCCAACAACGATGCCCTCAACTCTCACCTTCTGAACAGGCCACAACAGTTCAACCCTCAGCAGAATCAAGGATTCAATCAGAACAGAGGACAAAATTTCCAAAACCAAAACCAAAACTTTCAGCCTCAAATCCAACAAAGACCTCACCGAAATTTCCAACAGCCTAGCCAAAATTTCCAGAATTTCCAGCCCCAGCCACAGTTCATACCTAATCAGGGCCAATGGAACCAGAATCAAAATCAAAACCAAAAGCCTCCATCAAGGCTGGAAAATTTGATAACTGATTTTATCATAAGTCAGAAGGAGATCAACACACAGTTGCAGGCCTCCATCAGAAATGTGGAGACCCAAGTGACTCAAATGGCTAGTGAAATGCAAAAACGGGACAAAGGAGCATTGCCAAGCGCAGCAGAGAAAAACCCACAGTGCAAGGCAATAACTTTCAAATCTGGAAAAACATTGGCTGGACCGAAAGGAAAGGATGATATGGAAAAAGGAAATGAATCTGGGAAGGACAATGCTGCTGATGAAGAAGCAGATGATGCAGAAATGGAAACAACCAATTTGCAGACTGAAGCTGCAGAAGACAAGGCTAAAAATGGTAAAGGTGAAGGTACAATTTCTGACCCTTCACCGTAAAAACATTTAGATGATAATAAGTGTATGCCAAGGGTGCCATACCCTGCGCGTCTTAGAAATAAGGAACAGGATCTTAAATTCAAGAAATTTCTGGAAAGATTGAAAGCTGTTGAGATCACTATTCCCTTGGTCGAAATGATTTCAGAAATGCCCGTCTATGCTAAATTTCTTAAAGAAATGATTTCAGGGAAAAGGACATTCGATCAAGATGAGGTGGTGATTGTAAACAGCAGCTGCAGTGCCATAATTGAAAGAGTGCTACCTGAGAAGAAGGAGGACCCAGGCTGTATCACACTGCCAGTCCACATCGGAAAGACAAATGTCGGAAAGAGACTATGCGACTTGGGGTCGAGCATCAACGTTATGCCACTCGCCATGGCAAAACGTCTTCACTTGGGAGTAATTGAGCCGGTTACAATGAAACTACAACTGGCAGACCGGTCAATCACTCATCCCATTGGGATACTGAAGGATGTGATCGTCAAGACGGGAGGAATACTCTTTCCTGTCGATTTCATCATTCTTGACATAGAGGAAGACTATGAGATGCCACTGATCCTAGGCCGCCCCTTCCTTTCAACGGGCGGTGCACTGATAGACGCACGTTCAAATCAAATCAAGCTCCGTGTTGGAGAAGAAGAGCTGAATTTCAACATGGGCAAGCTGCAGAGGTTTCCGCATGAGGGAACTTGTTCCAGACTTGATGTAATAGATTGTAGGAAAGGAGGAGAGCTAGACTCTGACAATGGGATTGTAATGATGATGGATAATGACTATTCAAAGCAGGTACTGAAGCCTGCTGGCGAGGAGCACGAAGGCTGTACCGCCGTCCATTTCGCCGATCCCGAAACTGGGGATTTGGAGGAATTTGACGGTGCCAAGTTCCATGACGACGCCGACCAAGAGGAGGCGGATCCTGTGCTGATGCAGGATCCGACAGGTAAATCTGAATTTCCCCCATCTAATTCTCGCAAATTACTTCCTTCAGTGGAATGCCCACCAGAGCTTGAACTAAAAGTTTTACCGGAACATCTTAAGTATGCGTTTCTCACAGAACATAAAAAATTACCGGTAATTGTGTCAGCTAAGCTGACACAACATCAAGAAAATGCTCTGGTGGGAGTGCTTAAAAATCTTGTGCGTGCAATCGGTTGGACCATTTCTGATATCAAAGGAATAAGCCCTTCTGTTTGTATGCACAGGATTTTAATGGAGGAGAATTTCAAGCCTTCACGCCAGCCCCAATGAAGATTGAACCCACCCATGCAAGAAGTGGTAAGAAAGGAAGTGATCAAGCTGTTGGATGCCGGTATTATATACCCAATTTCTGACAGCAAATGGGTCAGTCCTGTGCAGGTTGTTCCCAAGCGGGGTGGGATGTGCATAACCAAGAATGAACAAGGGGAGGAAATTTCCACACGGCCGGTCACCGGATGGAGAGTCTGCATAGACTACCGGAAGTTGAACGAGGCCACTCGTAAGGACCATTTCCCTTTACCTTTCATTGATCAAATGTTGGAACGGTTGGCGGGAATGGAGTTTTATTGCTTTTTAGATGGTTATTCAGGTTATAATCAAATAGTGATCGCCAGTGAGGATCACGAAAAAACAACTTTTACATGCTCCTATGGCACTTTTGCCTATAGGCGCATGCCTTTTGGTTTGTGTAATGCACCTGCCACTTTTCAACGTTGCATGATGTCTATATTTTCCGAATTTATCGAAAAGTGCATTGAAGTTTTCATGGATGATTTCTCTGTATATGGAGATATGTTTGAAGAATGTCTGACCAATCTTGCTAAAATTTTAAAGAGATGTGAGGACACTAACTTGGTCTTAAACTGGGAAAAGTGCCATTTTATGGTCACTGAGGGCATAGTGTTAGGTCATCGCATTTCACGTGCAGGCATTGAGGTTGATCCAGCCAAGGTCTCCATCATTTCCAATCTCCCTCTCCCCAATTCTATCAAGTCAGTTAGAAGCTTCTTAGGGCATGCCGGTTTTTACCGGAGATTCATTAAAGATTTCTCTAAAATTGCCAAGCCGCTCACTAACCTTCTTTGTAAAGAAAATCCCTTTGTAATAAGTGAAGCGTGTGTCCAAGCCTTTGACACGCTCAAAACAATGTTAGCTTCTGCTCCAATTGTGCAACCACCCGATTGGTCACTGCCATTCGAGGTAATGTGTGATGCAAGTGGTCTTGCAGTAGGTGCAGTTTTAGGGAAACATAAGGATGGGAGACATTGCGTAATTCATTACGCAAGTCATGCCTGGAATGAAGCCCAAGTAAACTACACCACTACAGAAAAAGAGATGTATGCTGTAGTCTTTGCATTTGACAAGTTCAGACAATATCTGATTGGGACAAAGACTGAAGTGTACACTGACCATAGTGCACTCAGATACTTGTTTAGCAAACAAGATGCAAAACCTCGTTTAATCAGGTGGGTGCTGTTGTTGCAAGAGTTTGACATTGTAATAAAAGATAGGCGAGGTCGAGATAATGGTGCTGCTGATCACTTATCTCGATTAGAAAATGATAAAAATGACAAAGCCGTTAATGAAGAGTTCCCGGATGAATAGTTGTTCGCTCTGCATTTGCATGATCAAGCGTGTCCATGGTTCTCCGACATTGCTAACTTTTTAGCATGTGGGATAAATCCACCATTCCAGCAGAAATACAAAAGGGCAAAATTCTTCAAAGAAGTAGTAAACTACTTCTGGGAAGATCCCTTCTTGTTCAAACACTGCGCTGATTCAATAATCAGACGGTGTGTGACTGAGTCTGAGGCTTACCAGATCACCAAGAAATGCCATGAATCTGAATATGGAGGTCATCACGGTCCCACTCGAACTGCCCACAAGGTACTCGAGTGTGGCTTTTTCTGGCCTACTATTTATGAGGACTGCAAGGTGTATGTAAAAGCCTGCGACAGGTGCCAAAGATTAGGAAACATCTCCAAGAGGGATGAGATGCCTCAAAGGGGGATTCTCGCACTTGAGATCTTTAATGTATGGGGCATTGACTTCATGGGACCGTTTCCACCATCTTGTGGAAACTACTATATCTTGGTAGCTGTCGATTATGTGTCCAAATGGGTAGAGGCTGTCGCATTACCAACCAATGATGGTAGCCAAGTCATAAAGTTCCTCAAGAACAATATTTTTAACGATTTGGCATACCTAGGGTGATAATATCTGATGGAGGAACACATTTTGTTAATAAATCCTTTGAGAACCTTATGATAAAAACTGGAATCCTCCATAAGATAGGCACGCCTTATCATCCTCAAACTAGTGGACAAGTCGAGGTATCGAATCGCGAGATCAAACATATACTCGAAGCCACGGTTGGGGTAACCCGTAAGGATTGGGCACGTAAGCTCAATGACGCTCTATGGGCATACCGCACTGCATTCAAGACTCCCATCGGGATGTCCCCTTATAGGCTTGTCTTCGGAAAAGCATGTCACTTGCCCGTAGAACTAGAGCATAAAGCTTACTGGGCCGTAAAAACGCTTAATTTTGATCCAAGAGTTGCTCAGGGCAAACGCAAGTTGGACCTCAATGAAATTGAGGAAATACGTGCGCAAGCTTATGAAAGCTCAAGGATTTACAAAGAGCGGACCCAGAAGTTGCACGATCGCCGGATTAAGCCTAAACACTTCTATGTTGGCCAAAATGTCTTGTTGTTCAATACTAGGTTGAAGCTGTTCCCCGGAAAGCTAAGATCCAGATGGGAAGGGCCATATGAGGTGTTGGAGGTGTTTGAAAACGGTGCAGTCAAGATCCGAACTAAAAAGGGAAATCAGGTGGTGAATGGACAACGTTTGAAGGAATACATAGGACACTACGATCCAAAGAAAGAGAGCCAAGCAGTGCAGACCCGGCTTATGTTCAATAAAAACAGCATTAAAATTATAAAAATTTCATTCTGCGTATTTATGCATTATTTTAATTCAAAAACAGAAAGTATCCAAGTCAATTAAACATTTAGAGTACTAAGACTCTAAATGTGAGGATGTTGATAGTTGGAGAAAATCTAACATGGGTAAATTATTTATCTTGCAGAAATCATGGAACCACCAAAAAGAAGGAGCAGAAAAATAAAGCAGAAAACCAGGTTCCCGGTTGGATTGATCCCATGAATTTAAGAAAATAATTCCGGAAAATTAAAGCAATTTAAAATCCGGAATGATTTTTGCAAACAAGTGGAATTAATCCAACCTATTTTATGCAAGTGGGAATTCAATTATTTGAGCCCATCACAACATAAAAATGTTTTGGACTAAAATTTTCTGAGTCCAAAATGAATAAAACCAACTGAGACCCAATTTCATCTACTCGGGCCCAGTCCGCAGAATTTTGAAAATTCTGAAATCTGAGTGTTGACGGCAGTCAACTCAGTTACGACGCAGTCCTCAACTACGACGCTATTCTAGTATAACGTCGTAGATGGATAGCGCCGTAGTACCCCTTCATCTCACTCCTGACCTACGACGCTACATTAAACTACGACGCTACACCAGCGTCGTACCAATAGTATAGCGTCATAGTTGACTTTTTCCCTATATTCCAGTTACGACGCTAGTGTAGCGTCGTAGGACAAGTATAGCGTCGTAACAGCATTTCTTCCGCCTATAAATACCCCAACCCCTTTTCTTCCCCATTTTCACCCTTCACTCTCACTTCCAAACCCCTTTCCTGTGAAAAGAACGCACAGTTCTCAACTCTTTTTCCAACCAAAACCAAGGGGATACCATGGCCAGATTTTTCTGACTCTTTCCAAACTTGGGACCAATGCCTCCCTCTCCCCCAAGGGGAAGGCCGGAGTAAGATCTTTCACTTCCCCTTCCCATTCTCGAACCTCCCCCTGTTTTGCAATTTTATTTGGCATTTTTGTGTCTTACTCTTGTAAAAAACTTTTGAATAGCATAATGTGCCTTGTTTGCTTTCTTATTTTCTTGTTTTTGGTTTTGTTGCTCTCGGTTTTGAGTAGAAGGAGTAGTATCAGTTTCATTTTTGGCACTGTCTGTGTTGACCGAGCATGATTAGGATATGGATGTCTGATCTTGCTGCTGTTTGAGGATGGATATGTTTAAAACTTGTGGAACTTTTGATTTTCGAAACCCACAAAACTTTTGGAAAGAGCAGTTAGGGTTTGAAATTTTTGAAACCCAAAACTGAAAAAGTAAACTGATGAGCATTAGGGTGTTGCTTTGAACACCATGATGTTGTTAGTTTTCCTAAGATCTTTACAACAGCTTGAGTGTTTATTTTTGTTCAAACCCTGTTGGGGTTTAATTTTGTGATTAATAATGATTTAAGATTGCTGTTATGGATAAAGGGAGCATTCAAGTGGATGTTCTTTTTGGCATATCTGTTGACAGCATGACAAAATCTTTTGGGAATAAATGTTTGCTTGTTTTTGGAAACATGGTACAAGCACCCAATGGGAGCTTACCACTTTTTCAAAGAAAAGTGACTTTTTGAAAAAGACAAAATAGTAAGTAGGTTCTTTTTAAAGATTGACCAACTTGTTTTGTTCCCAATGGAACACAAACTAGTGTAATAAAATAGCAGTATCTTCTCATCATGTGGACTGCTATCTTTAGAAAATTCCAAAAATTGGGACCATAAAATCCCACCTTTTATTAAATAAATTTGGTCAACCCTTATAAAATTAAAAAATGATTTCCGCTTATTTTGATCACTTGAACTGCCCGCCTCCTTTCCAAACAGTTCAAGTTGAGCAGTTCCGAGCCGCCGCGTCACCATTTGCACATTCCCCGATTCGCGTTCCATTCCATTCCACTGCACTTTCAACAATCACCTCGGGATTGTTTAAAAATTGGAAATCAAGTTTTTGGGCCTTATGGCCCATTAAAAAGATTTTTAGTCTATGACCATTTTTTGGTTTACCTATGCTTTATAATTAAAATTCAAGTTGGAAATCTAATAACCTCACATCTAGAGCAAAGTTCTAAATTTGAGTTTGTTGGTTTCCAAGCTTGAATGGTTCCAGAGAAAATTATAAAATTGGATTCATTACTCCTTATCTTTTCAGGAACAACATTTTCCAGATCCCAGACCCAGTACCCGGAGGGACCCAGCTGCTGGACCTGCCACTAGAGCTGCTAGGAGAGATCCTCTGCAGAATCGGAGAGGATGAAATGAAGGAAGTGTTCAGAGCTAGGGAAACTTGCACAAAGCTGAGGGACGCAGGCGATCTCACCATCGTTTACAAGCGATGTGAACTGGAACTCTCCTCCGTGAAAATGTGGCAACAAGGTATTCAGAGGCAGAAGGAGGAATTTCTGCAAAAATGCATAGAGGCAGAAGATTTCAACTTCAGATCGTCTCGGCAATAGAAGCATTCACAGGAGGGGATGAAGAGCAAGCTTGCGAGATCCTGCGACTAGGGATAGAGGATAACCACAAAGCGTCAATCTTTGTGCGGGGACTGATGTTGATGAGCAAGCATGAAGAGAGCCAAGTTCTTCTGGGGATCAAAATGATCGAAGAAATGGTAACTGATAGGTCGGTCTTTGTCTACACGTCCACCAACACCCTCGGATGGCTGGCAAATAACCTGGACTCCCCTGGTCTATTCCATGGCCAGGCAGACCGGATCTACTGCCCAATGAATGGGGCAACCCTGGAAGAACATCACGGCTGGTGCCTGCGTTGTAACTTGACAAGCTTCATCCACTGGAGCGGATTCTTCTTTCCCTAGGACTGGGAGAAAAATGAATCTTTAAAATGCTTTACTTTATATTATTTAAATGTAACCGTCATATAAGAGAATTCTATATTTTTGTGCATGTTTGTCTTAACTGCATAAGAATCTCTTATAAATGATGTATTTAACTGCTTTCCATAAACAGTACTTCATCTTTGAGGTCCAAATAGTTTATTTGAAAAAAAAAAAAAGATGTCTGACAGTCCAAGATGAATAAGTGACTGTCAGGCCAAAAATATGCTGTTGACATACTCCGTATGTCAGCAGTGCCTCCTTTACTGCTTTAAATTAAATAACCAGCAAAAAGTATGCATAAACCTGCTCTAAATTCACATGTTGAATTTAGGCTTGTGATTGAATTTTCAAACTTTTAAATTGGGATAACATAATTGAGAACATGCATGACATGGATTCCTAAGGTTTTGAGCTATAAAAATTTAATGATGCGATCAGCTTATTGGGTAATAGATCTTCATGTTGAAAATTTTGATTGAATAAATCGTTAGAATTAAGCTTTGATTAATTTTGAGAATATTGTATGACATGAATCAATCCAACCTTGTGAGATCTGAGCAATGAGTCACATTTACTCATTTATCTCCTTTGATGTGTGAAAATCATTTTGATTAAAGGAAACTAGAACTTGCAATTGGACCGATTCAAGACCATGCCATATTCCCGAAATCGAGCATATGATCGAGGCACTTAGAAAACCCAAATTTTTGGCCTTCGTTTGAAATCCAAACCCAAAAATATTTTCCCCTCAGGATTAACCAATTTGAGCCTTTAAGCCTAATTTTTCTTTGAAGCCATTTATATTTTTCCTAGCCTACAAAAAGACCAAAATATTCAACCCAAGTGTGCAAGCATAAATTCTTTCAAGGCATTAAATTTATGATCATAAAAAATGTATCAATCGGTAAGCTATAAACCGATTCAAAAAAAAATGTTGAGTTCCATTCAACAAAAATAAATTGCAAATGACAAAGCAATTAGACATAGTCTAATGAAAAAGAAAATCAAAAGAAAGGAAATATTGATGATCATAATTTTTAAATAAAAATATGCCTAGTTATGATGGAATAAATTCTTGCCATTTCTTAGCCAATAATTTTCCTTCCCTACCGAATGTTACAACCGTATGCCCCATCTTAACCCTTAAATGAGACCTCATGATCTCGATTTGAGGAAATGAGCCGGTGGCGAGTTGGTCTGATTGCAAGCTTATGGGATAATTTAATTAAATTTGATTTTGAGTGTTCAATGATTAAATCCCCATTTGAGAGTGAGTGAATTTTCCGATTCTCTTACATGTGAGGCTCTGTTTCATGAATTATGCTCATGTCATACCTTAATTCTCATTTTAAATCTTTGCATCTTTCAAACATGATATTCATGAAGGATTGACAGCAATGCTTGATTTGTAGGCCCGATGTAGTGAGCCAGTATCATTTCATTAAACACTACAATCAAGGGAATTTAATACTTGTAGTTTTGATTGTCTTATCCCAATCCAAAAAGAATGTAATTTAGGAAGCCACGAAAATGAATTGAATATGTAGAGTCCGTGTTCTTAGGAACATTGACTCTGACTGCTCGGGGACGATCAGTATTAAATGTTAGGATGTTGATAATGGCAAAAAATGTCCATTATTTCAATCCATTTCCGTGTCTTACACGGGCATTTGATCGCATTCCAGTCATATATTAAATAAGAAAGCAGTAGAATTGGACTGATTTATGCATATTTGTAAAAATATTGAGCTGGTATGAAAAAGGCATAAATATGTAATTTTGTTACACATTTATGTTAGAAAAATCCAAAAACATGAGAAAAAGAAAAGAGAAAAAGGAAACAAAAAGATGGGAAAAGAAATGAAAACCCACAAAAATTTGATATTTCCAGGAAATTACGACGCTAGCCACAACTATGATGCTGAGCATGTGTAGCGTCGTAGTCGAGCATAGCGTCGTAGGCAGAAATGGATGCAAGATTCTGAAGGAGAAGAGCTACGACGCCGAGCATAGCGTCGTAGACCAAGTGTAGCGACGTAATGGAGTATAGCATCGTAGGTTGTCCATTTAGAGACAAAGAGTGTTTTGAGATGGAAGACTACGACGCAGTACCCATAGCGTCGTAATGAGGATAGCGACGAAGCCAACCATAGCGTCGTACCAAGCTGCAGAATTCAAATTCAAGGGCCTGGGGGCCCATGGGCCTAGGGTTTCTCGCCTATATAAAGAGGTGTTGACTCCCTAGTCTTGTCACTTCACCACATTCCAAACTTGAAGGCAAGAAGCTGTTCTTGAGCAGTGTGTAGGTTAGTTAGTTTAGTTAGGAATTTATTTTTTGTTTTATTTAATTCATGCCCTAGTTTAGTTTCCCTTTCACTAGATTAGTATGTTTTCAACATTTCCAGCTTAGATAGCCACTGTTTTCCTTTATTTCAGTTTTGTTAAACTCTTATTTAGGTTTGAAATACCCAAATGATGGGTATTATCAAACCCTTTTATAAAAAAATGGAAAGTTAAGCTTCAAAGAGTCCCAAAAGCATGAAATGGAAATGATTCCATGGATTTACTTGCTTTATTTTTGGTTTAAATGACCATTTTGTCATCTTATCTTCGGTTTAAAACATGGGCTTTCTGTCTTATCTTTCTTTTTGGGTTCTTATGCATGTTTGTATGGTTGGAAACCCTTGTCTGGGTTTGTGGTTCATGGGTGTATGTTTTTAGCTTATTTTATCATGTTTTTGCACATTTTGGCTTACTGTTTTCTCTTATTTCCTTACTGTTCTTGCACTGATGAACCATAAACTTGAAAACAGGGTTTGCAATCGCATAGATTGGATTAACCGACCAACAACACAAACTGAGTTAGCTACGACGCTAACCGCCCTACGACGCTATCCACTGATAGCAACGTAGGGCAGGGTTGACGTCGTAGTTACTTCAGATTGTGAACAAAATTTTGCCCTACGGCACTAGACCTACGACGCTATCCACTGATAGCGTCGTAATTTTTGTCTAAGGTCGTAGGACCCCAAAACTCTTCATTTTCGTAAAAACCCCATTTACGACGCTATGACAACGACACTATCCTAGGATAGCGTCGTAATTTAGTGCATAACGTCGTAACCTCCACTTTTTCTAACTCTTCAGAAAATCCACCTACGACGCTACACCTACGACACTATCCTAGGATAGCGTCGTAATTTAGTGTATAGCGTCGTAGCACTTCTTTCTCTTTCAAAACCATCTCTCCTCACTACGACGCTAGACCTTACGACGTAAACCACGTTTAACGTCGTAGGACATGCATAGCATCGTGGTTCCCCAAATTCTAAACTCATGTACGACACCAACACTACGACGCTATCCACTGATAGCACCGTAATCATGTTTAGCGTCGTACATAAACTCTTTAAACACCAACATTTTTACCTCTCACACCAATCCATGACGACGCTATTCCAACGACGCTGTCTTAGGATAGCGTCGTAAAATCTGTATAGCGTCATAATTGGCAGCTTCTGCCAGATTTTCCATTTCTCCATGTTCTTCATTAATTAATTGAACCCTTAAGTCAATAATTAAAGATCATAATTAGCAATGATTGAGATCGATGATTACCTTGATTAAAGGATCTTTGTTCAATTCTCCCTAAAATATTTTTCTATAAACAAAATCTTAATGCCTTAAGTAGATAATCCGGACTGTAATTAATTACGGTGTGAAGGATTATTTAAGACATTAATTATGGAATGATTCCATAGTCTTGCATGAGAAACCAATGTCTCTCATATAAGGCACTGTCTTTATTTCTATTTTATTTTATCCTTTTTCGTGATGTATGAACAAACAGTGAGAGATATTACAGAATAATGTCGGCGAACGGTCCCTTCACCGGGAAATGAAGTAGCCCGTAATTTGTATATTAATTACTGTTTGTTATTTTGCATGGTTTGGATAATGACTAACAAGGTCAGGCGAACGGTCCTTTCACCGGGAAATGAAGTAGCCATTCGGTTAATTACTGTCCAAATACAGTTTTATTCTCTTTATCTTAATTTCCAAACCAAATTCCAATCTGTAATATAAGTTGGCTAGTATCTGTCAATATTAGCTGATGAATACTGCAGAAAGGAAGCATGTAGGTTTTTATCAGAATTCGCAGACAGTAAGGACACAACTGGTAGCGACACTACTATTTTAGGGTTTCTGCTTTCTAAATTCGCTCCATCCGAGTAATTGGGAAGTTGGAAAGCAGATGTTTGCATTCCACCTAATTACTCTGCCACCCTTTTGGCCTCTCGGCTACCTCATATTTGTGTCACGCATTCTGTCTAAGCCCACCATTATATTTTGGGTTGATTGATTCTACACTTCCTTATAAAATTATGCATGATACTATTATGTAAATATTGTGGTCATAATTATTTTGGGATCCTTCCCTTGGACATTAGAAGTCTGGATTTAAATCAGATGTTTCATAATAAATTCCCAACAAAAATCATTTATAAAATCCGATCTAAGTAAGGGATAAATTCCTCAGTTATGTCTAACTCAAATCCGATCGAGGGTTAATTTTTGGGAAATTAGAAGCAGAGTCAGCGATTATGTCTCTTCTAGACCGAAAGGGTCTGTGTTCTTATTGAAAGTCTAGTACCTGTTTAGGGAATGGTTTTCACATCTATTACTTTCCGAAATTGCTATGTGTTGGGAATTTAGTCTTAACTATCACACCGAGATGGGATCCACTTGGATTCAAATACAGTGAGATAGATAATACTAGTGGAACAACACGTAGGCCTTGGTTATTTTCTAAGATAGGGTTGAGTTCCTTCCAACTGCTATCCTCTTCTGCCAAAGCCTATTTTTGAGTCCTGAGTGAGTGCATCCGAAAAGAACTAATCTATTTGTTTGTTTCATTAGTTTGTATCTCATAACCACCCGAAAGGAAGTGAACACTGCGAGCGGTTCACCGAGATTCGGGAATTCTTGATCCACGCTCGGTCATTCTGACTGGGGGCTTTCTTTTACTACCAGTACGAAGCTTTTGAAATTTCCGAGTGATAGGATTTTAAATGCTTTCTTTACTGCTTTCTTTTAATCGCTTTCATAGAGGTCACTCGGATGCGTCTCTAGATCTTCTAACTGCTACTAGGATTGAGAGTTAAGGGATAGTTCAGGGCTTGATTAGAAACTTTGGGTGTGACGCGGAGGATTGATAGCAGTACTTGGCAATTCAACTAATGACTTGACAGGTGTTGCTTGATCACCACAGATGAAATATCATACCCTGGCCGGGGCAGTTATGAATCTGTGGTATCTTAGAACTTGTGGTCTTAAGAACGTGTAAACTCACATTGTAAGTACCTGTCTGTTAAAGGGAACATGGTGCTGAGCGCATGAGAATTAGCTTTCTGACAGGATTATCCCAAGCAAAGAACTGTGTATAAAAATGGAAGTTTAATTATGTTTTATCTCAACCTTGTCCAATCTTTATTCTTTTCTCCCTGTCCATTCTATCATCATTTTGAATCAGCTTCATCTTTAACATAGCATAGAATTACAGCTTTTATTGTTTTTTGTGGAATTATTTCCATCTGTTTTTAGATTCAATTTCAGCATGCTCTTTAGCTTATTTAACTGCTTTCATAATATAGATTAAATTCAGTCATGTAGTTGTTAGTCCAACTTCAAAACTGATTTGAGCATTACGAATGGAAAATCTAGTAAAACGACGTGGGACCTGCTTCTATCGCACATCCTCCAGTGAACGATCCGGTCTTACTATAAATTACTGCAATTTTTGACACCGTGCTCTTTCGGGGCACAGTTTCTTAACACGAGTAATAAAAACATGACAACCTATAAATATATCCCTAATCCCAACTCCATCTTCATAATTTGGTTTCATTAAATAAAACTGAAAATCGGGATTATTATTTTTCAGAAAATACTCATATAGTGGGAAATTGTCAAAAGTTTCATGGCCGGGGATTTTCATCGCGCCGTTTGAAATCAAAGTTTCCCACATGAGTAATAAAAAGTGAAATATACCCTTAAACCCCTTTCCCATGAATCATAACTCGTTTCATTTAATAAATTCAATCCTGATTTATTTTATAAAAACACTCGTGTTAGTGAAATTTGTCAAAAGTTTCACCCACATAGAAAAATCTTCAAGAGTAGCTCTCTTCAAAACTGAAGGATGGTGGGTTGCTTCTTCTAATTCTTTGCAGACTGGTTTGCAGTTAAAAACAGTTTCAAGATGATCAAATGCCAATCTCGACTGAATGTTCCCAAGAATCTCATAAGGAAGATCTGATCTGAGTTTCCCCTGATCCAGACTTCTTTATTAAAGTCCTTGGTTGCTTTGAGGAGCTTCCAATTGCAAAGCTGAGTAAAATTGAGAAAAGTAGTAAACATGTAATTAAAAACTATGAAATGAAAGTCATTGAGATACAAGGAATGCACAAACTTGAACATAAAGAGGGTTCATTGTTCACAAAGAAAAACACAAAAGATTACAATTAGAACGAAAAGTAGACTGCTAAATAGTAAAGCTATTCCTCATTCAGCAGCTCATCTTCATCTTGTTCTTCCTCTTCATTGTCCCACTGTTCTTCCCAATCCAACAATATGCCTAGCTCACCAGTTGCTCTCCTGAACTGCTTGACTATGTCAAATAATTCACAAGGTATGCATTCTATCCTATCATGAAAAGGTAGTAGTTGGCGCTCAGCAAGGGAATGGTTTTTACAAAAACTCCTTTCCTCTTGAGCAAGGAAAGGATTTGGAAAATTTTCACAGTAAAGGAACCAGTGGAGAACACTGATTTTAAGAAAGGCTAAATCGAAGGTATCCTGAGTTGCAGATTTGATCAGTTGAATCCCTTCTTCATCAAATTTTTGATTTTGCTTAGAGAGGAGTAGGTGGCACATTATGAAGGCAGAGGGTTGGTGTTTATCATCTAATCCAGGCTTTAAGAGTTCATAAGCTCTTTTCTCATCATGATCATCAACAAATGCCACTAATGCAGGTTCAAGGTTAAACATGTAGTTTCCTGCATCCTGGCATTCTTTGATAAACTTATTCTGGTTACTGGAGTAAAACCTTCCCCTCCACATTGCACATGTTTCCATATTGACTCTCTTAAGAGCTAATGATGATGTGCTCGCTGCAAGAAACTGTGTGGATGTCTCTTAGACTCTAAGAAGTTCCCTTATGCTATTCTTTCCCAATCTCGACAGAATGTCTCCCAACAACTCAATAGGTAAGTCAATTAATTGAGTTTCCAAGAGTTGAGGAATTCTGACATTTCTGTTCAAGAAGAAAAGAAAGATAAACACAAAGTTCAGAGAAAAGCATTTATTTGAACAATAACTAAAAGATAGAAGATTAGATTTTATTAATACTTCCAAACTGCCTTACAAAATACAAGAAACTTGAACTGCTGGCAAATTTCAAATCTACGATCAAAAATTTATCTAAAACACTCATTCTCCCCCTTCTTCATCAGAAAATTCTTCAACAGAATTATGAATATATAAAATTTCTCTTGCCCAAATTCTGAAGTCTGCTACTGCCCTAGTTGCATCGCAGCATAGGCACATAACCTGATCAGCTCCATAGTTGTAATGTGGTGGCCCATGGATGACTTCCCACTCGTGTTCATTAAAATTACAAAAATCTCTCTTAATCTGCCCTAAGAAAGGATTAGACACATCCCTCCATTCTGAGATTACAGTCAAGAGTTTATATCTAAAATTATAGCTGGTCAGTCTATCGTTTAGAAATGGGCTTATTAAACAGAGTCCTTCATCTAACCCCCTTTCTGAAAATCTACTTAAACAACAAATAGCTTTTATGTAACTAGAAAACTCATGATTGTCATTAATTCCATCATCCAGAATCTGAAACGCTTTAGTTTCTTCACCTCGCGTGAATAATTCCATCGCCTTGCAAAGATTCATAGTGTGATTGCTAGCCTTTCCGTAGGATTGTAGGAATTTGATTTTACCAGTGGATTCGTTAGAGATACTTTTAAAAATAGGATCCTCTATATTGAACCTCCGCAAGACTATGGGATGGTTTGAAGCGATTCTGAATAATGTACAAGTTTCTTTACAATGGAGCAACTCTTCAAAGCTACCCTGCCCTACTCGTGACAGAATCTCCCCAATGATGTCCAGTGGAAGATCAGTCAGTTGTAGCACAGAGAACTCAGAAGCATGCTCTCCATTATTAGTGCTGTTAAGAGATTTTTAAAGAAGAAATTAGATTTAGCTTCATTAATGAAAAATCTAAGCCTGACTCTAGTCATTTTCAAGCAGAACAAAGAGAATGAAAAGCCCTATTATTGCGAAACAGATGTTTCAATGCACACACAAGCAGTAGACAAGAAAGAATTTCAATATGAACACACGAAGAAGGCACTAATGTAATACCCGAGAATTTTCCAACATAAAATAAAACAATAATTAAATAAATAAATAATAAATAAAATAAATACTATAAATAAATAAACAAATCCAGCAAATAAAAGAAACAAATAAAGATAAGGAAATGAGAAATGAGATTTTTACTTAAAAAGGAATTAAAGGAATTTAATTAAATAAAAGGATGGATAAATGGTACACCAAAACCCGACACTAATGAACTCGAGTATTCGAGTCCAAAACATCCAATTAGACTGAGAATAAAATTTAGAGAGAAAGTAGAAACCCGAAGATACCCCGGAAATCGGAATTCGGGAGCATAGAGGGATAGAAACCCGAAAGAGAGGCGGGAAAAGCACGACGGATCGCACGACCCGCCCGGACCGAAGTCCAGGCGAAGTCGGCGCGGTGGCCGCGCGGTGAAGTGGCTTTAGCGCGCCACGACCGCGCCACCCCACAGATTCGTTTGTTGCGTGAATCTCTCGCCCGAACGCGGATTTTTCGACTTTCGGTTGAACATCTCTCGACTCCAGACTTTTAGGTCGGTTGTGGACACCCTAGGGATTAAGAATTCTATAAATAAGCCCCTTGGGAGCCCCAAACAAGTTTACAAAACCCTACAATCTTCTATACGTTCGAAACCCTAAATTCGGAGTCGACGGAAAGCACCAAACGGAGGCAGCAGCTTGGACGAAAATCCAAGGTCTCCAAACGTTGTGGTAAGCTCTAGTCCAATAAATCTTTTCACGTTTCAATCCGAAAACGGATTCTAACTTCGGTTCTTTTCTTTCTACACCCCGTATCGAATCTAGATCGTAGAACCCGACGAACGGAGAGGAGAAACGGTGATCTGGAAGCCACGCCTCCGAACTAGACATCCCCGACGTTCATAGACACTGTAAGTTAACCTTACATGGTTTTGGGAGATTTTAAAACATTCAAAACTTAAAAGATTCAACAAGAACCATAAATCTGTCCACTTTTGTTTTTCTACCGACGCAACAGATTTAGTGAATTTTTCCGACCCTTAAAACGAACTCAAACGGAAAAACTTAAAACACGAAAAACGTTCCTAAGACTTAGACCAGCTACTGTAAAAATTTGAGAATTTTTGGAGTTGATTTGATATGTGAAAATCCGTTGAAACCGAACTGTTTGATTCTAGATCTCGAAATCTTGGACAGAACTTAGGAATGATCTTGATCACGTTTTTGACATAGGATCTAGGCTGTTTTAGATCTTTGGCCGAACATGAAAGTTGTAGATGAATGTCTTAAGATGATCCCTGTCAAATTTCATTAAATTTGGAGTTGAATTGATATGGTAGAATTTGAAATCTTTAAACTGTGACATATTAAACTCGGACAGAATTCTTCTTATGCGAAAATTGGTAATTTTGACCTACTTAGGTATCTCGGATTGAAAAAGTTAAAACACGAAAGTTGTAGATCTTGATGTTTCCGAGTCAGATATGAAATTTTGGAATTTTTGGAATTAAATCTGATTTTAGACGAATTTTGGAGTAAACTGTGATTTACCGAAACGAAATCTTGAAATCTTGTTGAAACATGGAATTAACCTTTAGGGTTGAAACGAATTGAGATATTATTTCTAAATAAATACAATGGAAGGCAGATTTTAAAAACTAAATCCCCTTACAAACTTGATAAATTAAAATTAGGGGTGAGTGCTCTGCAGGGTGCCCCCTAACGATTCACTTCGTGCCGTAATGGACGATGGTGACCCCGCGCGCTAAATTTGAGATATGGATTGCCTAAACGGCAAAACTTAGAGCCTACACTCTCGTGAATATCCGTATGGGTTTCCCGAGGCTCCGGAGTGGTACTGGGTATGGCTGATACGGTTGCGGCCGCCGGGCTACCGGCTAAACTTGTTGACATCGCGATTTTTATCGTGAAACTTTGAAATACCAAATCGGGAATGTAATGGGGATTCTAAATTAAATTAAATTAGATTAAACGATATTGTTGTCAAATTAAATTATTTAAATGCTTTATTTAAATTATGGCTTTTATGATGATCCATGTGATATGTGTTATTAAATAGAGCCTGAGATAAATTATGCTATTGGATATGCATTAGATGAAATTAAATATTATGTTATTATCATGCTTTGTTAAATTACTAAATTTATGGCTTTTAAACCCTACGATCATGCATGTGTTAACTTACTCAGCAATTTTGCTGACCAAAACCATTTTTATTCCTTTCCTTACAGAATATGTGGAATGAGCATGTGTGAGCACGAACCATGCATGGGATTTTGGGAATTGTTATTTTGCTTTTAACTTCGCACTTAGACTATATTATGAACGGGCCTGTTTAACCCGTGTTTTGGCCATGTCGGCCCTTTTTAAATATTTCCGCTGCGAAACTGTACTAAACTAAATATTTCCGCTGCGCTATGCTATTATTATTTTCGAATTATATTGTATGGGCTATTTTGAATGCTTTAAATGTTTTAAATACTGCAATACCTAGCCTTGCATCTCTTTAGTAAGCTCGGAGAAACCGTGTCTTACTAGGGAGATGTGGCGGTGACATCCCGACCTGGGTGACCAAAAACCGGGGTGTTACAAGTTGGTATCAGAGCCCGGCTATTGTTAAACTACTATTTTTAAACCATTACTATTTTTAAACTATTATTAATATTTTGACTATTATTTTAAATTTTAAAGTATTATTTCCATGGAAGAATTTTTATTCTTTATTTTAAAACCCATGGAAAAATATATATATATGGTGTATTAAATTATTATTGGGGGGAATTATCATTTGCATATGCATGTTGCATCTCTGCTGTGAACTTAGAATCTTGGAGACTTGAACTTAGAATCTTGGCGAAACTTGAACTTAGCATCTTGGCGAAACTTGAACTTAGAATCTTGGAAACTCGAACCTAGAATCTTGGCGAATTGAACTTAGAATCTTGGCGAATATTAACTTAGATCTCTTGCTTGCGCTAGATGGCTAGTCAAGACATGATGCAGTTGATGGTCAGGATGATGAGCGTTCATCTCGATTCCCACCAAACCCTAGAGCAAATGAAGTACCGTATGGCTCAATTGGAGGCCAATTTACATCACATGGGCAACTTGAGAGAGGCGGATCATCACCGCATAAACCAACTCGAGCGCCAAGTCCAAACCCTCACTACACAAAACTTAATACTAAAGGAATACATCGATGCCCACGGGCAAGACTTAAACACTATCTTTGACGACCTACTACCGCCGAGTTCGGAGGAGGAAGATCCGGAGGAAGATCCTGCTACCCCACCGGGAGACGTCATGAGGCACTAGAGATTCTATTGTTAGACATTGTTTTGCTAGAAAAATATTTCTACTTTTGTACTAAAATTTCTTTTGAGGAAATAAAATGCCCGACTTATTTTTTTTTAAATCAAAACAAAACAAGACAAAATAAAATAAAACCCCGAAGCATACGATGCTTCTCAATCCGAACAAAGCACCACGTGCTAAATTACTACACACATATACATTCATAGAAATTGCTTAGACTATATGCTAAATTCACCAGCCCTAATCTATCATATTTGTACCAGAATGGCACCCAGAGGAAGAGGAAGAGGAAGAACTCAAACCACTCCCCAAACCACCACTGAGATACCTACTGAAACACCACCAAACGTCACTGAACCGATTCAACCTGAAATGGAACAACCCCAAGGTGCGCAGGACGCCCCCGCACCGAACAATGTGGGCGATCGTCTTAGGACGATAGAGGAAGTGTTGATTGCGCTCGGGAACGCGCAAGTCAACCAGGGTCAAGCTGCGGCGGTACCTCCGCCCCAAGCTCGCCCTAACTACCTGGCGATGGTGAATCCCTACCAGCCGCGCCACTATGCTGGTGAGGAGGATCCAGCTAAACTGGAGGAATGGATCCGGACTTTTGACAAGCTGCTAGGAGCGGTCAAATGTCCGGAAGGAGAGAGGGTACATGTCGCTTCATACTACTTGGGAGGCGAAGCTGATGACTGGTGGCAAGCAACGCAAGCCAAACTGACTGAAGATGACGAGCCTTACTCGTGGATGGAGATGATGGAACTACTCAGGGATCGATTCTATCCCTTGAGTACCAAAGCTGCCATGTACGAAGAATTCCTGTCGTTGAAGCAAGGAAGCCAAACGGTGCAGGAATACTACACCCGCTTCAAGGAGCTGGTGAGGTTCGCACCAAGGCTAGTGCCTACTGATGCGGAAAAGGCACAGAAGTTCGAGATGGGACTGAACCTGTCTGTGCGCGAAGTGATCGCGGGGGTACACTACCCCGATTTGCAAGCCGTATACGATCGCGCTGTAGCGGTAGCACGCGTGCAGCAGCTGAAAAGAAGGGTGAGTGGGGAGTCCAGTAGGGGTCCTCAAGACAAGAGAAGTCGAGATTCACGAAACGAGAACAACACTGGAAGGAACGAGCAGCGCAGAGGGTCGAATAGGCCCCAACAAAACAACACTGGGAGGAGGTTCAATCAAGAAGATCCGGTACCGCCTTGCCCGAGATGTGGACGACCACACCTGGCAAGGGGATGCCCGCAACAAGGCGCCTGTTACCGATGCGGTCGAATGGGTCACGTTCGACGGGATTGTCGAACTAGGCTCGAGAACATAACGAAGAGGGACGATTTGGTCGTGGGGCAAGAACAGCCTCAAAACCAAAACGGGCGAAACGGGAATAACCAAGGGTACAGACCCCCTCAAAATAGGCCGCAAAACCAGAACCAGAACCAACGACCTCCGCCCCCACAGAATCAAAACCAGCAACAAAATCAACAGCCGAATGCGAATCAGCAGGGCAATCAGGGACGCCCTGTGGGGAGGCTCAATGTGGTAAACCAAGCGGACGTGCCTGCGCAAGGAGAAGTGATGGCAGGTACATTTCACGTTTTGAATACACCCCTTAGAATTTTATTTGATTCCGGAGCTAGTTGCTCAATTATTGCATCAAGGATAGTGCCTGAGTTAGATCTACCTAAGTGCGAGAGAATTAGCTTAGGAATTCAATTGCCTTCTGGAGAAGTAGTGTCTTGCTCTAAACGATATAACGGAATTCCTATAGTGATAAAGAATGTAGAATTCTTCGCGAACTTGGTAGAATTTAACTTAAGAGACTTTGACATCATACTGGGGATGGATTGGCTATCCCAGTATAAAGCGGTGATCGAATGCCAAAAGCAAAAGATCACCTTGTCAAAAAGTAGGGGAAAGAGAGTTATCTTTTACTCTCAACCCCCTAAGAAAAGTAACAAAATCGTTAGTGCACTTAAACTAAGTAACTTGATGCGTAAGGGGTAGAACTATATGCGTGCTATGTGCACAACCTTGAGGCGGAAGAGAACAAGGTTGATAGCATACCAGTGGTAAGAGAATACCCGGACGTGTTCCCTGAAGACGTTCCGGGCATGCCACCTGAGAGAGATCTTGAATTCACGATAGATCTCATTCCGGGGACAGAGCCTGTCTCAAAAGCTCCGTACCGGATGGCACCACTGGAAATGAAGGAGTTAAAGGAACAACTCGAGGAGCTATTGGGAAAAGGTTACATAAGACCGAGTACGTCCCCTTGGGGAGCACCGGTTTTGTTTGTCAAGAAGAAAGACGGAGGACTACGTCTTTGCATAGATTACCGAGGACTAAACCAAGTGATCATTAAGAATAAATACCCCCTTCCGAGAATAGAGGATCTGTTTGATCAACTGAAGGGAGCTTCAGTATTCTCGAAGATCGATTTGCGATCTGGGTATCATCAATTGAGGATCGCCGAGAAGGACATTCCGAAGACGGCGTTTCGAACGCGATATGGCCATTACGAGTTCACAGTGTTATCCTTCGGGTTAACAAATGCTCCGGCCATGTTCATGAATCTCATGAACAACGTGTTCCGAGAATTGTTAGATCAGTGCGTCGTAGTGTTCATCGACGACATCCTGATCTACTCGAAGAGCGAGGAAGAGCATGCAAAACACTTACATCAAGTGTTGGAGATCTTGCGAAGAAATCAGCTATACGGCAAGCTGTCGAAATGTGACTTCTGGCTGAAAGAAGTGGCATTTCTCGGACACATAGTATCCGCTGATGGAGTATCAGTGGATCCGGCGAAAGTTTCTGCCGTAACTGAATGGGCAACTCCGAAAAGTCCAACGGAAATAAGGAGTTTCCTTGGATTAGCCGGATATTATAGACGATTTGTGAAGGACTTTTCAAGGATTGCACGTCCTTTGACCCAGCTACTTAAGAAAGGAGCAAAATACGAGTGGACCGAAGCATGTGAGACATCGTTTCAAGAGCTGAAGAAACGACTCACAACCACACCCGTATTAACATTACCATCAGAGAATGGTGACTTCGAAGTATATAGCGATGCTTCGAAGGAAGGTTTAGGTTGTGTCTTGATGCAAGACTCGAGAGTCGTAGCTTATGCATCACGCCAATTAAAACCTCACGAGGAAAATTATCCGACACATGACCTGGAGTTGGCAGCGGTCGTTTTCGCTCTAAAGATATGGAGACATTATCTTTATGGGCGGAAGTGTCGAATGTTCACCGACCACAAGAGCTTGAAATATATATTCACTCAGAAGGAGTTGAATTTGAGACAGCGAAGGTGGTTGGAACTTATTAAAGACTACGATTTAGAGATAGCATACCACGAGGGGAAGGCGAATGTGGTAGCCGATGCCCTAAGTCGGAAAACCCAACACGTGACAAACTCGTTGGTAATTCCGCCGGCATTGTACATGGATTTGGCAAGATTGGAGTTAGAACTTGTGCATCCTGGCACAGTGAGAGAAACGGTCAATGCCATGGTCGTAGAAACTCCAATATTGGACGAGATTCGACTCGCTCAACCGGGCGATCCGAAACTCGAGAAGATAAAAGGGTATATTGCCGAAGGAAAGGCAATAGGATTTGCTGTCCACGAGGATGGAAGCATCCGTTTTAAAGGGAGATGGTGTGTGCCCCTTAAATGTGCCGAGTTGAAACAAAGGTTGATGGAGGAAGGGCACAACACGCCATATTCCGTACATCCCGGAGGAGACAAGCTATACAAAGATCTGAAGAAGATCTATTGGTGGCCGGGAATGAAGAAGGAAGTGGCGAATTTCGTGGCGAGATGTCTCACCTGCCAAAAGGTTAAGGCAGTGCGACATAAACCCTTAGGATTGATGCAACCACTAGAGATTCCAAGTTGGAAGTGGGATAGCATCTCAATGGACTTTGTCTCGGGATTACCCCGATCACCTAAAGGCATGAACAAGATTTGGGTGATTGTGGATAGGCTAACGAAGACAGCCATATTTATCCCAATGAAAGACACGTGGACTATGGACCAATTGGCCCGAGCCTACATTGATAATGTGGTACGACGACATGGAGTACCACATGATATCATTTCCGATAGAGACAGTAGATTTGTCTCTCATTTCTGGATGGAGTTACAAAAAGCTCTCGGTACTCAAATCAAAATGAGCACCGCATTCCACCCGATGACGGATGGACAAACCGAAAGAACAATCCAAACACTAGAAGACATGCTGAGAGCATGTGTGTTGGAATTCAAAGGAAATTGGGAATCTCATTTACCCTTGATTGAGTTTTCGTATAATAATAGTTACCATGCTAGTATCGGCATGGCACCTTTCGAGGCATTGTATGGACGAAAGTGCCGTAGCCCTTTGAGCTGGGAAGAAAACGATAAGTCCGTGGTAGTGGGACCACAACTTATCGAAGAAATGGCTCAACAAATCAAAGTGATCCAAGGGAAGATGAAAGCCGCTCAAGACCATCAAAAGAGTTATGCCGACGTGAGACGACGAGACCTAGAATTTCAAGTGGGAGATAGGGTCATGCTAAAGATATCACCCATGAAGGGGGTGATGCGCTTTGGCAAACGAGGGAAGTTAAGTCCTCGATACATAGGACCTTACGAAATTCTAGAACGAGTCGGAACTCTAGCCTACCGATTGGCTTTACCGCCACACTTAGATAGAGTTCATAATGTCTTCCATGTCTCGCAACTAAAGAAGTATGTGCCGGACCCGACACATGTACTTCAACCAGAGATAATTGAGCTAGACGAAGATTTGACTTACGAAGAAGTCCCAGTGCGTATTCTCGATACTAAGGAACGAGTAACGAGGAACAAAACCATCAAAATGATCAAGGTTCTTTGGTCAAACCACGAAAGTGAGACGGCAACTTGGGAAGTAGAATCCGACATGAGAGAACGATGCCCGACATTGTTCCAAACCGATTCCGACACAGTTATGGGGACATAACTGCAATCTTAAGGGGGGAGGATGTCATACCCCCTAATTTTTCGTGCATTTTTGTAAACTTTTGAACTACGTTATGGCTTGATCCCTTTACCGGGTACGTAGGCAGCTTAGAAGTTTTAATTCTAAGTTCAGTCACAACATAATAAAACAAACACAAGACCTTAGCACGAGACGAGAAAAGCCGAAGCACAACTTCGAGGACGAAGTTGATTCTTAAGGAGGGTAGACTGTAATACCCGAGAATTTTCCAACATAAAATAAAACAATAATTAAATAAATAAATAATAAATAAAATAAATACTATAAATAAATAAACAAATCCAGCAAATAAAAGAAACAAATAAAGATAAGGAAATGAGAAATGAGATTTTTACTTAAAAAGGAATTAAAGGAATTTAATTAAATAAAAGGATGGATAAATGGTACACCAAAACCCGACACTAATGAACTAAGGCAACTTCGAGGACGAAGTTGATTCTTAAGGAGGATAGACTGTAATACCCGTGAAATCAGTCACCCCTAAATAAATAAATAAACACATAAATAAATAAATAAATAAATAAATAAATAAATAAAAATAAAAATAATATAATTAAAATAATAATAATAATAATAATAATAATATAATTAAAATAATAATAATAGTAGTAGTAATAATAATAACCACAATAAAATAATATGTATATGGTAATCAAAACAAGATTTAGCCTATCTTTAGATATTGGCAAGATTTAGCATATCTTTAGATATTAGCAAGATTTAGCCTATCTTTAGTATATTGTTATAACCTTCAATGATAGCAAAATATTTGAAAATCAAATCTTGGATCCTAAGTCTCTAAATAAGCGCCCTTTACTTCTTTTTAAATTTAATCTTTTTCATCTTCCTAATTTGCTATTCATATCAATTCTACATACACAAAAAAAAAAAAGAATTCTACGTAAAAAGAAAGCGAAGAAGAAAAAAAATACATCTTCCTCCACCTTTAAAATTCAAAGAAAACCCTAGATCTAGATCTTTGGAGGCAAGAAGTTGAGAAGGAGGACGTTTTCCAGGCGAGGTTAACCTTACATGGTTTTGGGAGATTTTAAAACATTCGAAACTTAAAAGATTCAACAAGAACCATAAATCTGTCCACTTTTGTTTTTCTACCGACGCAACAGATTTGGTGAATTTTTCCGACCCTTAAAACGAACTCAAACGGAAAAACTTAAAACACGAAAAACGTTTCTAAGACTTAGACCTAGCTACTGTAAAAATTTGAGAATTTTTGGAGTTGATTTGATATGTGAAAACCCATTGAAACCGAACTGTTTGATTCTAGATCTCGAAATCTTGGACAGAACTTAGGAATGATCTTGATCACGTTTTTGACATAGGATCTAGGCTGTTTTAGATCTTTGGCCGAACATGAAAGTTGTAGATGAATGTCTTAAGATGATCCCTGTCAAATTTCATTAAATTTGGAGTTGAATTGATATGGTAGAATTTGAAATCTTTACACTGTGACATATTAAACTCGGACAGAATTCTTCTTATGCGAAAATTGGTAATTTTGACCTACATAGGTATCTCGGATTGAAAAAGTTAAAACACGAAAGTTGTAGATCTTGATGTTTCCGAGTCAGATATTAAATTTTGGAATTTTTGGAATTAAATCTGATTTTAGACGAATTTTGGAGTAAACTGTGATTTACCGAAACGAAATCTTGAAATCTTGTTGAAACATGGAATTAACCTTTAGGGTTGAAACGAATTGAGATATTATTTCTAAATAAATACAATGGAATGCAGATTTTAAAAACTAAATCCCCTTACAAACTTGATAAATTAAAATTAGGGATGAGTGCTCTGCAGGGTGCCCCCTAACGATTCACTTCGTGCCGTAATGGACGATGGTGACCCCGCGCGCTAAATTTGAGATATGGATTGCCTAAACGGCGAAACTTAGAGCCTACACTCTCGTGAATATCCGTATGGGTTTCCCGAGGCTCCGGAGTGGTACTGGGTATGGCTGATACGGTTGCGGCCGCCGGGCTACCGGCTAAACTTGTTGACATCGCGATTTTTATCGTGAAACTTTGAAATACCAAATCGGGAATGTAATGGGGATTCTAAATTAAATTAAATTAGATTAAACGATATTGTTGTCAAATTAAATTATTTAAATGCTTTATTTAAATTATGGCTTTTATGATGATCCATGTGATATGTGTTATTAAATAGAGCCTGAGATAAATTATGCTATTGGATATGCATTAGATGAAATTAAATATTATGTTATTATCATGCTTTGTTAAATTACTAAATTTATGGCTTTTAAACCCTACGATCATGCATGTGTTAACTTACTCAGCAATTTTGCTGACCAAAACCATTTTTATTCCTTTCCTTACAGAATATGTGGAATGAGCATGTGTGAGCACGAACCATGCATGGGATTTTGGGAATTGTTATTTTGCTTTTAACTTCGCACTTAGACTATATTATGAACGGGCCTGTTTAACCCGTGTTTTGGCCATGTCGGCCCTTTTTAAATATTTCCGCTGCGAAACTGTACTAAACTAAATATTTCCGCTGCGCTATGCTATTATTATTTTCGAATTATATTGTATGGGCTATTTTGAATGCTTTAAATGTTTTAAATACTGCAATACCTAGCCTTGCATCTCTTTAGTAAGCTCGGAGAAACCGTGTCTTACTAGGGAGATGTGGCGGTGACATCCCGACCTGGGTGACCAAAAACCGGGGTGTTACAACTAAGAATAAGCTTGAATGCTTACGGAATATCGCCTGCCATTTCTTTCTTGATTGAATTTTTGGAAGAGAGGATTTCGTGCGAAGGTCGAGAGAGACTTGAACAATGGCGGTTTCTTCTCGAGAGAGAAAGAGATGGAAAGCTTTGGGAATGATTTGAAAAGATGCGAAGGTTAAGAGATAAAGAAACGGGCCGGCCTAGTCTATAGTAACTGCAGAGTAGGGTACTCAAGTGTTATCCCTTTCTTTAGATACTAATGATTAAGTCTAAGCTTGCCTATGGGCGGATTTGAAATTACTCAAAATCGAGTTAATAAACTTGTACAGAAAATTTATGGACAGAAAACAATTTTAATCAGAAACAAAGCGAGGACTCAACAATTCTTCCAAAATTCCATTTATACAAAAACGTAGATTAAAATGATTACAATGGAGTGAGACATGTATTAATCAACCTAATCAGATTCTAAATCAACATCAGAATCTGTTTCCAGTTCATCTACATGCTCATTAAAAGCCAACCTCAAATCCTTAACTAAGGTTGTAACCTCACAACACAAACAGTTAACGTTTGTGGCACCATAATTGTAATGTGGAGGTTGCAAGACCAAGTTTTGATCATGAGGAGCCAGATATTCACAAAAATCCCTATGTTTTTGCCCTAAAAATGGATTTGGTTCCTCTTGACTGTTGACAAAAACTTTAATAATCTTCTCCTTCATTCTCCGAATGTGCTCTTCCTCCTTGAAAATTGATCCCAGCAAGTACAGCCCTTCATCAATACTTTCAAAACTTTCTGAACTGATCAAGATGAAAGCTTTGATGAAGATTAAAGGATGATGATCATCCTCTATCCCTGGCCGCAAGATTTCAAAAGCGGCTTCCATAAATCCTGTGTTCCGGAAGGCTTTCAATGCAGGCTCCAGGTTGAGCATGAAGTTGTTGTCTTCCTTGCATCTTCTCAGGAAAGCTCGATATTCTTGATCAAACGTTCTTTCACCAGTGATTTCTTCCGTCACATTTGCCCTTCTTCGCACAATGGGGAGTTCACTTGCCCTTTTAAATTTTCTGCAAGTAGGAGCTGCTCTTGCCACATCCTTGATACCTTCCTGCCCTATTCTTGACAAAATATCTCCCAAAATTTCATCAGGGATGTCTAGAATAGAGGTTCTACTATTTGGAGCTACTCGTGCCATCTAAAATTTCTAAGTGAGAGCATTCAAGAAAGTATGAATAAAAAGGAAGATTATGACTGGTTATTTATAAACCAGGGGAAGTTATATGTCATAATTGCTGAAGAGTGAAACGACGTGTGATGGTTTAATGAAAAGGAAGAAGAAGGGTCTATAAGGGTATTTTAGTCCTAGAGAGTTTTGAAAATCTATCCGTTCAAATTCCAAAACTCTCACTTTAATTATCATAAGTATGAGAAATGTCCCTCGCTTTGTGATTTATCAAAGCGAGGATAAATTTTTCTAAGATTTGTTCCAGAAATTTGCTCTCGCTTTGTGATTTTGACCATGCGTGGACATTTAACTCCTTATACCAATTATTTTTCTAACAAAGCGAGAAATACTGATCAAATTTTGTATTAACAAACAAAACTTAAAACTTCCTCCTCGCTTCATAAAATCACATAGCGTGAATTAATAAACTTCAATCCTATTCCACGCTCTGTCGATTCAGCACAAAGCGTGGGTATTAAGATTGATAGATCAAACACTTAAAAAATTCTGTTCACTACTAAAGAACCTGATTGAAGACTTCCTTTTTTTCCTTCTTGATTCATCACAACTTCATTTCTTGAAATCCTGAAAAACACAAAAAAGAAATAGAAATTAGAAATAATCTTAAGAAAAGGGGGAATACTACTTAGTTAACCTGAGTAGTACCCCCCCCCCCCCTTTTTATTTTTTTATTCAAAAATCCAGAGAACTATGGGTTTTCCAAATAATCTGTTTGAATATTTAAATCTTGTTGACCATCTTTAAGCCTGTGTCCATTTACTGTCTTTTCTCCTTCATTGAGCATGATTGTGACAGCTCCATTTTCATGAACAACTACTACGGGAAATGGCCCTGTCCACCTTGATCTCAGTTTTCCTGGAAACAATTTCAAACGAGAGTTATAAATCAAAACCAATTGACCAACATAAAATTCTTTATGTTTAATTTTTGAATCATGAATTTTCTTGGTTCGATCTTTGTAAATTTTGCTGCTTTCATATGCTTCCAGTCTAATCTCTTCCAATTTAGACAGATCAAATTTTCTCTTTTCTTGTCCCAGCTGAACATCCATATTAAGCATCTTTATGGCCCAATATGCTCGATGTTCTAGCTCAACTGGAAGATGACAACCTTTTCCAAAAACTAATTTGTAAGGAGACATTTCTATAGGAGTCTTAAAAGCAGTTCTGTATGCCCATAAAGCATCATCCAGTTTCCTTGACCAGTCTTTTCTTGTAACATTTACAGAAGCCTGCAGAATATGCTTAATTTCCTTGTTAGATACCTCGACTTGTCCACTTGTCTGAGGATGGTATGGTGATCCAACTTTGTGATGAACACCATATTGCTTAAGCAATTTCTCAAAGAGTTTATTCACAAAGTGAGATCCTCCATCTGATATAATGGCACGAGGAGCTCCAAACCTGGTAAAGATATTCTTCTGCCGAAATTTAGTAACTTGTTTTGCTTCACTGTTAGGCAGAGCCACTGCCTCAACCCATTTTGAGACATAGTCAACAGCTACTAGAATGTAGTGATTACCAAATGAAGGGGGAAAAGGTCCCATAAAATCAATCCCCCAAACATCAAATATCTCAACTTCTAAGATTCCTTTTTGAGGCATTTCTTCCCTCATAGAAATATTTCCTAACCTTTGGCACCTGTCACACATCTTTATGATTTTCTGACAATCCAAAAAGATAGTTGGCCAGAAGAAACCACAATCTAGAACCTTTCTAGCAGTCCTAGCAGGTCCATGATGACCTCCTAAGGGATTCTCATGACATTTCCTAACAATTTGAAATCCTTCTTTCTCATGAACACAGCGCCTGATAACCTGATCAGAACAAAATTTAAATAAGAAGGGGTCATCCCAATAGTATTTCTGAATCTCCCTGAAAAACCTTGACTTCTGATGATAGTCTTTAAATTTTGGAACAATTTTACAAGCCAGATAATTAGCAAAGTCTGGAAACCAAGGACAATCAAACTGATGCAACTGCAAAGCATACAAATGTTCATCTGGAAACTTGTCATTTACAACTTCCTCCTTTTCTGTTTTCTCTTCCAGTCTTGAAAGATGACCTGCTACTCCATTGTCTTTCCCTTTTCTGTCTTTAATAATAATGTCAAATTCTTGTAGAAGTAAAACCCATCTTATCAACCTTGGTTTGGCTTCTTGCTTTGAGAAAAGATATCTTAATGCAGAATGGTCCGTGTAAACTATAGTCTGGGCTCCAATAAGATACTGTCTGAACTTATCAAAACCAAAAACTACAGCATACATTTCCTTTTCTGTAGTGGTGTAGTTTATCTGAGCATCATTAAGAGTATGACTGGCATAATAAATGACATGATGTTTGCCTTCTTTACGCTGCCCCAAAACTGCACCTACTGCATTCTCACTAGCATCACACATAAGTTCAAATGGTAGGTCCCAATCAGGAGATTGAACTATGGGTGCAGTGATTAGCTTATCCTTCAAAGTTTTGAAAGCAATTAAACAATCTTCATCAAAGCTGAATGAAACATCTTTATGAAGAAGGTTGCATAAGGGTCTTGCTATTTTAGAGAAATCCTTTATGAACCTTCTGTAAAAACCAGCATGACCAAGAAAACTCCTTACTGCCTTGATTGTTTTAGGGGGTGGTAGATTTGCTATCACAGAAACTTTAGCTTTGTCTACTTCTATTCCTGCTCTGGATACTTTATGTCCTAAGACAATTCCTTCTTGAACCATGAAATGACATTTTTCCTAATTAAGAACCAGGTTAGTGTCTTCACATCTCTGCAAAATTTTTGATAAATTTTGTAAACAGTCCTCAAAGTCAGTTCCATAAACAGTAAAATCATCCATAAACACTTCAATGCATTTTTCAATGAAATCAGAAAAGGTACTCATCATGCATCTTTGAAAAGTGGCAGGAGCATTACATAATCCAAAGGGCATTCTTCTGTAAGCAAATGTTCCATATGGGCAAGTAAAAGTGGTTTTCTCATGATCTTCACTAGCAATAACTATTTGATTATAACCAGAATAGCCATCTAAAAAGCTGTAAAATGGTTTACCTGGCAATCTTTCTAACATTTGATCAATAAAAGGTAAAGGAAAATGATCTTTCCTAGTAGCAGCATTCAGTCTTGTGGCTACTTGATCACCATGTTCATTAGTCACAATACAAATTCCACCCTTTTTAGGTACAACTTGTGTTGGACTTACCCATTTACTATCAGAAATAGGATAGATTATACCTGCATCGAGTAGCTTGATTACCTCCTTTCTGACAACTTCTTGCATTGGTGGATTTAGCCTTCTCTGTGGTTGTCTGGATGGTTTATACTCATCTTCCATCAAGATCCTATGCATACAAATGTGAGGACTTATACCTTTAATATCTGCTATAGTCCAGGCAATTGCTTGAATATGATTTTTAAGAATGCACACTAGAGCTTGTTCTTGATTTTCACTTAACTTGGATGAAATTATTACCGGAAGCTTCTTTTTGTCTGCCAAAAAGGCATACTTGAGATGTTCTGGTAATACTTTAAGTTCAAGCTCTGGTGGGTTTTCGATAGATGGAATTAATTTGCTTCGAGTTTGCATTTCCATCTTTAAATCAGATCCTTCTTTTGAAAGATCTGTTTTATCAATGTCATCCTCAGATTGCTCTGAAGATGTCATATCCTCACTTTCTGATCCATCTTTGATTTCACCAGTCTCAGGATCAGCGAATCTGACCGCGCACAAGTAAGCAAAAGTAGAATCTTCAGCATTTGTGAGTGGGGTGAGATTGTTCTCAATTACATCAGTGGTAAAGAGATCATAGTAATCTAAAATATTTTCCCCCTCTATAGTGCTAGAATTTATTCCCTTCCCAATTACAGTGGTTTCGAAAGCATTAAAAGGATATGTTGACATTTTCATCATGTCAAAGGTAACTTCCTGATCATCAACATGAAGCTTAACAATGTCGTTCTTTGCATCAATCATGGCTCCTGCAGTAACCAGAAAAGGTCTTCCCAATATGATAGGAATTCTGACATTTTCATCAATGTCCAAGATGACAAAGTCAGCTGGAAAACATAGGCCTCATGTCCTCACTAGGACGTCTTCAATGATTTCTTCCGGTCTGGTACTTGACTGATCAGGAAAGAAGAGAGTCATATTCACCGGCCTCATCCTCCCTAGGTCCAGCCTTCTGGCCATAGCAAGTGGCATTACATTGATGTTGCTTCCTAAGTCACAAAGTCCTTGTCCAGCTTCTTTGGAGCTGATAATCAGAGGCAAGGTAAAGCTCCCTAGATCTTCAAGCTTTGGAGGAATCATTTGTTGAAGAACCAGGCTGCAATTTTGGTTTAGAACCACCATTTGCTGCTCTCCCCCGCTTCGTTTCCCTGAAATCAATTCTTTAAGAAACTTAGCGTAAGTGGGCATTTCTGCAATTAATTCAACCAAAGGGATTGAGATTTCAATGGCCTTAATCTTTTCAAGAAATTTCTTAAATTTAATTTCTTGAAGATCATTTTTTAGTCTCCCAGGATATGGTACCCTGGGCATATGTTCATCCAGTGGATCCTTTTTGTTACCTGTAGAGTTAGAAATATCATTACCTCCCTCTTTTCCTTTTAGAAAGGAGTGTTCTGAAACATTCTTTTCCAAACCCTTTTTCTCAAGAATCTGCCCTTCCTCAGACTGATCAACTTCCTCCATAGTTTGGACATCTTTAAACTTTTTCTGTTGCAGCAACCTTTCTCTTTTCTTTTCAAACTCAGGATCCACAACTTCTTTCCCTCCCCTCAATGTAACTGTCTTAGATTGTGGATTAGTTTCAGAGGAACTTGGTAATTTCCCTTTTTCTCTTTGCTGTAGTAATTTTGCCATCTCTGTTACTGAATTTTCAACACTTTTAATTGAAGCCTGCAGCTGGTTGTTTGTCTCAGTTTGTTTAGCAATAAACTCCTTCAGAGCATTCTCAACTTTAAGAGAATAAGTATTATCTTGAACAACAGGATAAGGTGCTGGTGGCACTGACTGTGGTGGAAAATTTGCAGGCATTGGAGCAAATGGTCCATACGGCCTGTTTTGTTGATTCATTTGTTGAGGAGGTCTCTGGGGATACATTTGTTGTTGAGGATAAAATTGTTGCTGAGGACGAAACTGCTGCTGGTTCTGTTGAGGAGGATTCAATAGATGTGCATTCTGTGCATTTTGAATATTACCATAGCTCAAGTTTGGATGCTTGTTCTGAAATCCAGTGTAATTACAACTTTCATCTTGCTTAGGTGCCTCTTGAAGTTGTGGGCATTGATTATTATGATGGGGTCCAGAACAAATTCCACATTGATAAACTGGTTCCATGGAAGTAGGTTGAAGAATCATCATTGGTTGTTGTTGTTGATGCTGGATTTGTTGACTTGTTTGCTGAGCTAACTGTAATTCAGCAATATGTATATTGAGTGCTGCAAATTTTTCCTCATTTTTGTCTGTATGGATAACAAGACTCTTTCTTGTTGGTGATGGAGGATCATCATCTTGGAGAACTGCTCTGCTAGCAGTCTTGGTATCTATTGTTGACCAAGCCCTATCAAGTGGCATCTGGAGTAATTGTTCCCCTCCAGTGGCATTGATAATCATCTGCCAAGTATGAGTAAGTCCTGTGAAGAAGATCTTCAAAAGTCTTCTTTCTGTGATACCATGCTGCGGACATCTTTTGAGCATATCAAAGAATCTGTCTCGAGCATCCTTAAGTGATTCTCCCTTTCTCATCTTAAAGCTAGAGATCTTGTCTACCCATTCATCTACTTTACTTTCTGGAAAATACTTGAGCAAGAAGTTTTTAACTAACTCTGGCCAAGTAGCCTTCTGTTGAGCATTCAATGAGTCATACCATTCCTTTGCAGACCCATCCAATGAGAATGGAAACATCGCAAGTTGAATGGTTTCTCTTGAAGCTCTCCCCTTTTTGACTGTCTTGCTTAGCTCAACAAACTTTTTGAGATGTAAGTGTGGATCTTCAGCACTCAGGCCATAAAATGCTCTGGAAGATGCCAAGTTTAATATACCAGGTGGTATATCAACCTCTTCATCCGTTCCAGCCAAGTACTGATCAACATTTGGTTGTCATGGTTGATACTATTCTTCTTGAGGATTTGGAGCAGGATTAGCAAAGTTAGATGGAAAGTAATGCTGATGAACAAATTGCGGTGCAGCAGCCCTCTGTGGAGCTTGGAAATGTTCTTGAAGTGGTATATTATGCTGATTTTCTGGCTGTCCGTTTGGTAAATTTCCGGGTCCATCATTTTGTCCGTTGTTCGCCATTCCAGTTATTGTCAAAAGATTCCCTTCTGCAAGATCTCTTTGTCTCCTTCTAGCATTTGCTCTAATCAGCCTTGCTGTTCTTTCAAGTTCACAGTTAAAAGGGAGCAAAGGTTGCCTTGAAGAACGAGTTGTTCTTTCGCTCATAAACTGTTGAGATCTCTCTGTGAACAAAATGAAAGAATTAATAGATTGATTTACAATGATAAGAAATAAATAATAATTACAAATAAACCAAAAAGCATTCTTAGTTCTAGAATTCATAACGCTACACCCTCCCTGGCAACGGCGCCATGAAGCTTTGAGGGGAATCGACCTGCTACATATCTCTTGACTTTCTTTCAACTATAATTCTCATAGGATTGCTCAAGAGTATGCCTGATCTGCCTACCGAAAGCGCACGGTATCAAGCTTGCAGTATTTATTTCTAATTGTCGGGATCGTTCTCTGGAGAGTTACACAATAGAAGTGTTTTAATAGAATCATAGGTTCTAGAACTTAGACACTACTTTGGTTTATGATGGTGAAATAGTGTTGTCTACTGAAATAATGTTGAATTGTAAATGCATAGAAAGCTTTAAAAGAAATATAGAAAGCATTATTAAAAAGTGAAATGAGTGGAATGAATGTATTTATGAATTCATGGATTAGAAAATTAAATGGACTTATGACAATCAAACAAAAATAGGACTATGGATAAGCAGTTCTACTTCTATGTTCAATAATGAAGCGAGAACTCATTGAGATGAGAAAAATCCTTTATGCAAATTAAACACAACTTCATGTCTTTGATCACTTTCCCAAGACGAGTACTGGTGATCTAGTTTCATGACATTTGTAGCACTGAAATCATGGGATACAATTACTAAGGAATGATCGGTCAAACTCATTTCCTAGAAAAAGCTTTTAGAATTATCACTTAATCTGTTTCTTCCGGATTCAGATTAAGTCATTGAAACCTCAAGGTCACATCTAAATCATCATGCATTCATCTGAACTTGAAGTTACTCTCTTATTACTCTAGGATTTGATAAGCATCTTATGTTCCTGTATTGGATGTCCTCTACAAGAAATGAAAAAGCTGATATTTAAATCTATCATCCAGTGGTTACACAACCCTTAACTTCTCAGTGTAATTCCTTCAAGTATTTGTAAGAAATAATAGTCCTGTAAGAATATCAAGATGAAATTGCTATTCAAAATCCTTGACTTATCCAGACTACTCGGATTCATACAGATGTTTTTAGCATACGAATTCTCTGTAAACAATTCTAAATACCCATGACTTAACTCAGGATTAATGAAATTCTGTAAAATGATTAACCTTCTACTCATAGCATATGATCAGTCATAGAACTATGAACCATGGAAGTTAACTCTTACAAATTCTCATTAATTTCTGGGACAAAAGAAGGTTTTTGAAATATCTTTCCCTTTTAAACGACAAGTACTAAACATCCAACCTACAAACAAGTTTGTTCTTAATCATCCTGAGTAAAAGATTTTTTGAAGAAACTTATATCATCTTCTCCCTCAATGGGTCAATGAAAATAATACCTATGAGTTTCAGAAATGGAATGTAAATTGTATTATGAAGTAGGAGTACTTATCACAGTCTGGGAGATATCCCAAAATAGCATAAGTATAAGTAGTAATATATGTAATAAGAAACGGTGATGGTTCTGAATCCTCTTAATCAAAATGCTAGGGTGCTCCAAAAATATAGGGTAGGAGCTAGACAGAATTAGGAAGTTACTTCCCTTTAAAAAGATTTGAGAAACAATTCTGCAAAATAGATGTCCAAGGTAGCTCGCAGTAACTATCTTGGGTTTCAAACTATGAACATTCCAATTTTCCGCGCGCTATATCTGTACAGCGTGGAGGGAGCTATTATTCAAAGAATGTTCCTCAGATTTAGTTTATACAGAGAATTGAATTCCTCGCAGTATAATCTGAAAGAATGCAGCGAGATTACTCAATTTCCGTTTATAGAATAGAGGTTATATACTTATAAGAAATGAATATTTGGCATCCAAAGGTTGGGAAACCAATTCTGACGCTATCTCAAGGTAACTCTCTCGCTTTGTCAAAATAACATTGCGAGAGTCTTGAAATAACTAGTTTGTGAATAAAGTTGTAAGATATTTCTTCGCGACATCTCTTAAGACTGCAGCGAATTTAAATCCTTATATGAAGGTGACTATCAAAACTCTGCTTTGAAAAGTAAAGTATTCAGAATATTAACTTCTTAAGGATTATCACACTATGTTTAACACAGCGTGGGTCCTTAGGAACTTCAAATAATCCTAAACACTAATCTTTGGAGATTGCATCAAAAACTAAGATCTGAAATTACTTAACAACTGAATTTTCATGAATTCAATAACTCTGCCAAGAAAATACCTAACTCGATAATAATAATCTGGATTCCCGAGAATTATTGGCAAACAGATTACTGTTTCAATATTGAATCTGTAGATTTAACTACATCTGTCTAAATTCTTGAGATATTCATTTAAGAATGAGGTTTATATCATTCTCGAACAGAATTAAAAAATATCAAATCCAATTAACCATTCAAGACTGCAACTCAAAGTCGAAAACAACAAATCAGAGGTTCAATCTTCCTTCATATATCATGAATTGCAAGGTAAATAAAAACGAATACACCTGGAAATCTAATTGAAATCAGAATTTTGCGAATTTGATCGAAGAAGTCGGAAAACAAGATGGCGAACGTCATAACGGATGAACAAAAGCATTCCGATAGCAAATCTTCCTTCCAGTGTACTCTCAAAACTAAACTACTAACATAATTCGAAGAAATCTAACTACGAAAAGTGAAATTACAAATCTGAAGAACATGAATTAAATTGCAGGAAAGTAACCCTAGCTAACCTACCTACAGAATTCTAAATGAACTGGAGAGTAAAAATGAGCTATTCTCTTCGTTCTCCCGTCGTCTCTAAGCTGATTTCCCAAGGGATCTATTTATAGATGTACACGGGTAACTCCCTCCCATCTGGAAAATAACCGCTCGCGTCTGAATAGCTCGCCTCACACTGTGTCCAGTTCCTTCAAAGCGTGAGTCAAAATGAAGTTATCTTTCTCATCAAGGCGAGGCTTCACACTCTTCTTTAGGCAAACTTCTTCTCGCCATGACTCTTTCAGCTCCTTAGCTTGTTCAGATTTCCTTATCACGCGATGTCAATTGATCATTGCGTAGACTTCAGCCTCGGAACATTTTCCTCAGATTTATCCTGATTTCTTCTCTAAGTCCTCGCACCATTTCCCCTCTTTCCTCGCGCTGTCTCAGCTTAACTTTCCTGTGGAATGACAAAGCGAGAATTAGAACAGAACCTAGTGTACAAGACTTAAAATTTAACAATTTCAAACCATTTTCATGAAATTTCCAATTTCTTCACATTCCTGATTTTTCCAAGGTCTTTTGATAACCTCTCCGATTATTCATTAAGAACTCATAAAATATGAACCAAAACATCATCATCAAGACACTAAATTGGACGAAAATGACAGTTATGAATGACTGTCATCAACTACCGTGGTGCGTTCATACCACGCTGCCCACGATGCAACCATACACATTTGGTGCGCCAATGCCCGAAGCCTGGAGCCTGCTATAAGTGCGGCAAGTTTCGTCACAAGACTAGGGGATGTCGGATGCCAGAGGAGGCAATCAAAAGGAGAATAGATATGGTGAACCTTCAGCAAGGAGAGGCTGACAAGGAACAAGATCAAAACTCGAACCTTCTTGAGAATAATGTGTAGGCAGTTATGGGGACATAACTGAAGTCCTAAGGGGGAGAGGATGTGATACCCCGTAATAATGTATAAGCATTTACTTTTGAGGTCGACTCGACAATATGTGGATTGTTATTGCATAAGTGGATTGTTATTGTTACTGCTTGTGAGCTAATTGCATATATAGATATAATACCACTACAATAACAATAATACTAATTCAGACAAAACGGCCACTACTAGCCGAACTCCTACATGCACAAACGGCCACCACTGGCTCAAATCCTTCATACAAAAACGACCATCATTGGCCGAACTCCTTCATATACAAACGGCCATCGGTGGCCAACTACTGTAATGTAAATTTGTTTTCCCTATTTTACACTTTCAACGCCCGTTGATGGCCGATTTTGCTTGTATATTTCGGCCATTAGTGGTCGAAATGGCGAGTTTCACACGGCCATCATTGTCCAACTCTGCAACTTCGAAAATGAAATAGCGAGCAAAATGATAACAGACATGGAAGACAATAAAAGCTTCAAAACTTCAACATTTTTCACCACAATAGCTTGGGAATTATCTTCTTCCATGTTTTATTCTATCAATTTCATTGTGTATTTTGATTGCAATGGGGTTATGGAGTTAGGGTTTCGAAGAAGAGAGATGAAGAAGAAGAAGACGATGATGGTGGGTGCGTACATTTAATTGGTGTCTCATTGGTATGTAACTCATTAATGGTATATTTGGTATTTGATTGGTGAATTAGGTCCCTGTAACATTTGTGGTGTGCATATAACGGCGGCCAAATCAATTTTTGCAATTCTTTTTTCCCAATCCGTTCGGTGGCCTGTGGTGCAACGCGCGATGGTCCGCTATTGAGGAGGTACGGGCGGCGGTGGATGAGGGAGCAGCCGGCGACGGAGACCAACTCGCCGGAGATTGATGATGATGGTTTGTGGCTGGAATGAAGAAGGAGGGAGGAGGCTACTGCTGTGGACGATGGGGAAGGCCGTAAGGCTGCCGGCGGTGGAGATGATGATCGGAGATGGGAACAAGGAGGTCGACGACGATATGGCTCATGGTTGTTGTAATACCCGAGATTTTATTCTTAAGGTCACAAGCAACCCTAGTATAACACGCAGCTTCGAGGACGAAGTTGATTCTTAAGGGGGATAGACTGTAATACCCGAGGCTTTAATAATAGGAGATGGAATTAAATTCGAAGAGCAAGAGAATTTTAATTCCACGAACCGTGAAGTTGAAATGATTTAAATAAATAAATCATTGTACGGGAATCTAAGGACGGCGAATTCAAAGCTGACGAATCCAACGCGACGAATTCAAGATTTCAAATATGGAATTTTCGAATACAGAATTAATTCGAGTCGAAATAAATTTAAGATATAAATCATAATCCGAGAACGACCCGAAAAAAATCGAGCCCGAAAATGTAGGAGGATAGAAGTTCGAAAGAGAGGAGAAAAGGTCCGATGGGAATCGCACGGCCCAGCCCACGACGCAGCCCTGCCGAGCGCCGCGCGGTGGCCGCGCGGTCTGGACCAAAACCGCGCCGGGGCCGCGCCAAGATACAAGCTGCGATCATCTTGCGGATTTCGACGATTTCTTACCTTATTTTCGACCCCCGACTTTGGTAACTCAATCACCACTTTAAAGGAGGGATTGTGGACGGATTTGAGGTGATCTTAACACCCTTTCCCAGACACACAACCCTAAATTCTCTCCATTATCCTCACTTTCTTTCCCACCACCATTCAAACCGAAAAATCCCAAGTTTCTTGTGTTCTTGAACTTCCGACGAACAAATCGGAGCAAGGAGGACGTATAGAGGAAGTGTCCAAACCCTAGACAGTGGTAAGACGAATTCATGAACCTTCGGTTCATAGTTTTTGTCAATTTAGATTCTAACTTTTGGATTAACACTCTTGAAAACACAAATCGGGGCCAAACGAGTGGAGACGGAGTAATTTGGACGTGTTCGTAGCAAGCGTGGGCACCCCGACCAATCCAGAGACATCCTAGGCATCACCACTATAAGATATTGCCTTATATATAATATTGGTGGCTTAGAACTGTTCGAAACATTAGTTTTAAATCAAACATTAAAATCGGACATAAAAAAGATTCAATCTTTACGCGTTTTCTGAGATTGGCCGAAAAAACCCTATTTCGAGAATCCGAAATAAAAAACTCCGAACTAGAGATCTGTTCCTAACATCTTAATCTAGGTTGTTTCAAAATTTCATGCATTTCCGTTAAGATTTGATATCCCAAATCACGTCGAACAGTTTATGTGATGTATGAACTTTTCAAAAATCTTGACAGATTACATGGTCGAACTTGGTGTGCGTTTTTCTGTCACTTGTGGTCAAAAATAATCTTTGGTAAAAACATAAAAATTGTAGATAAATGTCTTGAGAATATGCCTGTAAAATTTCGTGCATTTTCATTAACGTTTTGGATAGTCAAAACCCATTTTGAATACACTGTGTTGTTGAAGAAAAAGTCGACAGATTTTAAGTCCGAACTTAGTGAATTAATCTGACTTAATCCAATGAAATTGCATAAATTGCCTCTAATAAAACTGGTTTGCTTTGGTGTCTTTTAAGTGCCTGTAAAATTTCATAAATTTTGGAGGTCGTTTGCTATGTCAAAAACTCTTTGAAAATCAGTGCGCTGTTTAGAAAAAGTCGGCAGATTTTATGCTTTGCAAAGATTGTAAAGTTTCACTCGTTTCCTCACATAATTTCTAAAAACTTAAAACACGAAAGTTGTTTGTTAACGTGTTTTTGAGCTACTGTTAAATTTTCAACTGAATGGACCCTGAAATTAATTTTTAAATAAAAAAGGCGTGAACAGCGAGACTGAAAAAAAAAACTGTATTTTTTAAATTAGTCTGTCTAAACAAAAAGATGAAAATTCTGTTGATTGTTGTTTATGACTAAGCTTGATGCTATCAATATTGACTATGAGGCTAGTGGACATAAGCGCCCAAGCGTATGTCTAGTGAGTGTAAGAGCCCTGGCGAAATATTGATTGTATGGCTAGCGGACGTGATAACCTTGTTAAAATATGTTCTTTTCTTGCGAGTTCAATTCCCCAAGATATCTGTTCTTACCTTGCGGGTTCAATTTTCCATGGTGTATATTCTTACCTTGCGGGTTCGATTCCCCAGGGTGTACGTTTTCCGGCGGGTTCAATTCCCCAGGATGTGTGTTGATTCATGCGGGTTCGATTCCCCAGGACGTGTGTGATTCCTATGGGTTCGATTTCCTATGATGTATTTGAGTTCTTGCGGGTTCGATTTCCCAAGGACGATTGTCCTCGATCATATTGAAACAATAGTAAAAGAATGAAATATTCGTTATGCGAGAACATATACCTTATCCCATGATCGTTAAAACTCTCCGTATTTAATAAATTCTTTTTGTTAATTTTTTTTAAGTTCATGTACTTAATATTTGCGATACTTGGGAAACTTGGTTGTGACGTCCTTTTCTTAGTTAACGGGAAAAATTTAAAAGACTTCAATTTTTAATTATTTAATTATGTCATTACTTATGCATTTTTAATTATGTTGTAAATTTATGCCTATGCCTGAAAGTATCATTTTAAATTTAATTTAGTTATGAGAAATTATGAATTAAATTATTGTCTAGATATGCATGCTTAAAATGAGTTTTTAATTATTAAATTTTAAAACCCCTTTATTGTTATGTTAGGGATTGTCTTACTCGGTATTTTATATACTGATAAAACCCGTTGTTTATTTTTCTATTACAGAGCACGGAGCATGATCATGCATTGGGGAATCATTTTAGACATTTACTTAATTATTTTACATGACTTGCATACGGGCTTGTGTAACCCGACGTTTTGGCCATGTTGGCCCTATTTATATTTCCGCTGCTATATCTATATTTAAATATTACATTCCGCTGCAACTTAGATAATACTATTAATTATTTTTGCTATATATTTATAAATGGGCTGTTTGAAATGATTTAAATTCTGAAAAACCATAGCCTTGCATCTCTCTAGCAAGCTCGAAGAAATCGTGTCTTGCTAGGGAGGTGTGGCGGTGGCATCCCGTCATGGGATATCAAATCCGGGGTGTTACAAGTTGGTATCAGAGCCCAGAATATTTTTAAAGCTAGTATTATTATCTTTAAACTATTATTTTAAAAACTAGTATTATTTTTAAAACCATTATTTTTATTTTGAGCCCAAGTTTTTAGTCCAAAATTATTTTACTTATAAGTATTATTTTAAAGCCCAAAAAAATTCTTGAGCCAAAAATTTTAGCCCAACACTTTTAATCCAAATATTTTTCTTAGCCCAATACTTATACTTTTATTAGAGCTCAAGAAATTATTACATTTGGCCCAATATATTGGTCCAAATATTTACCCTTGTTTTTAAATTATCCATGGTATGAATTTTTTTTTAAAACCCATGGAAATAAAAGCATAAATTAAATTTTATTGGGGGGATTTCATATGCATACATACATGATTGTATTAGCCTTTTTTATGTGAATCGTTTGCGTTAGGTAGCACTCTCACTCTAGTATTTGGCTTGACCTTGACTCTTGACTTAGAAGCGTTAGCTTGAGACTGATTGTGCCTTAACTTTAGATCTTGATCGCCTATGTTTAGCATGCGCATAACTATTCTCTACCTTATCCATAGATCTTCACCTAGACGATATATTATGACTTGTCAAGAAACCTAATTATGAAAATGATGAATGCGTACATTGACTTCCAACAGAATATACGACACATTTTTTTTAAAAAAAAAACCGCATAGCTCAACTTGAAGATGACCTAAAACACACCTAGAATTTAAGAGCGGCTGACTGTGAACGCATAAATAACTGAGACCCAAGTTCAAAAACTTACCGAACGAAGCATTGATAGATAGGATGGAAGCCCAAGAGATGGATTTGCCACACCTTACCGACATCCTAATACCATTCAATCTCGTGGAGAATCAATTGGCGGAGTCGAACCCAGTCCCAAGCCCAACGGAGGAAGACCCTACCAACGAGGCCTAATGAGATTGAAGATTATAAATGCTATCTATCTACCTTTGTCTAGTTATTCATTTCCGAGAAACAGAAACAGTATCTCATCTCCTATCTCTGTACGAAAATTCCTTACATAGAAAAATAAAATGCAAGTCCCTATCTATTATTACAAGACTCTTATTAATCCAAACATCTTGAATAATTCTTACTAAAGCCCCGGACCCTTAACCCTAAATCGAAAAAAAAAAAAAAACCTGAACAGTCGCCTGTTCTTTAAAAAAAAAAAACTCGGCGTAAACCTACGCCAAGGGGATTGATTTACAAAATTCCAACAAGTGAACATTATCAACTCCAAAAGAACTCCTATTAACACCATTTGATTCAGTAAATTAATATTTTTCCAACACTATTAAACCCTTAGAATCAAATCCTTGTACGTTGTGACAGAATAACACCAAGAGGAAGACCTCGCAATCCACCCATCCCACCCAACACCAACGAAGAGCCACGACAACCCAAGAACCAGTACAAAATGTTGGTGCACCCAATCAAGGAGGGCAAGCAACCCTTATACCTAGTAATGTAGACGGATGCCTAAGGACGATAGGAGAAGCTCTGGTCGTCTTAGGGAATGCGCTAGTAAACCAGGGGGGCCGGACCCACAAGTAATAGCAACCACAGTGATGATAGGAACTATCTTCGCGGAGGCCCGAATAGACCGCCTCGTGGAAGCAAAGGGAGAAACAAGGGGATAGTCTTCAACCATGATGATTATGCACCACCATGTCCAAAGTGTGGTAAGCCACATTATGCGAGAGGGTGCCCACAGCCCGGAGCGTGCTTTCGATGTGGTCGATTTGGTCATCGGCTGCGTGACTGCCGGACACGGATGGAGAACATTAACAAGAGAGAGGACGTGACCATTAAACCTGACCAGCCACAGAACCCGGACAGTCGAGATGACAAAGCTTTGAGGGGAATCGACCTGCTACATATCTCTTGGCTTTCTTTAAACTATAATTCTCATAGGATTGCTCAAGAGTATGCCTGATCTACCTACCGAAAGCGCACGGTATCAAGCTTGCAGTATTTATTTCTAATTGTCGGGATCGTTCTTTGGAGAGTTACACGATAGAAGTGTTTTAATAGAATCATAGGTTCTAGAACTTAGAAACTCCTTTGGTTTATGATGGTGAAATAGTGTTGTCTAATGAAATAATGCTGAATTGTAAATGCATAGAAAGCTTTAAAAGAAATATAAAAAGCAGTATTAAAAAGTGAAATGAGTGAAATGCATGTATTTATGAATTCATGGATTAGAAAATTAAATGGACTTATGACAATCAAACAAAAATAAAACTATGATTAAGCAGTTCTACTTCTATGTTCAATAATGAAGCGAGAACTCATTGAGATGAGAAGAATCCTTTATGCAAGTTAAACAAAACTTCATGTCTTTGATTACTTTCCCAAGACGAGTACTGGTGATCTAGTGTCATGACATTTATAGCACTGAAATCATGGGATACAATTACTAAGGAATGATTGGTCAAACTCATTTCCTAGCAAAAACTTTTAGAATGATTACTTAATCTGTTTCTTCCGGATTCAGATTAAGCCATTGAAAACTCAAGGTCACATCTAAATCATCATGCATTCATCTGAACTTGAAGTTATTCTCTTATTACTCTAAGATTGGATAAGTATCTTATGTTCCTGTATTGGATGTCCTCTACAAGAAATGAAAAAGCTGGTATTTAAATCTATCATCCAATGGTTACACAAGCCTTAACTTCTCAGAGTAATTCCTTAAAGTATTTGTAAGAAATAATAGTCCTGTAAGTATATCAAGATGAAATTACTATTCAAAATCCTTGACTTATCCAGACTACTCGGATTCATACAGATGCTTTTAGCATAAGAATTCTCTGTAAACAATTCTAAATACCCATGACTTAACTCAGGATTAATGAAATTCTGTAAAATGATTAACCTCCTACTCATAGCATATGATCAAACATAGAACTATGACCCCTGGAAGTTAATTCTTACAAATTCTCAATAATTTCTGGGACAAAAGAAGGTTTTTGAAATATCTTTCCCATTTAAACGACATGTACTAAACATCCAACCGATGAACAAGTTTGTTCTTAATCATCCTGAGTAAAAGATGTTTTGAGGAAACTTATATCATCTTCTCCTTCAATGGATCAGTGAAGGTAATACCTATGAATTTCAGAAATGGAATGTAAATTGTATTAAGAAGTAGGAATACTTATCACAGTCTGGGAAATATCCCAAAATAACATAGGTATAAGTAGTAATATATGTAATAAGAAACGGTGAGGGTTCTGAATCCTCTTAATCAAAATGCTAGGGTGCTTCAAAAATATAGGGTAGGAGCTAGACAGAATTAGGAAGTTACTTCCCTTTAAAAAGATTTGAGAAAAAATTCTGCAAAATAGATGTCCAAGGTAGCTCGCAGTAACTATGTTGGGTTTCAAACTATGAACATTCCAATTTTCCGCGCGCTATATCTGTACAGCGTGGAGGGAGCTATTATCCGAAGAATGTTCCTCAGATTTAAGTTTATCCAGAGAATTGAATCCCTCGCAGTATAATCTGAAAGAATGCAGCGAGATTACTCAATTCCCGTTTATAGAATAGATGTTATATACTTATAAGAAATGGATATTTGGCATCCAAAAGTTGGGAAACCAATTCTGACGCTATTCAAGGTAACTCTCTCGCTTTGTCAAAATAACATCGCGAGAGTCTTGAAATAACTTGTTTGTGAATAAAGTTGTAGGATATTTCCTCGCGACATCTCTTAAGACTGCAGCGAGTTAAATCCTTATATGAAGGTGACTACCAAAACACTGCTTTGAAAAGTAAAGTATTCAGAATATTATCCTCCTAAGGATTATCAAGCTATGTTTAACACTGCGTGGGTCCTTAGGAACTTGAAATAATCCTAAACACTAATCTTTAGAGTTTGCATCAAAATTAAGATCTGAAATTACTAAACCGTTGAACTTTCATGAATTCAATAACTCTGCCAAGAAAATACCTAACTCGATTATAAAAATCTGGACTCCCAAGAATTATTGGCAAACAGATTACTTGTTTCAATATTGAATCTGCAGATTTAACTACATCTGTCTAATTTCTTGAGATATTCATTTAAGAAAGAGGTTTATACCATTCCCGAACAGAATTAAAGAATATCAAATCAAATTAACCATTCAAGATTGTAACTCAAAGTCGAAAACAACAAATCAGAGGTTCAATCTTCCTTCATATATCATGAATTGCAAGAAAATAAAAACGAATACACCAGGAAATCTGATTGAAATCAGAATTTTGCGAATTCGATCGAAGAAGTCAGAAAACAAGATGGCGAATGTCATGACGGATGAACAAAAGCATTCCGATGGCAAATCTTCCTTCCAGTGTACTCTCAGAACTAAACTACTAAAATAATTCGTAGAAATCTAACTACGAAAAGTGAAATTAAAAATCTGAAGAACATGAATTAAATTGCAGGAAAGTAACCCTAGCTAACATACCTACAGAATTCTAAATGAACTGGAGAGTAAAATGAGCTATTCTCTTCGTCCTCCCGTCGTCTCTGAGCTGATTTCCCAAGGGATCTATTTATAGATGTGCACGGGTAACTCCCTCCCTTCTGGAAAATAACCGCTCGCGTCTGAATAGCTCGCCTCACGCCGTGTCCAGTTCCTTCAAAGCGTGAGTCAAAATGAAGTTATCTTTCTCAACAAGGCGAGGCTTCACACTATTCTTGAAGCAAACTTCTTCTCGCCATGACTCATTCAGCTCCTTAGCTTGTTCGAACTTCCTCACCACGCGATGTCAATTGATCATTGCGTAGACTTCAGCCTCGGAACATTTTCCTCAGATTTATCCTGACTTCTTCTCTAAGTCCTCGCACCATTTCCTCTCTTTCCTCGCGCTGTCTCAGCTTAACTTTCCTGTGAATGACAAAGCGAGAATTAGAACAGAACCTAGTGTACAAGACTTAAAATTCAACAATTTCAAACCATTTTTCATGAAATTTCCAATTTCTTCACATTCCTGATTTTTCCAAGATCTTTTCATAACCTCTCTGATTATTCTTTGAGAACTTATGAAATATGAATCAAAACATCATCATCAAGACACTAAATTGGACGAAAATGACAGTTATGAATGACTATCATCAACAACCGTGGTGCGTTCATACCACGCTGCCCACGATGCAACCATACACATTTGGTGCGCCAATGCCCGAAGCCTGGAGCCTGCTATAAGTGCGGCAAGTTTGGTCACAAGACTAGGGGATGTCGGATGCCAGAGGAGGCAATCGAAAGGAGAATAGATATGGTGAACCTTCAGCAAGGAGAGGCTGACAAGGAACAAGATCAAAACTCGAACCTTCTTGAGAATAATGTGTAGGCAGTTATGGGACATAACTGAAGTCCTAAGGGGGAGAGGATGTGATACCCCGTAATAATGTATAAGCATTTACTTTTGAGGTCGACTCGACAATATGTATCCCAAATCAATAATAAACAAATACAAATTGTTTTGAACTACGTAGTGACTTGATCCCTTCACTGGGTACGTAGGCAACTTGGAAATTTCAATTATGGGTTCAGTCAAATAATATAATAAAATAACACACACAATATCATGCAATAACACACAATAATACAATATCACAATATCACAAAAACGTAGTGAACGAAAGAACCTAAAGCGCAACTTCGAGGACGGAGTTGAATCTTAAGGGGGGTAGATGTAATACCCGAGAATTTGTTTTTAAGGTCATAAGCAACCCTAGTATGACACGCAACTTCGAGGACGAAGTTGATTCTTAAGGGGGTAGACTGTAATACCCGATACTTTTAATAATAGGAGATGGAATTAAATTCGAAGAGTAAGAGAATTTTAATTCCAAGAACCGTGAAGTTGAAAATGATTTAAATAAATAAACCATTGCACGGGAATTGAAGGACGACGAATTCAAAGCCGGCGAATCCAAACGCGAAGAATTCAAGATTTCGAATACAGAATTAATTCGAGTTGAAATAAATTTAAGATAGAAATCATAATCCGAGAACGACCCGAAAAAAAAAAACGAGCCCGAAAACGTAGGAGGACAGAAGTCCGAAAGAGAGGAGAAAAGGCCCGACGGGATCGCACGGCCCAGCCCACGACGCAGCCCTGCCGAGGGCCGCGCGGTGGCCGCGCGGTCTGGATCGAAACCGCGCCGGGGCCGCGCCAAGATACATACTGCGATCATCTTGCGGATTTCAACGATTTCTTACCTTATTTTCGACCCCCGACTTTGGTAACTCAATCACCACTTTAAGGGAGGGATTGTGGATGGATTTGAGGTGATCTTAACACCCTTTCCCAGATACACAACCCTAAATTCTCTCCATTATCCTCACTTTCTCTCCCACCACCATTCAAACCGAAAAACCCCAAGTTTCTTGTGTTCTTGAACTTCCGATGAAAAAACCGGAGCAAGGAGGATGTAGAGAGGAAGTGTCCAGACCCTAGACAGTGGTAAGACCAATTCATGAACCTTTGTTTCATAGTTTTCGTCGATTTAGATTCTAACTTTTGGATTTACACTCTTGAAAACACAAATCGGGGCCAAACGAGTGGAGATGGAGTAATTTGGACATGTTCGTAGCATAAGACAACCTAGAAATCACCACTGTAAGATAATGCATTACATATCAATATTGGTGGCTTAGAACCTTTCGAAATATTAGTTTTAAATCAATCATTAAAATGGGACATAAAAGATTCAATCTTTACGCATTTTCTGAGATTGGCCGAAAAAAACCCTATTTCGAGAATCCGAAACGAAAAACTCCGAACTAGAGATTTGTTCCTAATATCTTAATTAGGTTGTGTCAAAATTTCATGCATTTCCGTTAAGATTTGATATCCCAAATCGAGTTGAACAGTTTCTGTGATGTATGAACTTTTCAAAAATCTTGACAGATTACATGGACGAACTTGGTGTGCGTTTTTCTGTCACTTGCGTTCAAAACTAATCTTTGGTGTAAACATAAAAGCTGTAGATAAATGTCTTGACAACATTCCTGTAAAATTTCGTGCATTTTCATTAATGTTTGGATAGTCAAAACCCGTTTTGAATACACTTTGTCGTTGAAGAAAAAGTCGACAGATTTTAAGTCCAAACTTAGTGAATTAATCTGACTTAATCCGTAATGAATTTACATAAATTGCCTCTAATAAAACTTGTTTGTTTTGGTATCTTTTAAGTGCCTGTAAAATTTCATAAATTTTGGAGGTCGTTTGCTATGTCAAAAACTCTTTGAAAATCAGTGCGCTGTTTAGAAAAAAGTCGGCAGATTTTATGCTTGGCAAAGATTGTAAAATTTCACTCGTTTCCTCTCATAATTTCGAAAAGCTTAAAACACAAAGGTTGTTCGTTAGCTTGTTTTGAGCTACTGCTAAAATTTCAACTCAATAGACCCTGAAATTAATTTTTAAATGAAAAAGGCGTGAACAGCGAGACTGAAAAAAAGAACTCTATTTTTGAAATTAGTCTGTCTTAACAAAGAGACGAAAATTCTGTTGAAAACATTGTGCTTTATGACTAAGCTGGATGCTATCAATATTGACTATGAGGCTTGTGGACATAAGCGCCCAAGCGTATGTCTAGTGGACGTAAGAGGCCTAGCGAAATACTGATTGTATGGCTAGCGGACGTGATAACCCTGTTAAAATATATTCTTTTCCTGCGAGTTCAATTCCCCAGAATGTCTGTTCTTACCTTGCGGGTTCAATTCCCAGGGTGTATGTTCTTACCTTGCGGGTTCGATTCCCCAGGGTGTACGTTTTCCTGCGGGTTCAATTCCCCAGGATGTGTGTTGATTCCTGCGGGTTCGATTCCCCAGGACGTGCGTGATTCCTATGGGTTCGATTCCCTAGGATGTATTTGAGTTTTTGCGGGTTCGATTCCCTAGGATGTATTTTAAGTTCATATACTTAATATTTGCGATACTTGGGAAACTTGGTTGTGACGTCCTTTTCTTAGTTAACGGGAAAATTTAAAAGACTTAAATTTTTAATTATTTATTTATGTTGTTACTTATGCATTTTTAATTATGTCTTTAAATTTATGCCTATGCCTGAAAGTATCATTTTAAATTTAATTTAGCTATGAGAAATTATGAATTAAATTATTGTCTAGATATGCATGCTTAAAATGAGTTTTTAATTATTAAATTTTAAAACCCCTTTATTGCTATGTTAGGGATTGTCTTACTCAGTATTTTATATACAGATAAAACCCGTTGTTTATTTTTCTATTACAGAGTACGGAGCATTATCATGCATTGGGGAATCATTTTGGACATTTACTTAATTATTTTACATGACTTGCATACGGGCTTGTGTAACCCAACGTTTTGGCCATGTTGGCCCTATTTATATTTCCGCTGTTATATCTATATTTAAATATTACATTCCACTGCAACTTAGATAATACTATGTAACGATTTTTGCTATATATTTATAAATGGGCCGTTTGAAATTTTTTAAATTCTGAAAAACCATAGCCTTGCATCTCTCTAGCAAGCTCGAAGAAATCGTGTCTTGCTAGGGAGGTGTGGCGGTGACATCCCGGCCTGGGTTATCAAATCCGGGGTGTTACAGTTGTCGGAGGTGAACTTCCCGTCGAGGGTGAATGGTGCGGCTGTGCTGTTGTTGCCGTGAGGTTGACGCCGACCAATGGAGCTTGGAGGGCCGGAGATGATGATGGATGTTTTGAGGGTTTTCTATCTTGATGAGGTGGAGAAGGGTGGGACTTCGCCGGAGGTAATTCGCCGCAGCCGCCGGAGGATACGGCAAGCGGTGCCGGAGCAACGAAGAGGATAATGAGTGACTTGCTAATCATTGACCTGCAGGTGTTCCGTCCCCCTCGGTTTGCATTTCCAATTCTGTATGTATTGTGAAGTTGACGTCTTGGAGGAGATGCAAAAAGGGTGTGTAACACTTACGGCGGGCCCACAAGCTTTGGATGATATGTATACCAATCTAAATTCAAAATGGTGTGGTCCGAACTTGGCAAATTCTTGAATGGGCTTGAGTATTCTTGTTTGGGAAAATTAGCTTCAAGGACCCATTTCCCTTTGTTTCAATTTATAGAAACCCATTTAAAAGTTATTAGACCTAGAGACCCATTCCCAAGTTTGACTTCTCTTCAGGGCCCCCTCATTCCCCTAAACAAATTAAACACTAAACACAAATGATTAATTTAAACTGAACGAAGGAGAGTGGAGCAGCACGCGGGAGAAGCCTTGTCCGAGAGAAACCGAAAAGAGGAGAAGAAGCGGAGGTGGAAAGGGACCAAGCATTTTGAAGGAAGTAATCATGGGTCAAACCTAGCGATTTGGAGAAGAACAACAAACCTAGCGATTTTGAGGGAGAGTGCGAACGAGAAAGAGAGAAATAGAAGAGGCCGAGCAAACCTAGCGTTTTGGCCGAGTAAGGGAGAAAGGTAGAAGAGGTTGTAACATTGAAAACCCAATATTTTCAAGTACCAATGGCACCAAAGAGGAGGACGACGCCTCAAATCGAAGAGACCGAGCAAGGTAGTGCAGGTGGTATATAATCTATTGTTTATTTTGTTTTTTTTTTTTTTGAATGTTATTGAGTTAGGTTTTGTTATATGTAAGGTGTTTGTGTGATTTTTAAGAATGTAATTTCAATTGAAGTTACTGGGAATTGTGTTGATTTGTAAAATATTGGGGAAAGTGATTTTGAATGTTGTGATTAGGTTTGTGAATGCAATTCGCACATAATATGTTCGATGAAATTATAGAATGATTATGTTGGTTTAGAAGCCTCAACTTTGAAAGACATTGTTGTGTTAATTCATCAATATAAGTGTTGCATATTGTGGTTGTGGAATGCAATAGTTTGAGTGGTAAGAAGTGTGTTTGAAAAAGGGGTGTTGTGGAAAGTTTGAAAAACATGTGTGGTTTAGGTTAGTATGTGGTGTAGAATCATTGTTGAATGATGGTTTCATGTATTTATGAATGATGTTTGTAAATGGGTATTTGAATGTTTATATTGGTTATGTTGGTAAGAATTGTGAATGAAAGTAGGTAAAAGATTATTGTCAATGGTTGTAAATGATATTAATATATGTTGGCAAGTGTTATATGTATAATGTGGTAAATTGTGTAAATGGTAAAGTGGATGGTATTGAGACGGTAGTCTGTATACTGAGGACGGTGACCAGGACCGTTGAAAATGGATTAAACACGAAGCATGGGTACATGGACGGTCCACACACCGCCCAATGACCGTCCGGAGGTTATTGCTTCCTCCAGAGAGCTACACACGGCTTACAGACGGTTCAAAATGTAAGTCCCATTGACCATGTATAAAGTAAAGATCTCTTGTTAGCTTGGTAAATTACATACAAACACCTTGGTAAAGAACCTTTGTATATTTGGTAAACTACATACGATGAACGTGGTAAATATTATATAGTAATAATGGTAAACCCAATACCAAAAGCTTGGTAAAGACTACATGTGTCCGTGGTAAATCACATACCAATGCTGTGGTAAACCATGTAATAAGAACTTTGTAAATACCATATGCTCAGTGTGGTAAAAGCCTATAGCAAAAGAGTGGTAAATTCTATTACTTCCACTTGGTAAATGATAATTTTCACGTGTTAATCTCTATTCATATTTGTAGAACATGGTAAAGCATAATGGTAGATCTGGTAAAATCCAAGTTTGTGCATGGTAAACATTAAGTAAAAGTGTGGTATATGACCTAATTTTCAATATCTATATATTGGAAGGATCGGTGGGAATGGGACGGTCCTGGAGCAAGGCGGATGGACCGTCCTGTAACCGGCCAAGATCAGGACCAGCTGGATCCAAACGATACATTGACATAAGGGACGGTTCCCAGGAACGTCCTTACCACCGTCCACACATTGACATACTAGTGTTCAAACATATCATTACCGTTTAATGACAATCATCATAAATATGAATACATTTTACCATATCATGACATGGCAATTTACCATATATATTAATGCATTTTACCATACATATGAAACCATTTTACCACATAATGGCATGACAATTTACCACATATATGAATACATTTTACCAGATCATAGCATGACAATTTAGCATATACATGAATATATTTTACCATATATATGAAAACATTTTACAACAACATAGCATGACGATTTACCATATATGAATACATTTTACCACGGTTAATCATGTACCACTACAATGAGCAGCAAGAAAGTTGGAACACCATAAAGAGATAGGACGGAAGATGGATTCTTCCAAGGGATCGTCCGGTTGACCATCCTACAATCTACCACCACGTCGGTTGAATGTCTACCTGTAATACCCATAAATTTTAGAATATAAAAATAGGAATTAATCCAATAGGAGAGAAAGTTTTGTTTCCGAGAACCCGTAGACGCGGAAATGCACGGAAGTCGAAGACGACGAATTAGAACCCGACGGACCAAAACCGACGGTCTTAAGATTTCAAGCATGAAATCGAATTGAGACGGAATAAATTTATGATGAGAAGCATAATCCGAAAATGACCCGGAAAATCGAGCGCGAAAACGTGGAAGGATAGAAGTCCGAAAGAGAGGAGAAAAAGACCCGACAGATCGGATCGCACGGACCCGCCCGGACCGCAGTCCAGGCGAGGACCGCGCGCTGGCCGGGCGGGGTTTGGCCAAAAGGCGCGCCAACCCCGCGTGGCCCCACAGAATTTGGCAAGTTGCGCGTTTTCGGCGATTTCTTACCATAATTCGACCCCCCGACTTTGGAAAGTGGATTTTGGACGGGGGAAGGTGAATTAGGTCGAAGGAGGGTTGATTTCCACTCCATTTGTCAGCCTCCATTCATCCTAGAGCTCTCCCAAACTCTCTCCAAAGCCAAAACACCTTCCGACGACTTCCCGACGACTTTCCGATCACTTCCCGGCGACGAAAACCGACGGAGGAGGCGTGGAATACAAGATCCTTAGTGGTCTAAACTAAGGTAAGTCGTTCATAGGTTTCCATTTAAGTTTTTGAACCCGAAAACTCGATCTAACATTGGATTTCTTCTTCCGATTTGAAACCGTGGCCAAAGTCGGAAGCTTGACGTTGAGGAGATCCGTTCGTAGCAAATTTGGACGAGCCCAGCGACCCTAGGATGACCAAAACACCCTATCACTGTAAGTTGAGCCTTCCATATCAATACGGGTGGTTTAGGGGCGTCCGGTATAGTCATAATGCGACGAAACGTAAAAACCGAAATTAAAAACCCCAATATGCGCAGATTTTGAAATCTGTCTAAAACTCATATTTCGAGGGTTCAATCCGGGAAACTCAAAACTAGACTTTTAATCCTAACACATAAATCTAGGTTGTGTAAAAATTTCAGACATTTTTGCTAATATTTGCTATTTGAAATCGCATCGAAAATAAACTGTTTTGACAAAACGTGTTTGAAATCTGCCTATGAACATGTCCGAACTTAGTGAGTCTGTTTCTATATTTTGTACTCCGATTTGATCTTTGCAATCTAAATGAAAGTTGTAGATAATCATGTCTAGTATATGTGGTTAAAATTTCAAAATTTTTGGAGTCCATTTGTATGTCAAAAAGCCAATTTTCCGAACTGTGACAAATCTGCTTCGGGACAGTAAACTGTTTTCACATTAAACTCGATTTTTGACATGTTTCCTCAACTTATTTCGAGAAAGTTAAAACACGAAAGTTGTTCGTTAGGGTGTTTTGCATAAACTGTGAAATTTTCAGATTTTTCGGACTTAAAACGAATTTTTAAATTGAAAAGGCGTAAACTGTGACGCCAAGTTACTTTTAAATCGAAGGATTTTGAAATTTCGAAACGAACGATCAAAGATTTGAAATAAGATACATCTATACTTTTGAAAAACCCCGATACATTAAATCTAAACGATACATGAGATACTTTGGTGGAGGGTGAGTGCTCTGCAGGGTGCCCCTCTAGCCTTTCTCTTCGGGCCTATAATGGACGAGAGAATTAGATGAGATATTACGCCAATTGGCGGGAGATACATGGCCTACTCTCTCGGGTTTGTCCGTATGGATTTCCCGAGGCTCCGGAGTGGTACTGGGTATGGCAGATACGGCTGCGGCCGCCGGATCACCGGCTAAACGAAATACTTACGAAACGGCTGCGGCCGCCAGATCACCGGCTATACAAAACACTGAGAAATGGTTACGTAACGGGGAAATAAACAATTTAATACTTTTAAGTATTTATTTACTTATACATGTCTTTAAATTATGCATTTAAATTATGTCTTTAAATTTCATATCATGACTAAATTGTTATTGTGGATTAAATGCATGTTCAAGTACAAAATTAAAATATTATTTCCTTTAAATTTTGTGAATGCATATTAGGAGTGAAATTTTAATTATCTAATTAAATCCCTTTATTGCTATGTTAGGATCGATTTACTCAGTATTTTATATACTGATAAAATTGGTGTTTTCTCTTTTCTTTTCAGAGTATGAAGATATTGCATGAGCATATGCATTGGGGGATGGAAAAACTTTAACATTGTTTTTATTGCTTTTATGATACCTGCATAACGGGCATGTAAATCCCGAGTTTTGGCCATGTCGGCCCACTTTACATTTTTCCGCTGCGATATATTATTACTACTACTATATGTGTGGATGATACTTATTATTACTTTTAAATAGATTCCGGACTTGTTTTTAAACCTTTTTGCAATACCTATAGCCTTGCATCTCTTTGGCAAGCTCGGAGAATCCGTGTCTTGCTAGAGAGATGTGGCGGTGGCATCCCGACCTGGGTTATCAAATCCGGGGTGTTACAAGTTGGTACCAGAGCCCGGAATATTTTAAAGCTACTATTATTATTATTTTAAAACAATTTTGAACTTGGTATTATTTTTATTATTATTATTTTTAAGACTACTAGTATTATTATTTTAGCCCAAAATTTGAGCCCAAGAGGGGGGTTAAACTATTTTGACCCAATAATTATTTAATCTAAGCCCAACCATTTCGGCCCAAATACCCATGTTTTTATTTCTTAAGTCCAAATTATTATTTTTGGCCAATATAGAGGCCCAACTTTTTAAATCCATGATTAAATTTAAAAATACATTAAATTAATTTTTTTTTTTGGGGGGGGGGGGGGGGGATTGCATGTGCATATTCATATAGATTTAAATTCCTGCATATCCTGACTTTTATTCGAAACCTACTCTAACTCTAACCTCCTTGTTGACATTAGATGGCCGAACCCAACGCGAACATGACCAATCTGATGATGAAACTGACCAACGCATACCTCGAATCCCAACAGCATATCAATCACTTCAAGGCTCGAGTGGGGCGTCTAGAGAATAATGTGGACTATTTGAGACATCTTAGGGAAGCTGACCATCATGAAATAACCCAACTCAAGGCCCAAGTCACCGAACTCCAAACCCAAGTGGTCACACTCAAAAACAAGGACAACGAACGGATGATGCAAATAGGGCACTTAGGAGCTGAGCTGCTAGGCCTAGAGGCTGACATATTTCCTCCGAGCCCGAGCCCGGTGGGGACACCCATTCCCATTGACGTATCCAGCGACGAGGACGATCCCATCGAGGATGTACCTGCCTAGTCACCCTAGACTTAGGGACCCATGCTGATGCACTAATACTATTTTCGTTTCGAATGCTTGTAACCCAAAATTTTCTCTTAAGTAATAAATCTACAAGCATTATTTTATACAAGTGTACTTAAAGTATTCCTTACATTTAGTTAAATTATTTCTCTTCGAATACCTTGTTAAAACCCGATCAAACAAATGAACAAGGTAATAATAATCAATGACCTATAGGTAACAACTAAACAAAAAAATACAAGTAGTAATAAATAACATAAATATGTAAATATATATATATATATTATGTAGAGATAATCATCAAACAAGGGTATCTCCAACTCTAAACCCTAAACCCTAAACCCCAACACCCTAGACCCTAGGGTAAAAAAAAACCTGAACAGGTTACTGTTCACGAAAAAAAAAAACAAAAACAAAAACAAAGCAGCAAGTAGAACCAACCCCAAATAACAACAAACAATACGCTAAACTCCAACAACCTATAATAACAGGTTCCAATAGACTAATACCTGTTAATATCGTCATTTATTTAATCAAATTATTTCATAAGCATTATATATTACTTCAACAAAAAGAATCTAAACTCTCTTGTTCTTGCAACAGCATGGCACCGAGAGGAAGACCACGCGCCCAGCCCACCACTCCAAACACCAACGAAACCCCTATGCAACCAGAAATGCCTATACCCGGCGAAGGGGTACACGCTCAAGAGGAGCCGGCAAATCGTATGCCAAACAACATGGACGCGCGCCTACGCACTCTAGAAGAGGTTCTCATTGCGATAGGGAACGCGCATGTGAACCAAGGCCAGCCAGCTGCGGTACCTCCACCCGAGGCCCGCATTAACTACTTAGCTATGGTGAACTCATATCGTCCGCCGAACTACGCCGGAGAAGAGGACCCGACTAAACTCGAAGAATGGATCCGAACATTCGACAAGCTACTAAACGCGGTGAAGTGCCCAATTGGCGAGAAGGTGCATGTAGCATCGTACTATCTCGGAGGGGAGGCGGATGACTGGTGGCGTGCCATGCAAGATAAGTTAGCCGAGGACGAGGAACCCTATTCTTGGGAAGAATTCATGGGTCTGATCAGGGATCGCTTTTATCCCATGAGCACAAAGTCAGCCATGTACGAGGAGTTCCTATCTCTGAAGCAAGGAGGGCAAACAGTCTAGGAATACTACACCCGTTTCAAGGAGTTGGTGCGTTTCGCACCGAGACTCGTGTCGACAGATGCGGAGAAGGCACAGAAATTTGAAATGGGGCTAAACTTGACTATACGGGAAGTGATCACTGGCGTCCCATACCCAGACCTGCAATCGGTGTATGATCGTGCGGTAGCTGTTGCAAGGGTGCAACAACTAAAGAGGAAAGTGAGCGGAGAACCCAGTCGAGGATCTCAGGGACATGATAAGAGGAGTAGAGACAACCATTCCGGTAACAATGCTGTAGGGAACAACTTTCGTGGAGATCTGAACAGACCCCCTCAAAACAACAACAGAAGATATGACGATAGAACCCTTTTCCGGGGTAACCCGGTACCACCTTGCCCGAGATGCGGCAGGCCTCATTTGGCCAGAGGGTGCCCCCAACAGGGCGCCTGCTACAGGTGTGGTCGCATCGGCCACATGGCAAATGAGTGCCGCACTCGACTGGAAAACATCACCAAGAGGGAGGACTTAGGCACGGGGCCAACTCAGCCTCGCAACCAAGATGGGCGGAATGGAAACAACCAGGGCTATAGGCCCCCTCAAAACCAGAATCTCAATCAAAATCAACGTCCCCCACAGAATCCAAATCAGCAACAGAATCAAAACCCGCACCGGGATCAGCAAGGCAACCCGGGACGTCCAAGGGGGCGGTTGAATGTCATCAATGAGGCAGATGTGCCTATGCAGGGGGACGTAATGGGAGGTACGTTCCATGTCTTAAGTACACCCCTTAGAGTTCTGTTTGACTCAGGAGCTAGTTGTTCGATAATATCATCTAAAGTCTTACCTGAACTAGATCTACCTAAGTGCGAATTGATTAACTTTGGGATTCAACTTCCATCGGGGGAGGTAGTATCATGCTCTAAGAGATATAACGGAATTCCGATAGTTATAAAGAACGTAGAGTTTTTCGCGAACTTGGTAGAATTCGAACTACAGGATTTTGACGTCATACTAGGGATGGATTGGCTAACCCAATATAAAGCCGTGATCGATTGCCAAAAACAAAAGATCACGTTGTCAAAGAGTAGGAGAAGGAGAGTCACCTTTTACTCCCAACCCCCTAAGAAGTCTACAAAGATAGTTAACGCCATTAAGCTATGTAGCTTAATGCGTAAGGGTTACGCGTTATATACATGCTACATTCATAACCTTGAGGCCGAAGAGGTCAAGGTGGATAACATTCCGGTGGTGAGAGAATACCCGGATGTATTTCCGGAAGACGTTCCCGGCATGCCGCCTGAGAGAGATCTGGAATTCACCATAGATCTCATCCCGGGAACGGAGCCTGTCTCAAAGGCTCCTTACCGTATGGCGCCGCTAGAAATGAAGGAGCTAAAGGAACAACTCGAGGAGTTGCTAGAGAAGGGCTACATAAGGCCGAGCACGTCCCCATGGGGAGCCCCGGTCTTGTTCGTTAAGAAGAAAGATGGAGGTCTACGACTATGCATCGATTATAGAGGGCTTAACCAAGTCACAGTCAAGAACAAGTACCCGTTGCCCAGAATCGAGGATTTGTTCGACCAACTGAAGGGAGCTTCAGTATTTTCAAAGATCGACTTGCGATCAGGATATCACCGGTTAAGGATCGCCGAAAAGGATATCCCAAAGACGGCGTTCAGAACTCGCTACGGGCACTACGAATTCACGGTGCTATCATTCGGGCTGACGAACGCCCCAGCGATGTTCATGAATCTCATGAACAATGTGTTTCGAGAACTATTAGATCAATGCGTAGTGGTGTTCATAGATGACATCCTGATCTACTCGAAAAGCGAAGAAGAACATTCCGAACACTTACACAAAGTGTTAGGGATCTTACGAGTAAACCAGATGTATGGCAAGCTGTCCAAATGCGACTTTTGGCTAAGAGAAGTGGCATTTCTGGGACATATCGTATCCGCCAATGGAGTGGCAGTAGACCCAGCAAAGATCTCGGCAGTGACCGAATGGGTGCCACCGAAGAATCCAACCGAGATAAGAAGTTTTCTCGGATTGGCAGGATACTACCGAAGGTTTGTAAAGGATTTCTCAAAGATCGCTCGCCCATTGACACAGCTGTTAAAGAAAGGGGCGAAATACGACTGGACCATTGAGTGTGATTCCGCATTCCAAGAATTGAAGAAACGGCTTACCACAGCGCCGGTGTTGGTATTACCATCGGAGGATGGAGACTTCGAGGTGTACAGCGACGCCTCGAAGGAAGGATTGGGATGCGTGCTAATGCAAGATCAAAGGGTTATAGCATACGCATCACGTCAACTAAAGCCACACGAAGAGAACTATCCGACGCACGACTTGGAGCTAGCCGCAGTCGTGTTCGCTCTAAAGATATGGAGGCACTACCTCTATGGGCGAAAGTGTCGGATGTTCACCGACCATAAGAGCCTCAAATATATATTCACGCAAAAAGAGCTGAATTTGAGGCAAAGGAGATGGTTGGAGCTGATTAAGGATTACGACCTGGAAATCGCGTATCACGAAGGAAAGCCAACGTGGTGGCCGATGCCTTGAGTCGAAAAACTCAACACGTGGTGAATTCACTTGTGGTACCGGCCGAGTTGTACAGAGACTTGGCGAAATTAAGTCTGGAGTTGGTACACTCTGGCGAAGTAAGTGAGGTCGTCAACACGATGGTAGTAGGATCTACCATACTCGATGAGATACGACTAGCACAACCGGATGATGAAAAGCTGGAGGAAATTAGGAAGAGCATTACTGAAGGAAAGGCAATGGATTTTAAAATCCATGAGGACGGAAGCATCCGCTTCAAGGGAAGGTGGTGCATACCACGAAAATGCGAGGACCTGAAGCAAAAAGTGATGGAGGAAGGCCATAATACCCCATACTCGGTCCACCCCGGAGGCGAGAAGCTATACAAGGACATAAAGAAGAACTATTGGTGGCCGAACATGAAGAGAGACATAGCCGAGTTTGTGGCAAGATGCCTTACCTGCCAGAAGGTCAAGGCCGTACGACCGAAACCCCTAGGATTAATGCAACCATTGGAAATGGGATAGCATTTCGATGGATTTCGTTTCGGGACTACCACGTTCACCGAAGGGGATGAACAAAATCTGGGTGATTGTGGATAGGTTGACAAAAGCTGCCATATTTATCCCTATGAAGGATACCTGGTCCATGGACCAATTGGCAAGGGCGTATGTCGACAACGTGGTACGACGACATGGAGTACCACATGACATCATCTCGGACAGAGACAGTAGATTCGTCTCACATTTTTGGACAAAACTACAAGAAGCCCTCGGTACGAAGATAAAGATGAGTACCGCGTTCCACCCCATGACGGATGGACAAACGGAAAGGACAATCCAAACTTTGGAAGACATGCTAAGGGCATGCGTATTAGAGTTTAAAGGAAGTTGGGAAAATCACTTACCCTTAATCGAATTTTCCTACAACAGCAGCTACCATGCTAGCATTGGCATGACACCTTTCGAGGCACTGTATGGACGCAAATGCCGAAGCCCATTGAGCTGGGAAGAGGGCGAGAGGACTATGGTAATTGGACCGCAACTTGTTGAGGACATGGCTCAACAAGTCAAAATAATCCAAGGAAAGATGAGAGTCGCGCAAGACCGGCAAAAGAGCTATGCCGATGTGAGACGGCAAGATTTGTAATTCCAAATAGGCGATAAGGTCATGTTAAAGGTATCACCGATGAAGGGTGTGACGCGCTTTGGCAAGCGGGGAAAATTGAGCCCACGGTACATAGGACCATACGAGATCCTAGAAAGAGTGGGGAATCTTGCATACCGACTAGCATTACCGCCACAATTTGCTCGTGTCCACGACGTGTTCCACGTCTCACAACTGAAGAAATACGTCCATGATCCGACCCACGTACTCCAACCGGAAGAAATTGAGCTGGACGATGACTTAAGCTACGAAGAAATTCCGGTGCGAATACTCGACAAGAAGGAGAGGGTAACAAGGAATAAGACCGTGAGAATGGTCAAGGTTCTTTGGTCTAATCACGAAGCCAAGACGGCAACGTGGGAGCTAGAAGCAGACATGAAGGATCGTTACCCAACCCTATTCCAAGACAATGCAACAACAGTTATGGGGACATAACTGTAATCTTAAGAGGGGGAGGATGTGACGACCCGAATATTTCCGGATATTCTGTCCGAATATTTTGTACCCCAAAGAAACAAATTCAAATTGTTTTGAACTACGTAATGACTTGATCCCTTCACGGGGTACTTAGGCAACTCAGAAATTTCAATTCTGGGTTCAGTCAAATAATAACAAACAACGACACACAATAATACAATCGCTTAATCAAACAATTCCCGAACTCGCGAGAGGGTGAAGCGCAACTTCGAGGACGAAGTTGGTTCTTAAGGGGGGTAGACTGTAATACCCGTAAATTTTAGAATATAAAAATAGGAATTAATCCAATAGGAGAGAAGGTTTTGTTTCCGAGAACCCGTAGACGCGGAAATGCACGGAAGTCAAAGACGACAAATTAGAACCCGACGGACCAAAACCGACGGTCTTAAGATTTCAAGCATGAAATCGAATTGAGACGGAATAAATTTATGATGAGAAGCATAATCCGAAAATGACCCGGAAAATCGAGCGCGAAAACGTGGAAGGATAGAAGTCCGAAAGAGAGGAGAAAAAGACCCGACGTATCGGATCGCACAGACCCGCCCGGACCGCAGTCTATGCGGGGACCACGCGCTGGCCGGGCGGGGTTTGGCCAAAAGGTGCGCCAACCCCGCGTGGCCCCACAGAATTTGGCAAGTTGCGCGTTTTCGGCGATTTCTTACCATAATTCGACCCCCCGACTTTGGAAAGTGGATTTTGGACGGGGGAAGGTGAATTAGGTCGAAGGAGGGTTGATTTCCACTCCATTTGTCAGCCTCCATTCATCCTAGAGCTCTCCCAAACTCTCTCCAAAGCCAAAACACCTTCCGACGACTTCCCGACGACTTTCCGATCACTTCCCCGCGACGAAAACCGACGGAGGACGCGTGGAATACAAGATCCTTAGTGTTCTAAACTGTGGTAAGTCGTTCATAGGTTTCCATTTAAGTTTTTGAACCCGAAAACTCGATCTAACATTGGATTTCTTCTTCCGATTTGACGTTGAGGAGATCCGTTCGTAGCAAATTTGGACGAGCCCAGCAACCCTAGGACGACCAAAACACCCTATCACTGTAAGTTGAGCCTTCTATATCAATACGGATGGTTTAGGGGCGTCCGGTATAGTCGTAATGCGACGAAACGTAAAAACCGAAATTAAAAACCCCAATATGCGCAGTTTTTGAAATCTGTCTAAAACTCATATTTCGAGGGTTCAATCCAGGAAACTCAAAACTAGACTTTTAATCCTAACACATAAATCTAGGTTGTGTAAAAATTTCAGACATTTTCGTTAACGTTTGCTATTTTAAATCGCATCGAAAAGAAACTGTTTTGACAAAACGTGTTTGAAATCTGCCTATGAACATGTCCGAACTTAGTGAGTCTGTTTCTATATTTTGTAGTCCGATTTGATCTTTGTAATCTAAATGAAAGTTGTAGATAATCATGTCTAGTATATGTGGTTAAAATTTCAGAATTTTTGGAGTCCATTTGTTATGTCAAAAAGCCAATTTTCCGAACTGTGACAAATCTGCTTCGGGACAGTAAACTGTTTTCGCATTAAACTCGATTTTGACATGTTTCCTCAACTTATTTCGAGAAAGTTAAAACATGAAAGTTGTTCGTTAGGGTGTTTTTCATAAACTGTGAAATTTTCAGATTTTTCAGACTTAAAACTAATTTTTAAATTGAAAAGGCGTAAACTGTGACGCCAAGTTACTTTTAAATCGAAGGATTTTGAAATTTCGAAACGAACGATCAAAGATTTGAAATACGATACATCTATACTTGTGAAAAACCCTGATACATTAAATCTAAACAATACATGAGATACTTTGGTGGAGGGTGAGTGCTCTGCAGGGTGCCCCTCTAGCCTTTCTCTTCGGGCCTATAATGGACGAGAGAATTAGATGAGATATTACGCCAATCGGCGGGAGATACATGGCCTACTCTCTCGGGTTTGTCCGTATGAATTTCCCGAGGCTCCGGAGTGGTACTGGGTATGGCAGATACGGCTGCGGCCGCCGGATCACCGGCTAAACGAGATACTTACGAAACGGCTGCGGCCGCCGGATCACCGGCTATACAAAACACTGAGAAATGGTTACGTAACGGGGAAATAAAAGATTTAGTATTTTTAAGTATTTATTTATTTATGCATGTCTTTAAATTATGCATTTAAATTATGTCTTTAAATTTCATATCATGACTAAATTGTTATTGTGGATTAAATGCATGTTCAAGTACAAAATTAAAATATTATTTCCTTTAAATTTTGTGAATGCATGTTAGGAGTGAAATTTTAATTATCTAATTAAATCCCTTTATTGCTATGTTAGGATCGACTTACTCAGTATTTTATATACTGATAAAATTGTTGTTTTCTCTTTTCTTTTCAGAGTATGAAGATAATGCATGAGCGTATGCATTGGGGGATGGAAAAACTTTAACATTGTTTTTATTGCTTTTATGATACCTGCATAACGGGCATGTAAATCCCGAGTTTTGGCCATGTCGGCCCACTTTACATTTTTCTGCTGCGATATATTATTACTACTACTATATGTGTGGATGATACTTATTATTACTTTTAAATAGATTCCGGACTTGTTTTTAAACCTTTTTGCAATACCTATAGCCTTGCATCTCTTTGGCAAGCTCGGAGAATCCGTGTCCTGCTAGAGAGATGTGGCGGTGGCATCCCGGCCTGGGTTATCAAATCCGGGGTGTTACATTACCAAATCCTTCCTTTGCAGTTACCACGTAGTGAAGCAGTTCTTACCATGATTTCTTGTATCACTTACTACGTTGATGAAGGGTTGGTTACCATGTTCCAGAATAACCAGTTTTGCTTTATCATGTAGTGGTATCAATCAAACCATAAGAAACAATTCAAACACTAACGTACCAAGATGGAATAAAGCTTCGAAAATACATAAGGGCTCGAGCGTTGAATCACATCGAGGGTATTTAGTGAAACATGTAACAATTTAGAAAAATCATAAGTAAGATAGTAAGAAATGAACATCTAATTTATGATTCATCGTCGTAGTTACGATAGTAACATATAAATGGATGAAGATATTGATAGTTAAATACACAATAACTTTATTTATTATGACTAGATGATTCTTTTAATGAAGACAATGTGGGATGTGGACCTATATGCTTTAATTAAGTATATACATACATTTGGATTCATGGTAGTTATACTAGTGATCATAATTTTAATTTATTGAGATAATATGGTAATACACAATGCATTTAGACATAATGATGTCTTTGTTTTTAAATCCTAATCCCTTGAATGAATAAACTTACCACGTTCACCTATGTGGTTTACCACTTATATACTACATGGCATACTATAAGTATAGGATAAGGTTACCACAATCTTATTAGACTACTTACCACATTCTGGAACATGTTTTACCATAGTTATGCTTTAAACTCTTGTATTGTTTACCAATTAAATCGCTTGCATTGTTACCACTTCTGGGTCATTTTCTATTGATACAAAGTACACATACAATGTTTACCACACTATACATCTATTTCTTACCACAAATACTCCACAAACTTCACCAAGTCCTTGTTGTGTCACTTACCACACGAAGTTAAGACAGTTTACCGGGTCCTTTTGCTCGAGTTACTGCATGAATGTTACATGTTCATCACAACATGCACAGACGGAGTGCTAGGAACGTCCACATATGGACCGTCCAATGCGCTCTGCTTTTTAGATTTACATGGACGGTATAAGGTTACCGTCCTCACTATTCCAGGACCGTCCAAATACTTCATTTACCACATTCTAAAACAACACTTTACCATGTTTTACATGTGATGTTTACCTCTTCACTACTTACTATGTTACCATGAAAACATCAACAAAAAAACCGACATACATCCAGCCTCATACCCAATCATAACGCAATATCCACCACATCTTGCTTCCACCTTAGCTTCGCCGTACACCGTCCTTCGCCACCTACTGTCGATCACCGTCTAATGCCTCCTAGACTGTTTGATCGCGGTGTTTTATCGTGGGAGAAGAAGAGGAGCTCGATGGAGAACGTCGGAATGTTTAGGGCATTGGGGGTTTTTGGTATTTTCCCAAAGGTCATTTGAGTATTTTCCCACACATAGATTAGTTAGATTAGTTAATTAATTTTTGTTGATAAGTATTATGATGTTGGGGTCCCTCGTTGTAAACTATTTCAATTGGGGTCTTTGACTCAAATGTTTGTTTTTGAGGGGTCCCTCTCTCTAAGGCTCCCTTCTTATTTCTCCTTCTTGTTTATGAAAGAGTGTGGTGGCATGGACTCTTTTAAAAGTGGGCCAATTTCAGCCCATATTCCATATTTAGTTTGGGCCTTCCTTGATAATTATTTTCTCGGCCCATCAGCCGGAGATTCCATTATTTCTTGAATCGGGCCATAACTTCTCTTCATCAATTTAGTTAATCCAAACCCAAATAAATTCGAGTTGGGATTATCGGGTTGGTTATTCCGGCCATGTAGCCGTTACCTTATTTGATTTTTGCAGGCCACCATTTTTGGTTTTACGTTGGATTGATTAATTAATCAATCTCATCAGGATTAATTATTTGGACGGTCCGTCCCCACTATTCTAGGACCGTCCAAATACTTCATTTACCACATTCTAAAACAACACTTTACCATGTTTTACATGTGATGTTTACCTCTTCACTACTTACTATGTTACCATGAAAACATCAACAAAAAAACCGACATGCATCCAGCCTCATACCCAATCATAACGCAATATCCACCACATCTTGCTTCCACCTTAGCTTCGCCGTACACCGTCCTCCGCTACTGTCGATCACCGTCTAATGCCTCCTAGACTGTTTGATCGCGGTGTTTTATCGTGGAAGAAGAAGAGGAGCTCGATGGAGAACGTCGGAATGTTTAGGGCATTGAGGGTTTTTGGTATTTTCCCAAAGGTCATTTGAGTATTTTCCCACACATAGATTAGTTAGATTAGTTAATTAATTTTTGTTGATAAGTATTATGATGTTGGGGTCCCTCATTGTAAACTATTTCAATTGGGGTCTTTGACTCAAATGTTTGTTTTTGAGTGGTCCCTCTCTCTAAGGCTCCCTTCTTATTTCTCCTTGTTTATGAAAGAGTGCGGTGGCATGGACTCTTTTAAAAGTGGGCCAATTTCAGCCCATATTCCATATTTAGTTTGGGCCTTCCTTGATAATTATTTTCTCGGCTCATCAGCCGGAGATTCCATTATTTCTTGAATCGGACCATAACTTCTCTTCATCAATTTAGTTAATCCAAACCCAAATAAATTCGAGTTGGGATTATCGGGTTGGTTATTCCAGCCATGTAGCCGTTACCTTATTTGATTTTTGCAGCGCCACCATTTTTGGTTTTACGTTGGATTGATTAATTAATCAATCTCATCAGGATTAATTATTTGGACGGTCCGTCCCCACTATTTTGGGACCGTCCAAATACTTCATTTACCACATTCTAAAACAACACTTTACCATGTTTTACATGTGATGTTTACCTCTTCACTACTTACTATGTTACAATGAAAACATCAACAAAAAAACCGACATACATCCAGCCTCATACCCAATCATAACGCAATATCCACCACATCTTGCTTCCACCTTAGCTTCACCGTACACCGTCCTTCGCTACTGTCGATCACCGTCCAATGCCTCCTAGACTGTTTGATCGCGGTGTTTTATCGTGGGAGAAGAAGAGGAGCTCGATGGAGAACGTCGGAATGTTTAGGGCATTGGGGGTTTTTGGTATTTTCCCAAAGGTCATTTGAGTATTTTCCCACACATAGATTAGTTAGATTAGTTAATTAATTTTTGTTGATAAGTATTATGATGTTGGGGTCCCTCGTTGTAAACTATTTCAATTGGGGTCTTTGACTCAAATGTTTGTTTTTGGGGGGTTCCTCTCTCTAAGGCTCCCTTCTTATTTCTCCTTGTTATGAAAGAGTGTGGTGGCATGGAATCTTTTAAAAGTGGGCCAATTTCGGCCCATATTCCTTATTTAGTTTGGGCCTTCCTTGATAATTCTTTTCTCGGACCATCAGCCGGAGATTCCATTATTTCTTAAATCGGGCCATAACTTCTCTTCATCAATTTAGTTAATCTAAACCCAAATAAATTCGAGTTGGGATTATCGGGTTGGTTATTCCGGCCATGTAGCCGTTACCTTATTTGATTTTTGCAGCTCCATCATTTTTGGTTTTACGTTGGATTGATTAATTAATCAATCTCATCAGGATTAATTATTTGGACGGTCCATCACCACTATTCCAGGACCGTCCAAATACTTCATTTACCACATTCTAAAACAACACTTTACCATGTTTTACATGTGATGTTTACCTCTTCACTACTTACTATGTTACCATGAAAACATCAACAAAAAAACCGATATACATCCAGCCTCATACCCAATCATAACGCAATATCCACCACATCTTGCTTCCACCTTAGCTTCGCCGTACACCGTCCTCCGCCACCTACTGTCGATCACCGTCTAATGCCTCCTAGACTGTTTGATCACGGTGTTTTATCGTGGGAGAAGAAGAGGAGCTCGATGGAGAACGTCGGAATGTTTAGGGCATTGGGGGTTTCTGGTATTTTCCCAAAGGTCATTTGAGTATTTTCCCACACATAGATTAGTTAGATTAGTTAATTAATTTTTGTTGATAAGTATTATGATGTTGGGGTCCCTCGTTGTAAACTATTTCAATTGGGGTCTTTGTCTCAAATGTTTGTTTTTGAGGGGTCCCTCTTTCTAAGGCTCCCTTCTTATTTCTCCTTCTTGTTTATGAAAGAGTGTGGTGGCATGGACTCTTTTAAAAGTGGGCCAATTTCGGCCCATATTCCTTATTTAGTTTGGGCCTTCCTTGATAATTCTTTTCTCGGCCCATCAGCAGGAGATTCCATTATTTCTTGAATCGGGCCATAACTTCTCTTCATTAATTTAGTTAATCCAAACCCAACTAAATTCGAGTTAGGATTATCGGGTTGGTTATTCCGGCCATGTAGCCGTTACCTTATTTGATTTTTGCAGCTCCATCATTTTTGGTTTTACGTTGGATTGATTAATTAATCAATCTCATCAGGATTAATTATTTTATGAATTTGCTTATTACTACCCCTTTTTATATCACTATGACTCTAATCGCTAAAAGTAAACATGCAATTAGCTTTTATAGATATATGTCAAGAGTAATATATAAGTAAACATGCCCTTTAGTACAATCCATTTTCTTGTAGGGTTGCGTCTCATCCTCTTTCGATTTCTGTAGTGGAAGTTCACATCTGGATTTGAATAAAGCAAATCTTTAAAAATTTCCGTTTGTATGTGATCCAATACCTAAATATATTCGTCTAGGGAGTTGATGGACTAAGGAGGAAAATGTTTGCCTCCAAACAAGCTGAAGATGGCATGAATTATGCTTTTCAGGTTTTACAATCATACCTTCATGAACTTCTTATGGATGGGCATAGCAATTTTTAATCACAGTAAAGTTTATAATCATGATTTTTCATTGCGTTTGATGACATTGATCAAATATTAAGTTATTACATAAGCCTTAACCTTTACATGATGCTATATTTGGTGTGTGGATTGTCGGCAAAAATACAATTTTGGTCCCGTAAGAATATCTCTCACCTATTTTTGGTACCATTAGATTAATTTTTTTTTCTACTTTTGGTCCCACCATTAACTTTGACCAAAAAATCTATAGTTTGACTGTTAGTGGGATAAAAACATAATTTATAAAAAATATTAAAACTTTATATTAATTGCTAAAAAATGCCTAGATTCATTTTTAAATAAAACCCAATCATACCCATTGTCTGGCCCAATTTAAAACTCTAACCCAGTACCCCGACCAGTAAAACAATTATGTAAACAAATCTAGAAATCAATGGCGACAAGAACAGACAAAGACGGAAGAACCAAACTAATGGGTGGGGTTGCATCAAATTCAAATGCATATGTTATACTAGTGGCATTATTGTTCGATTCCGTGTTTGGTTGGAGCCAGGCGGATATTCATGTTACAATCATCATATGTCTATTAATTCCTTGTGAGGGAAAAAATGGCTCTATCAGCATCCACCACACAGAACTCAATATTGGACTCTTTTTCTCAGTGATTGGTACTGGACTCTTCTTATTTTCCCCGTAGTTTTTGCTTTTTCCCCGTGTAATTCCTTCTACTGATGAAAACAAACAAAATATCATTGTAGCACCCCGGTTTTCATACCCAAATAAAAGGCCGAGATGCTACCGCCACATCTCCCAATTAAGCTCGCCCTAGGCTAACTTAACTAAGAAATGTTAAGGCTCAACTCATACCAAACTTCAAAATCCATTGTAAAATTGTTTACGAAGGAAAAATAAATACAATAATTTAAAATAAGGCTTACATGGGAAAAATAGTTTTATAAGTGCATAAATTAAAATTGCAGGAGCTAAATAAATTTAATCATTCAAAAACATCCCAACTCCCAATGATTGTCGTGCTCACATGTGCTCGTCAGAATCTGTAAAAAAAAAAAAAAAAAAAAAGATAAACAACACAAATCAGTAATTTATTTACTGAGTAAGCCAACCCATCCCATATCAAGTATTGGGTTTTTTTTTAAAGAAAAAGGTTAACTTAAATAAATGTTCCTTTGGAAAGAACACAACTTTTGTAATTAATTTAAAACATTAAACTATATTAGAGCAATTAAACAACATAAAAGGAACACGTTTTCACCATTGTGCCTGGAACATGGGGACACTAAAAGAGCTTCAATAATAACGGGAATTCATCACTCAATAATGCCAATGGCAACCTATATCGACACGCACCCAGGGCCCGTAAATAACACTCGCAAGTATTATTTTGGGATATGAACACAATCATAACATTTTCAAAATAAAGATAGGGTCGGCCACGCATGGCTCCATCCTAGTGCACTCGCTCTCCAGAGCCTAAATGTGGGCATCCGTACCAAAACTCTACGCACAATAGTTTCAACATTAAACAAATAAGTATACATTTATCAATTTTTCCCAAGAATAGATTTTTCTGGTATCAGAAATTCATAAAGATAACATCTTTTTCCAAATCATACACAAGATATCTGGTATACATCGCCAAAGGGTTCATATATCATGTATGAAACACAATTACGATAGCAAAAATTAACAATCTTCCACATTCAAAGCAAAATATGACTTACAAGTGAGTCAGTCCTAAAGATCGACGACCTGGGAATGAACGACATGGCCAAAAATTACGAAATTTTTGCAGGAGTTGAAAAGAATAAATGAACATCTTTCGTGAAATATACTTTTCTTAAATTCGACTCCTAACTAGGTGAAATCAGGGGTTCAGCTGAAGAAATATTCTTTTCACGAATTCAGCAAACACGTTTTAAAGATTAACTTTATGAGAACACATCTCTCAACCAAAAATAATAAAATTTACAGGTAGATTCTAGACACATAGATCTACAATATTCATGCAGAAATTTCTCAAAATCGGACTTGAGGATAATGTTTTTGGGAGGTTTTCATAAAAGACAGACATAATTCACAGATTCGGGGACCCTATGAAGTAGTTTTGGAAAAACCTATACTGACAGTGTCCTACTTCTCCAAAAATTATGAGATTTTAATATGAAGTTCTAAACATCTAGATTTAAAATTTTTATATTGAACACTTTGCGAAATTCGAAACTTAAGTTAATGAAACAATTCGATTTTTATGGAATTCAAAAGCTGTTAAAATTTAGAAATCCTAGTTTCGAATTTTACGACTCAAACGAATGCAAATTTCAACCGAAAACATGGTAAGGGGTGTGTTGGCTTACCTTACACCAGATTAGGGTTTAAGAACAAGAATTCGCTGGCTTGCTAACACCAGATCTTAATATGATGCTGCCTCCACGAAGAACGTTCTAGGGTTTTCTTTTGATAGAGATTTTTTATTTTTTATTTTTGGGAAAAGAATTACATAGAACTACATTTTGGTGAGGTGAGGGGCGTTCATATGGTGGTTTGGACGAGATTTTGGGATACAAAATCTTCCAAGATTAGCTCCCAGTCTTTATTTAGTATAATGGGTCAAATTCGAAGGATATTCAAATCAATTTGGCAAGATTTGAATTGATTTAAAGATTTATGGTACATATAAATGGACTAGCATTTTAGCTGTGCGATGCACAGCGTATTTAGGACGTACAACTGCCCATGGAAAAAGAAGAAATGATTGTAGGTGAGTGCAAGTGGTTTTCTTCTTTTTTTTTTTGGATAAACGGTGACGTGAAGACGTCGGCTAAAAGAAAGCTAAGAAAAATCTACAGCAAAGGGGGCAAAGGGGGAGGAAAATAAACAAAATACAACAACCATCAAGGAACCTATCAACGGGAAAACCATACCCCCGCATAGTCAGCAGCAAGATGCGGCCGGGTATCGTCTGGCGGGAAAGCCCAGGTCGTGAAAAATTCAACCGATTTGGCACCGCGTTTAGCCATGCAATCGGCCACCATGTTACCCTCCCGAAGAATGTGCGCCCAAACATAATTTGGATGTAACTGCAACATATCTCGAATGTGTGTCACCAAAGGAGCCAAGAGATGTGAGTGTGAGACCCCTTGATGAACAAGACGAAGAGCCTCTGTCGAGTCGGAGAAACACAAGGCTGCCTCAATATTCCTTTGATGCAAAACCTCCATTCCCTTCCAGATACCATAAAGCTCGGCCACCAAGTTAGTGTCTTCACCAATGCTACCTGTGAATCCATAATCCACTGACCGTCGCCAAGACGCACAACACCGCCAAAACCGGCCGGCCCCGGATTGCCAAGCGAGCTACCATCAACATGTAGCAGTACCCCAACATGCAAGTGGTTTCCTTGATACTTAATATGTTCAAAGAAGTTTAATTATACATACAGACATCTACACTTATGTAGATGTAGACATCAAACTATATAAACTACATTCCCTCATCTATTCCTGACGACTTGTGGAAAAGACTCAATTGTTTCAAACATAACATCACACTGAAAATCGGATAATTACCAATTCAAGAACCAAAAATCATGCCACAAATTTAGAAACCTAAAAAATAACCACAGCAGTCATACTCTTGGCAAATCTTTTTCTTCACTGGAAATCTCATCATCATCATCTAAATCCTGAACAACAGCACCAAGGCAGATAGATAAGAAAAAAAGTGCTGAAGCATTGTCAATTAAGCAATAAAAATTGATGATAAACATGCAGGATCACACTGGATAGAATAAACACACACCGGATAGAATAAACAGAACCATCGAGGGAGGCAATTGGATATCTATAAGAGTACAGTTTCTACTTTAACAACAGGGAGGACTCTACTTGGATGAAAACATGGACTAAATTTGGATAAAATGAGCAGTACTCAAAATGATATATCAACATCAGAAGTTCAAATGTTTATTAGGGAGGTAAATTAATTTTAGACATTCAAGTATGAAAGCAAGTCAGTTTGGATTAGTTTAGACAAAGCTGAAGGAACTCCAGATGGCACTGAATCATGGGGCTAAGTTAGAGTCAGGCGAAGTAGATGTAGTGGGACTTTTATTTGTGTATTAAATTATAAATTTTTCGGTATGTTGTGATTATAAATACCTAACAACATGTGAAGGAAGTTAGCAAGTTACATGTGAAAACTGTTTTACAATGGAAACAATGTTAGCATGTTACTGAAATCTATTTTTCTCATAATCATCTGGGTGGAACGTATAACACCCCAAATTACCTGGAGTGGGTGGGAAATCTGGCCCTGAGGCCCGACAGCATGAATTAAGTTCTTCTCGACTGTTGCGTCACTGCATCAAGAACCCATATCTCCTTCTATCTCGCCAAGCATCTTTTAAGGGAAATAAGGCAACCTAAATAGACCAGCAGAGTAATATGAAAGGTGAATCTGTCCCCCCTTTATCTAATCAGGCACAATATTTTAGCTCATTGAAATCTTCAAGTACCTATAAATCAAAGCCAACAACATTGCAGTATCGTGAGCAAAAACAGCAAAAAAAATTGCAAAATCAAATACCATTCGAGAATACAATGCAATTATTTATGAAGCAGCATCATTAACTTTTAACTGGATTGTGAACTGGATAAAAAGTGGCTAAAGATCAAGAGTTCAATGCAAATTTGAGGCCAGACAAATAAGTCAATACACGTTTCCTTGTCAATCCAAGAGCCACAGTCACAACAATCTTCGAGTAGAATATTTTGCCACCATCTGAGAAACTGAAATCAATTTTGAATGAACCAACTGAATTATAGGAGCATACGAAGAAATATGACGATGACCCATACTTCTTATTATTCCCTATTCCCTGGATGATATTAGAACCGAAAAAAATGCTGGGTAAATTATACCATAGCAAAAAGATAAATCCGGTCAGAAAAGAACCTACAAAAATATTAGTCTATAAAAGAAAGCTGCATATTCCAATCCTCCAAACATAGCACCATTAGCTCATGATTAATGTGTTATGGTAAAAAACCAATCTACACTCCTATTTTAGATCTTTCTAACTCATGCGCATGGTCAAAATAGCAGGCTGGAAATCAGATCTCATCGGCACAACTGATACCACAACAAATTCTGGGAATTACATTTCTTTGTTTTTGACAATGTCACTATGAGCATCTGCCCCTCCAATAGCATGTTGGTTGCGATAGCTGCAAAATCAACACAATGCATAATGAAATAAGAAAGACTGCAAATCAAATGAATTTACTTAAGGGTATTAGAATTTTAGAATAACTTGGGATTCGTAATTCGTGTAGCCCTATAAAACATTATCACCACAAACACTTTGGTATTCGTAGCTATAGACATCTTGAAGCATGGTAGAATAAATTACAATTAATCAACAATCTTTCCTCATCCAAATGCATCCCAGATCTATATAATCTCACAAAGTACGAACCATGTTCGTAGGGAATGGGGATACAAATAGCATACACGAAATCGAAGGCCAATCAGGGAGAATTTTTACCACACAATGCTGCATTCAGTGCCACCACTGGCCAAAAATATGAACTTTATGCTAAAAACAAATGTAAACTTTGAAGTGCTTTGAAGATATATAGTTTATAAAAATGGTCTAATTCCAACAAAAAGACCATATAAATAACTTCTACCTTGATATTTCAATGTGGATCTCTCTCATGCATCAATTGCTCATGACCAAATAATTAGTTCACATGAACAAATAAACCCAAAAATGTGTAAAACATAAAAAGCAATGAATTACCAGTACAAAATGGAGATTAAACTGACCAAAGTTAGAAAATTACTAATATCAGTTAGTGCCCAAACATTTGGGTAACATTGAGGAAAGGATTTCATATTATTTAAAACAAAAATCCATGTTACTTACCAACTCATATCCCTTCTAATTAGTTAGCATACTGACTTGAAATCTGGCAGTAACCATCCTCATTGAACACAAGCGTCTTTCTTTTAACATTTATGCTGCTTTCTGCAGCAGAGGGTCACTGGAGAGCTTCCATGAGTATGTACTTGATGTTGAATTGGTGATCAATCAGGGGACATTATGTTTTTTTTAATTCCATTCCTTCATCGTCCAGTCCTGCAATAAATAATAAAATTAAGAATTCGATAGTTTCCATATAGCTCTTCGAAAATAGATCAGTAAATACAAAATGCCTCACATTATGGAAAGCTCCAATGTGTTGAACACCAAAAGCTCCACCTCTGTTTTGCTTCCTGTAATTAGATTTCAATATCCATTTCTGAAAAGTTTAGAAAGCTACCAACTGAGCACAAACTTGAAAGATCAATTTATGAAGGGTGGGCAAAATGTAAAACAATGAAGACATAATGTAAAGACACAAAATCAAATTGGCAGTTTTAAAAAACTAACTCGGAGAATGTACATAATTTTTATACCCTGAATGTAATTCTTAATGAAGAATGTGAGGCATGAAACTATGAGCTGCTGTTGTATTTTCAGTCAATTCTTTCTGAAATTTCTGAAAGTGGCGGCAACCTGCTCAAGGACAGAGCATGGCCCCGCACGACATCTCAAATGCACGAATAATAGAACAAAAATTCTATTATTCAGTGTTTCCTGGGTAAGATACACCACCAAGATAAAATTCTATTCTTATTGGCAAGAACAAAAAATATAACCGTTGCTATAACTCTTCATCGCAACATGAAGCAAAAAAATAAGCTGAAACAATAGATGGCAGCCGTCAATCCATCTTGATATTTTAAAAGGGAAAATTAAAGTGAAACAAAAATAAATAAATGTTTCTACACTAAACACAAATTGTGACCTACAAATTCACTATGTAGTTAGGGGAAAGAGAACAACCATCTCCGATAGATATATACTACAAAAATATTCATTTAATCAAAATGCTCAAATAGGCATTTAACCTCATGCCTGAAGAGCTTGCTGCCAGATTTGGGTGCTAAAATAGGCATTTAACCTCATATATGTGTAAACAATTTATGCAATCAATATCAAATGTTAGCCAAGAATTAACACCTTTAATGCTGAAAGAGGCAATAAACTTAATGCTGACAATGTCTTTGGTAATGAACTAATTGAACTGGTTGTGGTTCGAATATCTTGCCTGGAGAATAAACCAAAAACGAGCATATAAATCGACATAAAATAGCACGCCATGTCACTTGAACCAAAAACTAAAATTTAGGAATGCCATATTTTCAGATTAAAATTCCACTCTACAAAATAGCATGCTCTGTCACTTGAAAATAAAAACTAAAATCTAAGAATGTCATATTTTTAAATTAAAAACTCTAATCTAAAATACTGATGTCAACATCCATATTGTACAAATGAAACATAAAGACAAATTTTCAGATACAGAAGCAATTTGAAAGCTCCAAAAATATCAAGCACATCATCAGAGAGTAGAAACGTATCTTAAGGCATTCATGAAGGATAAAATCTGGTGTCCGTGGCAGAGGAATGCTATAGGTTTCTTTATTCGATAAATTGTTTCATTACTTGAAATCCTCCTCATTAAGTGCCAAATATTCTGGTATGTGACCCCCAGGTATCACCAAACCATTATAGCTTCAGGCAGCCAAAGCTTCAAAATTAGCCGATAAAGCAAAATTGTGACCTGCTTCTCACTATAGATTTGGTCAGCTTCAAATAAGGTAACAAGACATTGTGTAAAACTCATACACCTTTAGACTTAAATAGATACTTATCGTATTCAATCATCATCTCATCTTCACAGTACAGTTTACTTGACTTAAACAGGAGTATCCCACACACTCCATTATCTACAAACAGAAAATGTCAATGTCTCCAATATATTCATAGATTACACTGGACTGAACGAAATTCCATTCTAAACAATAATAGGGTTTACAGTCACCACATGAGGTTTATATACAGACCGAACAAAAAAATTAGACAAATAGGGTATCTACAGTCACTCATTTTTCTTAACATATCCCTAAGAATAATTTTTATTCAAAGTGGAAATCACTTTCTCCCAGTTAGTCATCCATATACTGAAATTGAGTAATGTAATCCTGAATTTCGTGATATAGAAGTGCAGTTCAAAGTCACTGATTGGATTTTGCTATAGAATCTAGAGGATCCATATGTGTCAATAAGAAAGCTAGAGAAAACAAAAATTCTGCCATTAATGGTTCCACAACAAAGTAACAACCTTTCGTATGCTTCAAATAATCAAGCTTCATATTAATAAGGATTGCCCCATTGTGGGGGGAGGAGTGGGAATTTTTGAAATCATAAGGCAAGACAGAAGGCGTGCAAGAGATCAGGAAAATTAATAAAGTATGTTAGATATCTTATGTGACAATAAAGACTTATCATTTGGACCTCCCCACGTCCTAAAAAGAAATGCCACATATCTCAGCTGTCAGTACTCAGCATACGATGGAAGATTTTTTATGCGCATGCCGATGCCGTTTGATTCTCCCATCCACTTGCAAAAAAGTACAGAATTTAAAATAAAAAATAAAAATGCAACACCATACCATAATCAGCAACTGTGACAGGCCTTTTATCAGACTTGGAATGGACATCAGATAGTAACAAAGCCTTTTGCACCTTCTGTTGAAAGACAATATATTAGAAATGAACTTTTTCTTTTTAAAAAAACACAATTAAATGGGCATAAATCATAACAGGTCACTAACAAAAAAGGGCACATAGCGCTGCTTAAAAAAACAAGAGTATTTCAACCATGATCGATATTCTAAAGAACCAACACTTCTGTCAGCATTCTCTTCAACAAAAAATTGACAGTCTTGGCAACAAAATTCGCTGATTAACTTTCAGACAAATAAATAAATTTGGTCAATTAAGCAATAATCAAAACTGGAAGTTCCAGGGCCAAATCACCCACAAATCCACAATAGTAGTAATTATTGCCATGATTACTCAAAAACCTTCCAGGTATTGCCCTTGCTTTTTTACCATAACCATTCTTCTCTTTCCCAATTCCACTGAATTATATCCCTACACCATAATCAATTCAAAGAAATTCAAGCGAGATCATTACTCGATTTCAAGGAAACTCATGAACAGGTCCCAAGAAGTCATGCTAAGATCGATTTCAATTATATTTGTTTTCGGTTCCTATAATTATTACTCGAATTCACATTTTAATTCCAAATCAATTACAGCAATTTCTCTCAACAAGACTCAGAAAAATTTTCAGAAAATACACGCACGAAATCCCAAAGTCGAGGGATTTAAAAAAGTTGAACTAACCTGTGGGTGGGATTGCAAAGGCGAGGGAGAACATATTCCGAGTGGAAATCCACCAGCTGTTGTAGATTTTAATTGTAACGGCATTTTCGTACTTGAAAGTTGAAACCCACCTCAATTTTTACTTTTCTTTATTTTCTGATGGTGATAATTGCGAAGAGCAATCTAGGAAACATGTAACTAATCAAAGCTACAGAAGAAACCCTAAACCTAAAATCCAAAATCTCGACATTCAAAATCAAAATTGAACGCCAGTCAAATTAGAAAACCTATTGTATAGAAAAACAAAATAGAGGAGCACAGTCTTCACAGTCAAGCTAGGGGAAAAAAGAAACGATTGACTGACGTATCAATCGAACAGCACTTTACCTAACTCGTGTCGCGAAGAATTGCGTGCTGCCCTAGTAAATAATGAGGATGGAGGCGAACGGTGCCTCCATAAGGACTCTGTTGTGTTCACCTGAGATGCACCAAATAATTTCTTTACTGCTTTGTCATTGGACTCCAGTATCTGATCAACAAGATGAGTAATTTCTTGAAGTATAGCTTTACAATCTGGGCCAGCAGATTTACCTATCTGCACAAGATCATCAAGGTAAGATTCTTATATGCTAAATTAACTCAATCCACAACCCATAATAAGCCAAACACTGAAAACTCACAAGGATAATGTGGATAAAATAAAAATACACAGCAGAGATGCTTAATTAGCAATGTATATTTGAAAATAAAAAAAGATACTAATCATTTATTTTAGCTACTTTGGTATTACCCTGGTATTATAACACAGAACTCACATACCTAACATAAAAACTGATCATGAACACATAACTTCATATAATGTGATGGTTTGAGACTCACATGAACTCTATATTTTAGATGCCACTTTGTAGCATTAGATGTAGTTAAAATTGGAACAATTCATTCACCTGCTTAACAAATTCTGTGTAGTTGTAAAGGGAAAGGACAAGCCCAGAGCTAACAAGATTTCCACAAGTAAGGTGTGGAAACTTCAGGCGAAATCACGCACTAAAGGCCCCAGCATATGAAGTACCAAAGACCCTTGTACCTCAGGATCCGACTAAAAATCAAGCTCCAAGATCCCTTCATCATTATGCCATAAATTGTATATTATTATTCTGGCGCCATGATCATCAATATAATCACACTGCAAGATGACAATAGATTGCTAATAAACAAAATTTGAGAAATGATAAATCACAAGATGAAGGAATTTCATGAGTTCGGAGATAGCCAGCAATTTTTCCAAAAGAAAATTAGTCTGGAGAAAGTTGAAAAAACACTGCTAAAAATTGAACTATGAGTATATGAGAGTTGTACAAACTTGCTCCAGAAGTTCGACTTCTGTGGTAAATGGAGACCAGTGCAGCATTAGAGATAGATTTGCCTTAAAATTGCTATTATTGTATAATGCATTCCAGGCAGCTCCTTGAGCATCCATCTCATAATTAACCTGCATGAATGCAACAAGGGAAAAATTGGGTGACCCTTAACGCCTATTCAACCATCTTAATTCAACCTAAATGTTAAGCCCCACAGAATTGTAATTGTTGTGTAGAGATTTGGAAAGTGAATATTGGAATCAGTACACCAAAATAGAACAAATTGGAAACCATGCAAACACAAAAACTTAGTTACATAGCATCTCCAGTATTCAATCAAAAACCTTGTACAACATATAAAATGAAAAAAACAAACCCCAAGCACATCCGCATCAATCATGACAAAATATAGGCTCAAGATGATAAGATTACAAATGAAAGACATCAATATTAGACCTCACAAAGGAACAATCAACATTAAAGACAAGTAAAATTTAGACAGTAACTTAGAGACACGAAATTAGTGACATTTCAAAGTCATTATTTATCCAGGGATCACATTCTATCAAATTTTCATCCAAACCAAATCTTTTAATACAGTCTTAGCTTATATCAACTACTAAAAACTTTAAGCAATAAAGAGTCAGAAACATCAAATGTGACACCAAGATTAGTCACACCTAATGCAGTAACTACAAGGTTTAACTTACAATAAGGTACTGTTCTTTAAATTCCACAGGACCAGTTAAAAAAATTTATACTGACCGACTGAAAATAATACCTGGAAAGTGCAAATAGTCAATTACTTACCTTGGCAAGGGGACTTGTGAGAGGCAGAGCTAAAATCATGTCAATAACTTCCAAAACCTTCTTAAGAGAAGGGTGATCATCCCACTCTGTCAGAAGAACTAAAATTCGCTGTTTAAGATGTTCGATGGGTTCCACCAATTTAGCCATCATTGAGGGGTTTGAATCCTGATGGCAGCCAAAAAGCAACCATAATTAATGATAGGGAGATAGTCACAATTAAATAAGACAATTTCATCTAGCAGAAAAACTCACCTTGTAGAAATTGTATGAAATCATTGATTTATGAGAACAAATGAACTTATTTTCATGCTCTAAACAGAGACGGAGCACGTTCTCAGGTGCAATCTTAGCATCAAAAACGGAAGAATGTGAACCTTCCAAACCTGGATAATGAGCAAGAACATCATATATATGTATATATATATAGTATTGGGATTATTTGAAATGATTTTATGTAGAAATCAATCACCGTGGATCATTTTTATTCCAAGCTTATATGTACCCTTGAAGGAAGACAATTTTTCTGTATCAGATACTCGAATTCTGCCAGGCTGATCAAATGATTCCAAATATGAAGTCAGTCTAAAACAAAACAAGTAAATGAAAGCAAAAACAACTAAAAAAAGGAGTACATAATAAAACTACCAAAACCCCTCAACAAGGCATAAGAAAATATGCACTATAAGTTAACTATTGTCACGCTTTTCAAATCTAAATAAATGTTCAGACCAGGGAATCATGTCCGCGTCACAGCAATCAGCGATGAAACACATCAATGAAAGGCACACAGATGGCCCCTTGAGTCTTGCACAATGGGAAGAAAAAGTGGTCATTTAGGGAAATTATTCCTTATATGGATCAGTTTTCCTCTCCAGGTTATTACAGCAACCCAGCTCATAGGTACAATTACAGATTGCGATTTGCAATTAATTAGCTTTAAGCCTTTCTATAAACATGGATAAGTACTCCAGTCATTCAAGACTGCCCTAATGTAATTATTTTATTTTTTAAACACAATCATTTGAGCAGGTATATTATGACTTTTCCAACTAAACTAATATAGTCATATAGACATTTTAAATACAAATTAGTTGAAGCCATTTACAGCCAAAAGCGAAGTGCATGTTTCTAAGACAGCTATTAAAGTGCAATATCATCAAAATCTCCCTGTGGTTGGTAAGTAAATAAAAGGAACACTAAGAAAAAGTTACCCTTTGAACAAGGTCTGCTGAGCCAAACAACTTCCCATGAATGTTGATTATTCCATCCAAGTCAGTTTCTTGGATGTTCCAATCCTGATCCAAAGTTTCATCTTCCTCATTAACTCTTACCTGCGAGGTCCAAAATTACTGGTTTATACATTCAGTACTTCACAGACATGTGTGCTCGGAAATCACTAATCTAGAGGGCGGAGAGAATTGTACTGGACATGGAATATTTTTACCTTCTCATCAAGGTTTTCAGACAAAAGTTCTCGCCACTCAGAGAAAGTATCATCCGCTAGCAGATTGGCACAATTTCATAAATCAATGTTGATGATGCTTGCAATCTTAAATGCCCGGGTTTTGAACTTGAACTGCTGAGCTTTACCATCATCAGTTTGCTTCACACGATGTTTCATCCAAACACTGGAAACATCATCAAAGATCCTACGCAAAAGCTAACAAAATATGGAAAGTATGTCAGAGCATTCCAGTTAAATCATTCCAGATAACTTGACAGTTGACATTGAAACCACTGTATTGAACAAACCAATTGAAATTATTATTGTTTGTAAGTTAAAGAACATTACCTTATTGGAAGAAGCACTGAGAAAATGTGCATCCACAACTGAAGACAGTAAATAATTGGTTAATAACCATCCCAAGAGAAATATTAAAACCAAGTAAAGCGAGGATGCATAGAGATCAATTTAAAATATCACCTGTCACATTTGTACTAAAGCTTTCCTGGCAAATCCAGCAAATAGCTTCACCAAACAAGTTCTTCATGTCACTGAAAAGGACGTTGACTCCGTAATGCACTAATCACAGAAAGAATAATAAAAGAAATTAGCAAATATAGATGTAACCAAAGAATTAAAGCACATGACCCTAAAATGAAACTCATTATAATCCAATTGAGGCCAAACAACATTTGTAACACACAATTTCCATTCATCTTCCCCGGACCACCGCGAGACTCCACCGCCGCCGGTGACCCAGCCACCATGTCCATTGTCTTCAACAGATCCAGCCACCACCACCCCGACCAGCCGCATCCCGGCAGCCCAGCCCCCATCAGATTTGGCCCAAATCTACAACCACCTCAGGCGATCTCCCAACAGCCGCTGCCGCCTTCAACTCCTGCCTCCAATTCCGACCTCCTCCTTGCCAGATCTGTCTTCAGCCGGCCATCGCACCTCCATCTTCAACACTTCGCCGCTGCTCCGTTGCTTCCTTCCACAGATCCGGTCACCACAACCAAAACCAATTTGGGGTTTCCGAATAGAAATTCCATAATTTGGGGTTTAGGATTAGTAATTAAGGAATCGGTATTCACAGATGATAAATTTCCGGATACGATTCATTGAGTGCTGGAGAGGTTAGGGTTCCGATGAAGATGCCGATTTGGGAATTGGGATCTTCGGGGAAAACGGGGTTCGGGGAAAACTCACCTGGGCGTCCGATCTGAGGCAGGGGCGTCGGACGGTGAAGGTGGGATTTTGGGAAATATATAAATTCGTAGGCAAATCCCAAATGAGAGAGGACGGCGGCGGCGCCGCGAAGTCGGAAGAGAGGCCGAGATCGGCGGCGGTGCTCAGGGCAGAGCAGGAGGGGGCGGCGCGAATGGTGGTGATTCGTGAGAGCAAAGACAGAGAGATGACGGAGAAACTAGGATTAGAGATTTGGCAGGATTAGAGATTTGAGAACAATCGATGCTGATCGGACGGTCCAACTTCAATTGAGAAAAGATGGACGGTTACGCACACTCCAGGACATCCAATGGGTAGAAATAAAATTGAATTGAGATGGACGGTCAGGATTGAAATTTCAGTAGGAAATATTTGGAGGCTGCTTCTTATAAAAGGTACTAGTGGCGAAACTGTGCGATGCACAGCGTAATGAGGACGTACAACTGCCCATGGAGAAAAAAAGAATAATTATAGGTAAGTGTACGTGGGTTCCCATCTATAACAATTTCTTTACATAGGATTCACCAATAACATAAAGCTCATTTATATTCCTGTACTTTTCTTCATCACCACCAAAAGAAATCTGGGAACTGGCTTTAAATAATTCTAGCAACATAGACCATGAAGAACACAACAGCAAGTCAAAGATCCACCACTCTAAAATTGTTAAATTAAGGAAATATGTTCTTTCACATATCAGTTTCCTAATTTTACAATGTGAAAACATTACAAAGGTTTTGTACCATTGGTCGTTTATTTCCATTAAAGTTCAATTTCCCTTCTCTTGCAATGTGAGCATACGGTATCTGCATCACCAATTAGAATGGTTAGAATAATCATTTCATAAAATCTGAAATTGGGCTGAAAAATTAGAAAATAAATAAATAAACAAATGAAATGTTTTCTTTAACTGTTCTTTTAGCAAACTTAATAATACCATTGTATGAACGGTGAAGGTGTGGTAAATGGATCTCATATGATTTCCTTGAAGTAGCTCTTCACTTAAAAAATGAATCTGGATGGGTTGAAAGATCCTAAGCAATTCCTGCAAATAATACTGCAAATAAATACTGTCATTAAATACTCACACAGATCAATAGAAACAAAATAGTAAAACCATATAGATTGTTTTAAAAACCTTGCTAACTTGATTTTTCAAGGCAGTAATGAATGGTGTACAAGAATGTTATTTTTTAACACAGATGAGATCCCCTGATCTTTTGTAAGCCTGTTCAGTATCTGCATATCAGGTTTTCTTATAGCATGTACAAAGTAGAAGGTTACCTTGGCACCTTCCATGCTTTAATAATGACATATGGTACTCGATCCCTAACATTCGAAGCAAAAGAAGCATCTCCTTATTTGTCAGTAAAGATAATATTGGGGCTGGATTTTTTTTTTCCCCGAAAATCCTTACCGAATATAACCAAAACCACAAGCTAATTGTTACACAATAGCACACTGTTTAATATGCATTTCTGTGGGAGATTAATGGTGAGCACCCGGTTCCTGTTCCCTGGCATAGTTTCCTGTTTGGAAATATAAGCTTCAAGCTCCTGTTGACAAAGAAAATAAATAAGCACCACATATAGATAACTATGCAAAAAACTGATTGTAAGGAAAATATAGTCCAACCTGTTCAGGAGTCTCACTAACTCAATCCCACCTTCAAGGTGCGAGTGATTTTCTAATTCCTTGACCTTGTCTATAAGTGATCCCGTAAGACTATAACCATGGCAAGCTACAGCAGCAGGAAAGCAGGCCGAAGTCCGAATAAAGTACATGCAGGACAGTGAAATGAGTCATTGCAACATTTACTACTGAACTAATAGATCATTCCCCAAAAAATATCAATACCAGATTTGTAGTGCACTTAAGCATTAAACAATAACAGAATAAAAGTATGCTTACCAACAACTTTAAGTAGTTTTGAAAATGGGAGAATAAAGACAAAAAATTAGCCAAATAATGATCCAATAGCAAGCAACAAAGAACTAAAACATATGAATAAGATTATTTATTTTCACAATAGAGTAATGTAAAGAAACATAAGATTAATATGCGAAACTCCAATAAAGAGTTTGACCAACCTAAAAACTTCAAGGTCCACAGCTTAAATTTATGAATCATATTGTTTTATATATATGAAGTTATAGAAGAAGACGAAGCGAAATCAAGCACTTGTATAAATACAATTTTCCTAGCCTGTTTTTCCAAATACAAAAGCCCTAGTATTTGCTCTCTTGTATAAAACCTAAGCAAGCAATATGGACTGATAGTGATATTGTTGCCCATATTGAACCTTTTCAATGTTTATTAACAAATGGAGAGAATAATAAAGCCAATTCACAATGGGGAAGAATAATGAAACATACAATCTGGTGGTAACCTGTGCAAAAACAAATGGACCACCATTCCTCATCTAGAGCCCACCACATTCCATAACTGAATAATCAGTTCTGTTTATAATCTGAAACCAAAAACATTAGACCCTGCATGTGAGAGAGGATTTATGGTAGAGAATTACCAATCAGAGCAAATTAACACCACTTATCCTGAAGATGACCAAATACATGTACAATTTTGCACCTGAATATAAAACCAAGTTCCTCTTCAGTCCTCAACAGCTATATTTCAGTGTTCACAATAAGAAACAATTCCATTTAACAAAGCATATCATTTTGATGAGGAGGGTAAAATTTGGAAGCTTACTTGGTTGTACTTAGGGAGACGTTCTGACCTACAAGGAGCTACTATCTTGATTTGGTCCTGTTAAAAGGTCATATCACTAATGTGAGGCTGAGGTATAACATATGTCGATATAGCAAGCTACCTACTCAAGTTTAATTCACTGTAGAAAGTAATTTTGAAGGTCTAAAACTTACCAAAATTGAGTACAAATCCAAAACCTACGACAAATATGATACAGTTTGCCGATGGTCTACCCACACAAACAACCAATTTTTAAATCCCTAAGTGTTACTGAGAATAATGCCGAAAAGATAAACCTCAAGTGTGAGGATATGGAGGTTAAGTTTGAAATTTGCAAGTTGAAATTAAAAGTCATTGAAAAGAAAAGGTCTAGCCTTATGTTGAACATCCTCAAGTTGCAATCACTCAGCAACCCCTATCAATCCCTGCATAAAATTAGTCAATTTAAGTAGATGGAACAAAAGATAAAAACATTGCAACAAGAACAGGAATTCACGAACGTGCAAGAGAAAACACCAAAGAAACCATCTTCAGCAACAAAACCTAGTGCAAAAGAATTAATTCTTCTCACTGAAAATGGAAACTTCACACTCAAAACAATTCAATATACAGTACAAAGCAGAAAACAAAAACAAAACAGAGAACAATACGATCAGACCCTAACCTCGAAATAACAGATATAATTAACCGGAAAAAAAACCACTCGATCCAAACGACACTGTCTACGGTTCAGTCAAAATACAACCAAAATACCAACTTATGGAACTGACATAGGGTGAGGCAAGGCCCGCTGAAAGAGCCAAAAATTTTATCATAAAACTTTAAGTGGAGTATGAACTTTCCAAGGAGCCTACAGAGAGATTTTATTCAAATAAACTTACAATTTGCCTATCCTATCACCTACAACAATTCAATTCAAGAAGCATATGCAGGCACACATAATTCAGAAAAGTTATGAACATAATTCAAAGGTGTGTGGCCTAAAGCAGTTCAATTAATTACCGTAATTCCAGTTAAAACCCTAATTCCAATTAATCCATTTACCGAAGCAGGTAGTCCACTACACCCATTTCCTAGTAAAAACAATTCAAGCCCTCATTCCAATTAAACCGAAGCAGGTATTCCACTACGTAATGAAAATTAAAAATCCATAGAAAATAATTAGGGTTCAATTAATTACCGTAATTCTCCATCTTCACGATACAGTTCTTCGAGATGTGAATCCGAGGCAGACCGAGAAAAATGGAAAGTTGCAGACCAAATCGATCCCATATATTGAACCATACAATCTTCATTTCTCCATGCATGTGAATTAAAGGGGCCACCTGAATACCTGATTGTAGAGAAACTCTCTGTTCTTCATGGCTATGAGAGCATTTTCAGCTTCGTGTAAGTTGTTTTCCATTTCTTATCATAGAGTAAATTATCTTTGAATAGTTATGATGTTAATTCCCTGGTTCAGGGACCAAACAACCAACCATATAACAGATCTTGTTCCAAACTCAATGGATGCACATCTCAGAAAGGTATCACATTAATGAACACCGTGCAAAAAGCTCAATTTTTACTCAAAAAAATCTAATATCGTCCATGCTCACCAGAACTCAACAAATATGAATATCTCACATTTACAAGGGAAACATGGTAGGCACATTGCATCATGGTGATCATGAAGGCACATTGGTACAAGAAAAACCAGGGTAAAAGAATTTAGACAAAAACACCAAATTTCTGGCATCAAGAAAATCACATATACTCAGAAACAAAGGCAAGATATTCATCGATCTCATACAAATGCGTCAGAAAAATCATGTCATAATGGAGAATTCTAGCCCTGTCAAACTCTTTATCAGCGTTGTACACAAAGATAACCTAAAATGTTTATGTGGACCGATGAAGCAATTTTCATGTTTTAAATTCATGTACTTCGCAGTTGTTTTTGTTGATTTTAGGGTGTTATGAAATTCCAGTTCTAAGTCAATTTTATATTGTTTGATTTTGGTTCCCCACTTGCCTTGTAAATTAAGTATAACTGAACTTCTTTGAACATAATAAGCATCATGTAAGGAAACTATGTGCGCTCACCTACAATTATTTATTCTTTCTCCATGGGCAGTTGTACGTCCTAATACGTTGTACATCGCACAGCTAAATAGGCTAGTATAATATATGTATGGATGCTGGAATTCTATGACTTGTAGAGACAGAAGTGAGAGTGAGAATGCTACCACAAGTCTGATAAAATAGGGATGCTGTTGCCTTCTTGTTCATTCCGAAAGCCAGCTGGTTTAGAGACTCTGGTTTCGAATTTCCAGGAGGGTCAAAAGGAGTCTTCAAGTGACCGTTAATCATTCGGATATAGCACAATCATACCAAAATCAATCATGGAAAGTATTGAAGTTTGAGGAATTCGGGAAGATTTGTACGTTCTAATTGAATCTGTTATATGGTCAAGTGGCTCATTTGTAACTGGAGGATTCTGTGTTTGCGTCGGTCAAGTCTCTAACAGTTGTTCTACAAACATGAAACGATGGCTCCAGTAGTTTTGTCTGATAAGTGACTCCAAAAAATGAAAAAAAAATGCATCTTAAAACAGAGAGAAGTACGACACTTGTTTTGTTGGTTACCTTCATTCGGTGTCAAACCTCTTTTAGATACTTTGGCCAACTTAAAGCTTGGGTCAGGGTGCTGCCATGGAAGATCTTCCGCAACTGGTTCAAGGCCTTTCCCACTGTTGTTTGAAGCAGAGAAGGGCCTTTTTTTGCCGGACCTAACACAGTGGGGAATAATGAATGATTTGGTTATGTGTGACTTGCAAATATCATTACATGCTTACTATTAGTAAATAGTAATGCTTCTAAGCAATTATACCCTAATAGGTGCGCTCTTAACAGCTGTTACTGACCGTCCTGAAGTGGCATCTGAATTATGTGAGAAGAATGCATGGCCAGAACCCGAGCTGGGGATTGATCTGACTTCATCACCTACGGTGTCATAATTCTCACATATTAATTGTAAGATATAAAAATTCTTTACATGACAGAGAACAGTGCATACTGGAATTTCCCGGAGTAGCCATTGGGTTAATATTAGATGTGCCTAAACCGTGCGCTTCATTTACTTCCAAGCCCTTGTTTATTAGGTTGTTCCTGAGCTCCTCCATGAGTATTTCTGGGAGTGCACTGGTCTAATTTTCATCTGCTCTTTGCTTCTCAATGGAAATGTCTTTCGGTAGAGAATCTATTCTGCTGTCAAAATCTTCGAAATGCTACATTGTAACTACTAAATTAGAAATTGAAAGAAAAGAGCACATGTTTTTGCAAAGAGAACATGTAGTTGAGACTTGAGACAGACATCTCCAATTGATTCCGCAAAATGCATTCTTTCTGGTGGAGATGGTGAAGATGATGGCCTTGGAAGATGGGAGGTTTGACCTGCAAGAACAAAAATATTAACATCCGGGCCATAATTTCTAAATGAAAATCCTGCATGCAGAATTGCAGATTGATGATCTGACCTGAAGGTGAATCATGTGGAGTTTGGATACATTTAATCCACATTTCCATCAGGGGTGCTGCGTAGTGAATTTTTCCATTATCAAGATATCTGCATATTAAGTTAGAGCTGTTCTTAACGTGCAAGTAGGGAAATGAGGTAGCAATGCGTTTTCACTTAGGGTAGTGCCATCCTCTTTATCTGTATAAAGATAGAAAAGTTTGTAGAGGCAGATTAAGTAACCTCTCTGCTTCCTCTACAACCTCAATCAAATTCTCACAAGAAACACCAACTTGGTCCACAGTTTGGCACCTATCCGTCTATCGAGTAGAGCAACATAAATTAGTCAAATGGAAGTCATTCTTCCTCTTTGAAAGTTAACAGATTGCCAAATACATCCTGATCAGGACATCCAGATTTTGCATAAACGAAATGTCAAATAACATAAAGAAGGACTTACATTAATCGAGTGCCAGATATGTCAGATTCCAAGTGAGTGCAAGATTGGTCAGATGCTGCAGTAAGAATTTCTTTCTTTACAGTAACGTTTGTTCCTTAGGATAAGATACAAATATTAGGTAGAAGAAACAATATGAATTTAAAGTTGTACAGCAAGAATCAGAATAATATGCTCACTACCTGCAGGATGCGGCACATCATAAAGAATATCTCTATCTCCATTGGCATAGCCATTAGTAGAACCATTCTGCAAGATTGATTTATCCACTTTGTCATGAAAAATAATTTAGAGTAGCAGTTCAATGATGATGTGATCCATATACCATATAGTGAAATCATCTTCAATACATTGATCATCTGCAATTAAGACCAACTGGCACAAGCCGTTGTCCACCTGAATCTTTATTTAAAGGCCAAGAAAGCACATATTAGAACATGGTGTGGCCTCTTATTCGATTATCAAACATAGATCATTCTCCCAAATATTATACCATTTAGTTATTAGTTTTCTGTCAGGTATTAATTTAAATAACTAATGTGTAAGTACGATAAGACTAATGATGGTGTCCTTCAACAAAACGCATACATGAGAGTAAAACATATAGACCTTGTTGAAAATAAATTCTTTTTGCTAGTTCCCCGTACCAAATACACCATACTGGAGATTCTTAAGCCAATCTCCTTTATCTTTTCCCTGCACCACAACTCAAACTGTAAACACACCCAAATACACCATATTAAGGAATATAACAATATTGAATTTATTATAAAAATATATTTTACCTCAATGAACCATTTGTAAAACCTGGCGACATTGTCCGTTGGCTCACCATCTCCGTATCTGCATCCAACCAACTCAATAAATTATCCCTGAAGCTTATGATTTCAATCACCTTTCACCCTTTGCATGTATGCCAGTTGTTCTGTAAATATAAAGCTGGAGCTTCTACTTGGACTCAAAAGTATTGGTTCTGTGGTAATTTAAATTTCTACCAAAGTAACTTAATATTGTTTCAATCTTATTTTTCTATCATGTACTAAAAATGAATGAAACAAATGATGCTGTTGAACAAATGGTGCAGATTAAGAAATGTTATTCATCTTGCACTACCTTATATCAAGTTCCCGAATAAAGAGAAATCAATCGTGCAATCAATCCCACATTGTTAGTACATAAAGAGAGCAAAAATACAGAGTTTATCTCAACCAGTTGAACTCAATGTGTCATCAACCATTAGCTTTCCATGTATATCTAAGCTCTCCCTCAAAATAGTCCACTGTTGCCAAGACAAAACAACTGGAATGCCCGTACACTCGAAACGACAATCTGCCATAATGGCCTCTCCACCATATGTCTCGTATAGACCACCACCATCTGCCGCTTCAGTGTTGTTCAACTTTACTTCCCAGCCTCGTTCAAGATGACTTCAACATTCCTCGATGTCAACCAATCCAATGCCTTTTTCCCAGCTTTTTCTGAAATGAATTCCAGCAACAATGGGCCTCTATGCACCAACAGCACCTTCTTGTCAGAGAAGTCGACGATGATTTTGGCCGCCAGTTCCACACCAGTCGGCCCCCCTCCAACAATCAGCATTGATTTTGCAGATTTGATCTTGTCATACTCTTCAACCACAAAAATTCGAAGATAAATTCAAACAAGCTAATACCAAATTGCATTTCATGTAAGCACACACACAATAGCCGCCAAAATCACCCAACCAATGGGGTTTTCATCGTCTTAAACACATCAAAGCTTCTGTCATAAATGCGTCCAACTCCATCCCTGAACAAAAACCAAATGGAAAAAATGAAAACTGAAAATCCCCCGGTGCATATTTATAACTGAAGAACACAATTAAGAGTTCAAATCATAATTCATATCCTAATTCCTAATTAAATCCACCTAACAAATGAACAATAGAACCTAAAACCCCACAAAATAAATTACCACTTAAAAAAAGAATTTATCATCCAATTACCCAACATCAATATTAAAGGATTACCCCAAACTTGACAAAATCCTTAACACTAACAAATAAAATCTGTCAATCTTTACACGATCACCGCTGCCCACCACCCCGACACTTTCCAGACACCACCAGCAGCAGCCCGCCGCAGCCCACCGCGACGCAAAGCTGTGCGCCGTATAATAAAAGAATATTACAAGGAAATCAATACACCAACACTTCCCCACGTCAAGAAGCCCCACCAAAATATCCATATCCCAAATCACTCCAATAAAAGAATCTGTTTCCCAGAAGAAAAAAGAAAGAAACGAAAAGAAAAAGAAAACCCTGTTTTCAGAAATAAACTCGGGGGCTTACCTGGTTAGTACGAAAGAGATTGACGGGGACACGGAGTAGAGAAGCAATTTCTGATGAACAGAAATTTGGGGAACTATAGAGCGAAGAAGAGAAAAAAAAGAAGAATTTAACGATGGTAGCGGGGCAGTGGTTCGTGCAGGAAAGGGGCGATAATAGAGGAGAGGGTTTACAGAGAACGATGGATGAGCGAGAAATGGAAATGCGTCTGAAAAGAGAAAGAGAAATGGAAGGCGATTGGAAAATTAAGGGCCAGAATTTCAATTGGGAAATCAACGGACAAAAATAAATTGAGAGATCAAGGGCCACGATTGAAATTGAATTCAAATGTATGGTGGAGATTTGATAAAGGTTTTGGACCTTCTCTTATATATAGTAGAAGAAGATATAAGATAATACTATATCTGAATCATTATTTATATATTTACTCATCATCATTATTATTATAATGTGTGTATTTTCTTTTTAATCTTTTTGAGAAATAAAATGTTTATTCGGGTCCATCATCAATACAATTCCACATCATATCAAACAAGTACTATCCGACCATCCAAATGTCCAACATGATACAAGGCCACAATACAGAAACACAACCCAACCACAATTAAAGTGTGTATTATTATTTAAAAGATGATTGATATTATCTTTAATAAATAAATTTTCAATTAATGAATGAAATATTCTCGACTATTACAGTCTACCCTCCTTAAGAATCAACTTCGTCCTCGAAGTTGCATCTCGGATATTACATTCTACCCTCCTTAAGAATCGACTTCGTCCTTGAAGTCTCCTATTATCTAATTATAGAATAATTATTCATGAAAATGTTCAAAGTGTTCAAAGAAATGAGCATGCGAGCTACGAAGATCGTGTGTTGCTCGACGTATTCTATGATGGGGTGCTCATAGGATTGTTACATCCTCCCCCGCTTACGATTGTTGTTATGTCCCCATAACTGCTTCATGATGATTTGGGGAGAGATGTGGTATCATAGCAACTCTAGGTTCTCTAGCTAAAGTTACACTCGTAGCTAAGGAGATCTAAGTTAAAAATCAAGTTACTACGTTCACAACAGAGAATAATTCAAATATTAAGGCACCAAGTGAGCATCTCGTTCACAAATAAATTGTTTAAGTTATACATGGAAACATTATTCTTATTGCTAAGGGAAAATCTGGGTTCAGAACCTCGTAACAAGCAGGGCACAAACTAAGAAAGTAAATGAATGCATATGACCCGTCCCCAAGTTGAAAAGTAATTTAATGTATGAATTTAAAATTTATTCAAACAGAACTTCCATATTATTTTTAGGAAAAATATTACTAATATTGATTAGTTTAAAAATATATATATATATATAATATTTTTATAAACTTAAAAATTTAATGCATAGCTTTTACAGAAATAAAACTAAAAAAATATTGAAAAACTACTAAAAATATTGGTCCGAAAGAATGGAACTGCTCTGATAGGGTGCTACTCTAGATGTCGCCGGCTCCGGAGTGAAGGTTGTCCCCACAAACCAACACGAGCTCTTTCCAGTGCGCTTTGGCCTCACTCACGCACACCCTGGGAAAGATTCCAGGAGGTCACATATCCTAAAATTACCCCAAGGCAAGCACGCTTAACTTTGGAGTTCTTATACAATGGCTACCGAGAAAGAAATGTACATTGTTGATATGGGTAGATTATTTCACTCCATTTAACACTCCCATTTTCGGCGCAGTAAAAAGATAGGGTGCTACTCTAGATGTTGTTGGCTCCGGAGTGAAGGCTGTCCCCACAAAGCAACATGAGCTCTTTCCAGTGCGCTTTGGCCTCACTCACGCTCTTTCCAGAAGGTCACCCATCCTAAAATTACCCCAAAGCAAGCACGCTTAACTTTGGAGTTTTTATAGAATGGCTACCAAGAAAGAAAGGTATCTTGTTGATATGGGTAGCTTATTTCACTCCATTTAAGCTATTCTTTGGGGTATTACATTCACCCCCCCTAAGATCGCAAGTCCTCGTTGCGTTTGGCCATCCACATCTCGTGAATGCCTCAACCATCCACAACCCGTGGATTTTTTTACCCCGCTAAGCGTCTGAATACCACAGCACGCAGTTGTGGTCTGGCTCTAATACCATTTGTAACACCCCATTTTCGGCTCAGCGGAAAGATAGGGTGTGTAACACCCCGGATTTGATTTCCCAGGCCAGGGCATTACCGCCACACTTTTCTAAACGAGACCCGACCCAAGTCGAGCTCATCTAGAAAAATGCTAAGGCTAAGTTGTATCAATTTTTCAAAACAATTTAAAAACCATTCAATCATGCCCGAACTAAAATCAGAGTATCTCATGCATCACAGTAATAATCAGTGCGGAAGCTAAAAAACAAATAAAAACGAGGGCCAAACAGACGGCCAAAAACCAAAGTCCAAAGTCCAGTGCAGAAATTTAAAACAACAGTAAAATGCGACAAGTCTTTATTTTTGAGAATCCCATCCCAATGCGCCATCACTTACTCTGCGAAAAATAGGAAATAACAATTTATCAGTACAAACGGTACTGCGTAAGTTAATGTATAGCATAACAAAATTTAAAGATTTAGAAGAGTAATAGAAAGTTGGGAATTTAATTTAACGAACGAGTAAAAATAATTTACGGGGATTTCTTTATACGCTTTACCACACCAATGTTCATTTTGATCGAGGACATCCAAACATTACCCGCTTGGGCGCTTATGTCCACAAGCTGCCGGTATCAACGATCCAGGGCCTTAGCCGTTTGGGATCAATTACCCGCTTGGGCACTTATGTCCACAAGCCGACGGTATCCACAATGTGAGAGCAGCGGACCCTATACAGACACACTCCGGAGCCCTAGGTAACCCCTACGGATACACCTAGGAGTATAGACTCATACAATCACGCAACATAATAATATTTCCTTGGCGCCGTTTTGGCCACCAAAAAGAGGGGGCGGCCCAACGAGCCCACGCCAAGTGGACTTACCCTCCAAAATTGGGCATCTAACTCGATCAAAATTCACAAAGTTTCAAAATCCACATTTTAGTCCTTACAACACATGTCTACATTTCCAGAATTCATAAGATTCATAAAAGAGTAGCAATCGACTCAATAACCATCGAAACGTACGAAACCAAATTTTACCGGTAAGACCACACCGTAACAGTTTTCAAAATAGTATTAGGAAATGTAGTAAAACTTCGTGAAAAATTCTGAAAATTTTACAGCTGCTAGGAGACATCAAAATAAACGTTTTTCTCAGAAATAGGCCTTAGCAAATTCGGACTCTAAGTTGCTCAAAAAAAATCATTACAGAAACTTGTTTTCAAAAGGGTGCATAGGTCACTGTTCATCCGACCACAGATTACTTAAAAATCCATAACAATTCGAAGGTTGATCCAAAAATTCTGAAATTTCACAGGAGTATACTAGACACATAGATGAACAATTTTCATGAAGAGACTAACCATCAAAAACGACCATAGCTAGGAGAAATATGAACTGCAAAACTGAACATGTTAGAAGTTGAAATCTGTCAACATATGTAGCAGAAAATACCAGATCTATTTTCGACGACCAAATCAAGTCCAAAAATTATGAAAATTTACAGGGATCATCTTTAAAGTGTTAGGAACATTTTTCATTTAGACAAGTTCTTCCAAAAATGAATGGATCTAGGCGAGAAAAGTACAACAATAAAATCTACTCGGAAGAAACCCTAAAAGACAGTTTTGACACAAGATGAAAATCGAACTACAACTCAAAGAATACTCAACCAAAAGCTCTAAAATTCGAAATGCACAACACTAACTTACATATAAAGAGATTAGTGTCAAAATCCTCCTCCTTGATTGCTCCAAAATCAACCAACACAGTCCCACTCTTCCAAGATCTACCAAGTGAATCCTATTTTGAGGTGTTGGCCAAAATACACAGGTTTAGGGCATGGTAACCGAATCTATGGTTAAGGAATTGAAGAGAAATCATTACCTATCTGTAGAGGAATGGATTGGTTGCTTGCAACACGACCAACTCCTCTGCCAAAACGAATAGAACCACACAACTCTCCAACACTCACAAGAACTTTCAAATTTTCGGATGAATGAAATGGTGAGGGTTGTGACTGATTAAGGGGGGTGGAAAAGGGTGTTTTAGGTTTCCAAAAGGTAGATTAATGATCCTAGGAAAGTGTTGTGTGCATTATGACAGTCAATTCGAATTTACTCCCCCCCAAACCTCATCCAAATCACCTACCACAACCTTGGTTCAAATGAGGTTAAGTGAATGCATGTTTGATCAATAATCCAACTTGTGGGAGTTGTCTCAAGTCCAAAAATCCGTCCACAATCATCCAATAACACTCCATAATGACTGATACACGAATTGGGATCGTTTGGAGTCGCCTTGGCTCGGAAATTGGAGCAAAACGCGTTGAACGCGTTTGGAGGTGCAGCCTCTGCATGGTGGCGCGCCACCGCGCGGCCACCGCGCCACCACAGGCTGCGGCCTCTTCTTTTTTTTTTTTTTTTTTTTCTTTTTATATTATGATTTTAAATTCTAAAAATCATAATATGGAATTATCCAAGATCGTTGGATAATCCGATAACTCTCTTCGAGTTGCTATCGTCCGAAAATATTTAATTCCGCTCTCTCGGAATTATTTCGGTTGCGATAGTTAAATCCAATTTTTTTTTTGGATTTAATAATCGATGTTGATTTCTCGGGTATTACAGGGTGCTACTCTAGATGTTGTCGGCTCCGGAGTGAAGGTTGTCCCCACAAACCAATATGAGCTCTTTTCAGTGCGTTTTGGCCTCACTCACGCACACCCTGGGAACTTTCCAGGAGGTCACCCATCCTAGAATTACCCCAAGGCAAATACGCTTAACTTTGGAGTTCTTATAGATGGCTACCAAGAAAGAAATGTACCTTGTTGATATGGATAGCTTATTTTGCTCCATTTAAGCTATTATCTAGGGTATTATAATCATAATCAAGGAGATGTGACAGGCACTTAACTTGTTAATAAGACATTCACCTAATAAAAAAGAGATATCGAGAGTGCTCATGGCCTTTGAATTATAGTGTTCTGAAATTATTTTAAATCCATATTCCATTTAATCCAACTGAGGAAAACAAAGTTGAGGAATTGCTGGACATCATGTGTTATTCTGTTACTTTTACTTGCATATAGTACACCACCCAATCACTGAATCACAGATGAGTCAATCCCTAATGTCCAAATATCCAGCGCACAATGTACGAGTATTTTTTCTATTCCAATTTCCTTTTGCTTCCTTTGAACTTTCTTCTATCTATACAATCTTCGAAGCTTCTCAATGTCTGAGTCAATCCCCAAAATTTGAAATTCAAAAATTTCTCACCACTACGGCGTCTGCCACGTGTCGACTATTGAGAATTTCCAGCCTTTATTACATATGGTGTTGGAAATTATTATTTTGAGTGATTCGAGTGTTTTCCACAAGCAATTTCTCTTGTGAGCTTCTATTTTTCCACTTCAGAATTGGGTCCATATACACTATCCATTCTCTGCGATACTTGTTTAAAACTGTGAACATAGATCAGATTGCATTTGAGCTCACATTCCCGTGCTATCTATTGATTGAGTCGAGCAGTTCATTCTGAAATGTGAATTGCGCGTTCCACATCTATCGTTGTGCATCTGATTGTTCTTTGGAGCAGGTCCATTTCGAAAGGATGTTGGAACTAAGGAATCAAAAGAAAGAGAGAAACACTTGGGAGTTCACTTCAAAAATTTTTATTTTATTTTTCTGACTTCTTATATCTATAAATATTTTATCTGATTAAGATTACAGGTGACTGATGCTATGATGAATATGTTGCGAGCCATTCAAAGAGATATTATCACATGAAAGCAGACTTTGTCAAGAGAGCTGATTTTGATACACTTCAACAAACTGAAATACTACTATTACTGATGTCCATACATTAAATGAATGTATTGGTTGTATTGTTGATGATGTTGTAGGACGAGTCCGATTTCAGAATGAGGCTATTCAAAGGGAATGCATGCAAAGAATGGAAAGGAGACAAGCTGGCAAGGATGTCAAAAATCAATCAAGGTTGTCCAAACATGATCTTATGTTCAAGATGGAGCCATCATAAAGCAAAGGAACTACAAAGCTTTTGGGAGTCCTTAGGAAGCAATGAAGCATTAAATGACGTGGCACATGATGATATGGCATCCGATGACATGGCGGGTTTGAGTTCCACCTTGGCATCAAGTTCACAAGTGAAAAATATATGGAAGAAGAATGTAAGCATTTGGATAAGAAATGAGGAACAAAAGCTTAAAATAAGGAGACAAGATATGTTCCAAAACATGTTCACCCATATTTTTACTACATAGCTTAAAACATTCTCGTTTAGGTTATGTCCTATTTTTTTAACCTTGTCTTGGTCCATGTAACAAATGTATGCAATTACATGTCCATACTAGGGAGGTTATAGGCATCCTAGGTTGGTATCTTGTTAGAATTCTTGTCCGAATGGGGATTATACTTGTGAAGGGTTATTGAGAGGTGGTTATGAGGTGGTTTTGAGTAGGAAATCATCCTCCCAACACATAGGGGTTGCCATGGACAAACATTAGGGAGTCTTGGGCATAGGTTTGTGGCTTTAAATAGCCTTGGCATCACTTGTAAAAATTAGTTTTGAAGCTTTGAAATTTCTATGAATTTTCCCTTTGTGAAGAAGTGTTCTTCTCTTATCTTTTCCCTTGAGTGAAACTGAGTTCTCTCAAAGGAGTGAAAACCCACATTCTTCCCCACATATCCCACGACCATCATGACCCTTTCCATCATCCCTTTATGGCCGAGAGCATTCAAGTGAGGCGGCATGGAAAATCGGTTCCAAGGTGAAACATCTTTAGGGTCGTGACACAAGGAAACTCGAAGGAAGGCATCCACGGGGTCAAGTCTTGAACAATCTCATTCTAATGGGGGGTGGTTCGATATAGAAGGGTCCGAGTCTCTCGAATTGGGGTGGATTTCGTACAAGGCATCACATTCCTTCACAAGTATTTCAATCTTTTTTCTTGCTTGTTCTTGTTTTCTTATTGTTTTATCTTTCTTGTTCTTTTGCTTGATCTACATTTCGAATTAGACACTTGACGATCCATGGCACTAGCTGAGGCATTCGTGCCAACTCCATCACCGCCTACTATAACTCCAACAAGCAGCAGTGGAGTTAGACTGGAAGATATGTCTGAAGTCGAAAATGCCATAGCTGAGTAGGAGCTACAGTTCGGAGAGTTTGATAGAAGGATGGGCCCACGCGCCCGTCGGCCACCACCTCCACCACCTCCTGCACCTCGTCAGCCTCCGGCAGGATAACCTAATTTTCAAGCTGATGATCCGTTAGGAGGACCTATTCCGCAAGGACCTTGACTGCATGCTAGACAAAGGCTAGACTTTGAACCAGCTTCATATGAAGATGAGCCGCAGGCAGATGACAATATGAAATGCATTAAGGGAACTAGTGATTCTAATGAATTTCTTGATTGGAAGCATTCCATAGAGATGATCTACAACTGCCACAATTATTCAGACTTGTGATTATTGGTCACCTTAGTTGACTCGTAATGCTTTTCCACTCCAAGAACTCATGTGGGTCACTTGATCCCTTGAAACTTGGGATATGGAACTTAATGCTTTTAAGCTCATCATCACGGTTTCTTCCTCTTGGCCTACGACCAACATCCTCAAATTCACCCTCGGATTCACTTTCAATAAGATCTTCTTGCCTTTGAGGCCTCATTGGGTGCCTCGGCTCATTGACTTGAACATGTTCATGGCGTCGGCCACTTGGTGGAATCCTTCCATTTGGTGTTCGGCTTCCACTAGAGTGTGTTCCACGCCTATGTCTATTCGGCTCAACATGTCCCTCGGTCACTACCTAGATCATCATATACACGTTCAAGCTTGCGTTCCATCATTCTTTCCAAATGAGTTGTCAAGGCCGGTGATAATGGCCAAAAATGTCCATTATTTCAATCCATTTCCGTGTCTTAAACGAGCATTTGATCGCATTCCAGTCTTATATTAAATAAGAAAGCAGTAGAATTGGACTGATTTATGCATATTTGTAAAAATATTGAGCTGGTATGAAAAAGGCATAAATATGTAATTTTGTTACACATTTATGTTAGAAAAATCCAAAAACATGAGAAAAAGAAAAGAAGAGAAAAAGGAAACAAAAAGATGGGAAAAGAAATGAAAACCCACAAAAATTTGATATTTCCAGAAAAATACGACGCTAGCCACAACTACGACGCTGAGCATGTGTAGCGTCGTAGTCGAGCATAGCGTCGTAGGCAGAAATGGAGGCAAGATTCTGAAGGAGAAGAGCTACGACGCCGAGCATAGCGTCGTAGACCAAGTATAGCGACGTAATGGAGTATAGCGTCGTAGGTTGTCCATTTAGACACAAAGAGTGTTTTGAGATAGGAAGACTACGACGCAGTACCCATAGCGTCGTAATGAGGATAGCGACGAAGCCAACCATAGCGTCGTACCAAGCTGCAGAATTCAAATTCAAGGGCCTGGGGGCCCATGGGCCTAGGGTTTCTCGCCTATATATAGAGGTGTTGACTCCCTAGTCTTGTCACTTCACCACATTCCACACTTGAAGGCAGCTACAGTTCTTGAGAATAGTGTAGGTTAGTTAGAGTAGTTAGTTTTATTTTTATGTATTATTTATTTTCATGCACTTAGATTAGTTTAAATTATTGCATAGATTAATGTTACTTTGGTTTTCCAGTAGGATAGCCACTGTTTTCCTTTATTTCCAGTTTTGTTAAACTTTCATTTAGGTTTGAAATACCCAAATGATGGGTATTATCAAACCATTTTATAAAAAATGGGAAGATAAGCTTCAAAGAATCCCAAAAACATGAAATGGAAATGATTCCATGGATTTACTTGCTTTATTTTTGGTTTAATGACCATTTGGTCATTTTATTTTCTCTTGCAAATGGGTTTTCTGTCTTATCTTTCTTTTTGGGTTCTTATGCATGTTTTTATGGTTGAAAACCCTTATTTGGGTTTGTGGTTCATGGGTGTGTGTTTTTAGCATATCTTTACCATGTTTTGGTGCATTTTGGCTTACTGTTTTCCTTCCATTTCATTACTGTTCTTGCACTGATGAACCATAATCTTGAAAACAGGGTTTGCAATCGCATAGATTGCATTACCCGACCAACAACACAAACTGAGTTAAGCTACGACGCTAACCGCCCTACGACGCTATCCACTGATAGCGACGTAGGGCAGGGTTTAACGTCGTGGTTGCTTCAAACTCAAGAAAATTTCGCCCTTCGGCACTAGACCTACGACGCTATCCATTGATGGCGTCGTAATTTTTGCCTAAGGTCGTAGGACCCCAAAACTTATCATTTTCATAAAAACCCCATTTACGACGCTATGAACACGACACTATCCTAGGATAGCGTCGTAATTTAGTGCATAACGTCGTAACCTCCCATTTTTCTAACTCTTCAGAAAATCCGACCTACGACGCTACACCCACGACACTATCCGAGGATAGCGTCGTAATTTAGTGTATAGCGTCGTAGCACCTCTTTCTCTTTCAAAACCATCTCTCCTCACTACGACGCTAGACCTTACGACGTAAACCACGTTTAACGTCGTAGGACATGCATAGCGTCGTAGCTCCTAAATTCTAAACTCCCATGCACGACATCAACACTACGACGGTACCTCAGGATAGCGTCGTACTCATGTTTAGCATCGTGCATAAACTCTTTAAACACCAACATTTTTACCTCTCACACCAATCCATGACGACGCTATTCCAACGACGTTGTCCTAGGATAGCGTCGTAACATCTGTTTAGCGTCGTAATTGGCAGCTTCTGCCAGATTTTCTGTAATACCCGTGAAATCAGTCACCCCTAAATAAATAAATAAACACATAAATAAATAAATAAAATAAAAATAAAAATAATATAATTAAAATAATAATAATAATAATAATAATATAATTAAAATCTATATAATAAATCCTGAATACTTTTTGGCATGTGCAGACTTTATTGCCCTTATAAAATATACTTCATCCTTTTTAAGTTTAAGGATTATACAGTAATTATGCCTTAGGTTTCCACATAAATGCTGATTAATCATCCAGAAACGTACAGTCATCCAAATTAATTACACGTCAGCGCTGAATCATCCTACTTGCCAAATCATCAATCTTCTAAATCTTATATTTAGGTAATAAATCTATTTATTAGTATAAAAAATCTTGAAAAAATCTTTTCATATATTTTAAAAAGATATAATAATATATTTGATATTTATAATGAATTTAGTTAAACAATATATTATGTTAGATAATAAATCTATTTGTTTGTATAAGAAAATCTTTCTATATATTTTAAAAAGATATGAATTAAAAATAAATTATACTAATATATTTGATATTTATTATGAATTTAATTAAATCAATATATTATAAATTCTTTATGTGAATAATTTATATTTTAAAATATAATATTAATTAAAAAAGTATTTCTTCAGTAAAAAAATTAACATATTTCATCAGTAAAAAAATTAAAAAAATTAAAAAAATTTTATCAGTAAAAGAAATATATATATATACATAATATATATAAAATAAACACTACATAAAATAAAAAAAATAGTATTTCATCAGTAAAAAAATTTAATATATTATTTTATATACATAAAAATTAATATGATGATAATTTATCTATTACATATATTTATTAGTCATTAATATACTGTATAATTATTAATACTACCTATGTTCCTTTTTATATAAATATAATATATACAATCAACATATTTTTGCGGGTGGAGTGAGTTAGAAAGACAAAAGTTTTAATATACTTAATCAATTTAATTATATATATAATATTTATAATAGTATGGTGGTAGTTATGGATTAATTTTTATTTATATTTTATTTACATAACAAATTGAATTATACACTTTTTTTTTATGAAACTGGGTATACTTTAATAATACTTTGGTATATGTATTATGAAAAAAATTATCACCTTTACAAGCTTATTAACTCAATTAATTTAAAATTATAGATACTATTATTTTAGTATATATATAAAAACGGAATTTTTAATAAAATATAATTTCTATTTTTTTCAAGGTGACAGAAGAAAAAAAAATTAATACCCGTGCGCGAAGCGCGGGTGAAAAATCTAGTAATAATAATAGTAGTAGTAATAATAATAACCACAATAAAATAATATATATATGGTAATCAAAACAAGATTTAGCCTATCTTTAGATATTGGCAAGATCTAGCATATCTTTAGATATTAGCAAGATTTAGCCTATCTTTAGTATATTGTTATAACCTTCAATGATAGCAAAATATTTGAAAATCAAATCTTGGATCCTAAGTCTCTAAATAAGCCCCCTTTACTTCTTTTTAAATTTAATCTTTTTCATCTTCCTAATTTGCTATTCATATCAATTCTACATACACAAAAAAAAAAGAATTCCATGTACAAAAGAAAAAAAAGAAAGCGAAGAAGAAAAAAAAAGTACATCTTCCTCCACCTTTAAAATTCAAAGAAAACCCTAGATCTAGATCTTTGGAGGCAAGAAGTTGAGAAGGAGGACGTTTTCTAGGCGAGTTCAAGAGTTCCCGGGCATAGGAGGACTGTGGAAAGGAGAAAGAAGGATCTCAGGAGACAAACAGTGAACGCAGAGGCCGTTGTCATCCAAATCGACGAGCCGGAACGTCCATAGATCGGTAAGTTAATACTTATATGGTTTTGGGAGTAACTAAAACACGAAACCTAAAAGCTTGAATCGAATCTTGCGTAAATCTGTCATTGAATGTTTTCTACCGGCGCAACGGTTTTGACGAATTTTTCCGAACCTTAAAACGACTTCAAACGGAAAAACTTACAACATGAAAAACGTTCCTAAAGCTTAGATCTATCTACTATAAAAGTTTCAGAATTTTTAGAGACGATTTGATATGTAAAAACTAACCGAAACCGAACTGCTTGAAACTAGATCTTGAAATTCTTGACAGAACTTAGGTCCGATCTTGATCACATTTTTGACATAGGTTCCAGACCGACTTAGATCTTTGGCCGAACATGAAAGTTGTAGATAAATGCCTTAAGATGATCTCTGTAAAATTTTATTAAATTTGGAGTTGATTTGCTATGTTAGATCTTGATAATCTTGAACTGCTGTATACGAATCTCGGACAGATTTAGGTTATGACGAAAATTGATGATTTTGACCTATTTCGGTAACTCGGATTGAAAAAGTTAAAACACAAACGTTGTTCATCTCGATGTTTCAGAGTCAGTGGTGAAATTTCAGAATTTTTAGAATTAAACTCGATTTTTACTGAAATTTTGAGTAAACTGTGGTTGACCGAGTCAAATATTGAAAAATATTGTTGAAAAGGATTTTAAACGATATCGGAGCGGATAGCGTCCTGAAATAGTATATTTTGAGAAACTTACTAAATTTGAGCGATTGGCCTTTAAGGTTTAAATGAGTGGAAACTCCTTTGAAGTGAAATACATAAACAAACATTTTCGAAATCCCGTTATAGCTAGTTTGAGCTTTCTACGTAGAGGGTGAGTGCTCCATCGGGTGCCCCTCTAGCTTTTCACTTCGTGCCTTAACGGACGAGAGTGACCTATGTAGGGGGTGAATGCTCCATCGGGTGCCCCTCTAGCTATTTGCTTCGTGCCTAAACGGACGAGAGTAATCTATGTAGGGGGTGAGTGCTCTGCAGGGTGCCCTCCTAGCTTTACACATCGTGCCTGATTGGACGATGGTGTTGAACATGAGAAACTGTGCCAAAACGGCGAGAGAAACTTGACTACAAATAAAAATCTTGATACTCGGCTAGGGATTAACGGGAAAAATTTAAAAGACTTATACTTCCCTTCGCTTATTTAAATTATGCTTTTAAGTTATGTTATGCAATTATTTACCTTGCAAGCAATACTGTGATGTTATGGAATCCCTGTCTATTTAATTTTGCAATTAAATTGTTGTTAGATAATAAATTAAATTATGGGGTATTGTGTACATGTTTTCTTAAAGTTTAAATAACGGCTTTGAAACCCCATGATCCTGTATGTGTTAACTTACTCAGCACGTAGTGCTGACCAAAACCATTACTTTCTTTTTCCTACAGAGGATGAAGAATATGCATCATCATATGCATGCATGGGATATTCGGGGAAATATTATCTTCTTTTATTATTCTAGCCTTAGATATGAATTGCATGAACGAGCCTGTTTAACCCGTTATTAGGCCATGTTGGCCCTATATTTAAATTCCGCTGCAATATATATGTAAATATTATTTTCCGCTGCAACTTTGATGTATTATTTTTAAATTATATATGAATGGGCTGTTTGAATGTTTTAAATTCTGAAAAAACCATAGCCTTGCATCTCTTTAGTGAGCTCGGAGAAACCATGTCTTGCTAGAGAGGTGTGGCGGTGACATCCCGACCTGGGTGACCAAAAACCGGGGTGTTACAAAGTGGTATCAGAGCCCAAAATATTTTAAAGCTATTTATTTTAAAGAAAATATCTGATACCAAAGTTGGTATCAGAGCCCGGCTATTTTTAAACTATTATTTTTTTAAACCATTATTATTTTTAAACTACTATTAATATTTTGACTATTATTTTAAATTTTAAATTATTATTTCCATGGAGAAATTTTTTTTATTTTAAAACCCATGGGAAAAATATATATATAGTGCACAAATTATTTTTGGGGGGAAAATCATCATTCGCATTTGCATATTGCATTTCTTTTATGTAGAGAACTTAGAATCTTGGCGAATTTTAACTTAAAATCTTGGCGAAGTTAACCTAGAATCTTGGCGAATATTAACTTAGACCTTTTGCTTGCACTAGATGACTTAGACGCTTGACATCAAATTAGAAACGCTCACTAGATACTGATCTTGCCGTAGTTCTAGATCACGTTCATATAAGCGCACGCCTAAGCATAGCAAATCTCGGCCTTAGCCATTCCTATCCTTGTACGAATTAGAAATTTCCTCATGGAAAAAAAAATCTGGACAGACCTGTCCGAGTAAAAAAAAAACCGAAATAAAATAAAATAAAATAAAATAAAACCCTGAAGCGTACGGCGCTTCTTAGTTCGAGCGAGCACCACGTGCGAAATTACAAAACACATATACATTTATAAAAAAAATTGTTAAGACTATACGTTAAATTCATAAGTCCTAATCCACCCTATTTGTACCAGAATGGCACCCAGAGGAAGAGGAAGAGGAAGAACTCAACCCGCTCCCCAAACCACCACTGAAACACCTCCTAATGTCACGGAACCGGTAGAAGAACAACCTCAAGGTGCGCAGGACGCCCCCGCACCAAACAATGTGGGCGATCGTCTTCGGACGATAGAGGAGGTCTTGATTGCGCTAGGGAACGCGCAAGTCAATTAGGGTCAAGCCGCGGCAGTACCTCCGCCCCAAGCTCGTCCCAACTATCTGGCCATGGTGAATCCTTACCAGCCACCCCACTATGCTGGTGAGGAGGATCCAGCAAAACTGGAGGAATGGATCCGGACTTTTGACAAGCTTCTGAGGGCGGTCAAGTGTCCGGAAGGAGAGAGAGTGCACGTCGCTTCGTACTACTTGGGAGGCGAAGCGGACGACTGGTGGCAAGCAACTCAAGCAAAACTGCAAGAAGATGATGAGCCCTACTCGTGGGCGGAAATGATGGAGATGCTCAGGAATAGATTCTATCCCCTGAGTACCAAAGCAGTGATGTACGAAGAATTTCTGTCGCTGAAACAAGGGGGCCAGACAGTGCAAGAGTATTACGCTCGATTCAAGGAGCTGGTGAGGTTCGCACCAAGATTAGTACCCACAGATGCGGAGAAGGCTCAAAAATTCGAGATGGGACTGAACCTGGCAGTACGCGAGGTGATCACAGGGGTGCACTACCCCGACCTACAAGCTGTTTATGATCGTGCGGTAGCGGTTGCACGAGTTCAAGGACTGAAGCGTAAGGCGATAGGTGAGACTAGCCGAGGTCCCCATGGACAAGGCAAAAGAGATAAGGACCGTAGAACTGCTATTGACTTGGGTAGGAATAATTATCATGAAGGACCAAATGAGCTAGCCAAGGCGACGATGAAGGTAACAATAGAAGGATTTTCAACCGTTAAGGCTACGTACCCCGATGCCCAAAGTGTAACCAACCTCATCTGGTGAGAGGATGCCCTCAACCCGACACATGCTTCCGGTGTGGTCGACGTGGACATCGGATGAAAGAGTGCCGAACCCATATTAAGAATATCACCAAGAGAGAGGACCTGGCCGCTGGACCTGACCAGCCACGAAACCTAGACGGTCAAAATGACAACAACCAAGGGCACCGATACCCTCAGAATATAGACCCAAAACCCGAAGCCCCTTGAGAATAGCGTATCGGCAGTCATGGGGACATAACTGAAGTCCTAAGGCGGAGAGGATGTGATACCCCGTAATAAAGTAGGTGCATTTCTTTTTGAGTTGATTCAACGATATGTATTCCTAATAAATAAGCAAACAAATTCAAGTTGTTTTGAACTACGTTATGGCTTGATCCCTTCATAGGGTACGTAGGCAGCTTAGAAGTTTTAATTCTAAGTTCAGTCACAAAATAATAAAACAAACAAAAGACCATAGCAAGAGAAAAGCCGAAACACAACTTCGAGGACGAAGTTGATTCTTAAGGAGGGTAGACTGTAATACCCATGAAATCAGTAAGGCAACTTCGAGAACGAAGTTGATTCTTAAGGAGGATAGACTGTAATACCCGTGAAATCAGTCACCCCTAAATAAATAAATAAACACATAAATAAATAAATAAATAAATAAATAAATAAATAAAAATAAAAATAATATAATTAAAATAATAATAATAATAATAATAATAATAATAATAATATAATTAAAATAATAATAATAGTAGTAGTAATAATAATAACCACAATAAAATAATATGTATATGGTAATCAAAACAAGATTTAGCCTATCTTTAGATATTGGCAAGATTTAGCATATCTTTAGATATTAGCAAGATTTAGCCTATCTTTAGTATATTGTTATAACCTTCAATGATAGCAAAATATTTGAAAATCAAATCTTGGATCCTAAGTCTCTAAATAAGCGCCCTTTACTTCTTTTTAAATTTAATCTTTTTCATCTTCCTAATTTGCTATTCATATCAATTCTACATACACAAAAAAAAAGAATTCTACGTAAAAAGAAAGCGAAGAAGAAAAAAAAATACATCTTCCTCCACCTTTAAAATTCAAAGAAAACCCTAGATCTAGATCTTTGGAGGCAAGAAGTTGAGAAGGAGGACGTTTTCCAGGCGAGTTCAAGAGTTCCCGGGCATAGGAGGACTGTGGAAAGGAGAAAGAAGGATCTCGGGAGACAAACGGTGAACGCAGAGGCCGTTGTCATCCAAATCGATGAGCCGGAACGTCCATAGATCGGTAAGTTAATACTTATATGGTTTTGGGAGTAACTGAAACTTTTGACGAGCTTCGCCGACACGAGCAATTTTCTGGAAATTCTTTTACTGGTTTATTGCTTAAGGAGGAAACTGTAATTTCAAACGGTGCCTCAAGAGTCCCCGGTGACGGCCATGAAACTTTTGCACTCAAGCCAAGTTTCATTTTGTTGCTGGGGGGGGGGGGGGGTTGAAGAACCATCTAAATGCAATTTCCAAGTTCGGATTTATTATAATGAAAAGAGTTATGATTGGGGGAAGGGGTTTAAGAATATATTAAGATTTCCCTTTTTATTACTCCTGTGGGGTTCAAACGGCGCTGTGGTTCTTCCAGCCATGAAACTTTTGACAAGTATCACGGTGCAACCGGGATGGACCTTCAGTCTGTCACCCTGAAAGTCCTAGGTATCTGCACCATAATGCTTCTCTTAATTTCATGTCAAGAAGATACCTGCCATGAAATTCTTGAACATCTTCCCACTGTATGAGTATTTTCCCAAAATGTTATTTTTTATTTACTCGTGTCACGAAACTATGCTCCCGAAAGCGCACGGGTCAAAAATTGCAGTAATTTATAGTAAGTACCGGATCGTTCACTGGAGGATGTGCGATGGAAGCAGGGCCCACGTCGTTTACTAAGATTTTCCACTCGGTTACTCGTTTCAAGTTTGCAATGATTTCTAACAACTACTTGACATAAATTAAACCAGATCATAAAAGCAGTAAAAATTATTCTACAAAGCATGGTAAACTAGATCGAGGAAAGCAATCAAATCTATACTATGAAAGCAATATAAAATTTATGCTACACTATCTAGAAAGCAAATTTAAATATGACAGAAGGGACAGGGAGGAATTAACAAAGATTGGACAAGATTCAGATGAAACACAATTAAACTTCCATTTTTATACACAGATCTTAGCTTGGGATAATTCTCTAGTTAGCTAACTCTCATGCTTCCTACACCATGTTCCCTTTAACAGACAGGTACTTATGGTGAGAATTTACATGCTCTTAAAACAACAATTTCTAAGATACCACAGACTTATAACTCCCTCCACAGGCCTTGTGAAGTTACATTTCATATCTGTGGTGGACAAGCAACACCTAACATATCATTAGTTGACATGCCAAGTACTCCTATCATTCCCCCATGTCACACCCAAAGTTTCAAATCAAGCCCCAAACCATTCCATAACTCTCAAACCTTTTAACAGATGGACAACCCCTAATTCTTCCGAGTGACCTCTATGAAAGCATTTAAAGGAAAGCAGTAAAGAAAGCTGTAAAGAAAACATTTAAATCTATCACTCGGAATCGTTAAAAACGTCTCTTTCCGTTAGTATAAAAGAGCCCCTGGTCTTGGTGACCAGATGCAGATCAAGAACCCCCGAGATATCAATAAGCCACAGGGCTTACAACATCTGGGTAGTTATGAGATACAAACTAAATGAAATAGATCCATAAATGGACCTATTCCGGATGCACTCACTCAAGACTCAATTCTAGACTTTGGCAGAAGAAGATAGTAGTCGAAGGAATACTCGACCTTACCTTATAAATTCACCAAGGCCTATATGTTGTTCCTCTAATATTATTTATCACATCTCATCTATACCCAAGTGGATATTGACTTAATGCAATATCTAATATCAGATTTCCAACACACAGCAGTTTTGAGAAGCAAATGAATATTTGAAAATCATTCCCTAAACAGGTACTAAACTCTCAATTAAAACACAGATCCTTTCAGTCTAGATGAGACCTAATCGCTGACTCTGCTTCTAAGCTCTCAAAATCAACCCCCAGTGGAAGATGAATTAGTCATAACTGTCGAATTTATCCCTTACTCAGATCCGGATTTTATAAAGGAATTTTTGTTGGAAATTTATTATGCAGTATCTGATTTAAATCAAGACTTCTGTGTCCAAGGGGAAGGATCCCCAAAATAATGATATGACCGGAACATCTACATAATAGTATCATGCATACAAGTATATGAAAAGGAAAATAAAACACCCCAAAATATATGGTGGGATTAGACAGAATGTGATACACAAATGTGGATTAGCCTGAGATGAGAAGAAATCGGCTAAAAAGAGTGCCAGAGATGGTTGGGGTTTTCCGGGCTGCAAACATCTGCTGTCCGGTTCCCAATTTTCCCAGATGACAGATTTTAGACAGAAAGAATTCCAAACAACGGTGACCGCCGTCATTTAGTTTTCTTTTGTCTGTGAGTGGAAGAAAGACCCACATATTTCTCGCTGTAATATTTCTCAACTGATGTTGGTCGACATCAGTTGATACTATTGCAACTTGAATTCAGGTTGAGAAATTAAGATAAAGAAAATGAAAACTGTATCTGATTAGGAATTGGCTGAGTGACTAATCGAAACTCTTAGTGAAGAGAACGCTCGCCGAAGCTTCTACCAACCACTAACCAGATCATGCAAAATAACAGATAATAATTGACACACAGAAGACGGGTTAGTCGATATCCTTGTGAAGGGACCTTTCACCAACATTAATCTGTGGTGTTTCTCATTATCCGTTCATACACACAATGAAAGAGAAAATAAGAAAATAAGAAAATATTTTTGGTATTGTGTGGGTGTTAAGCACACAATAAGTGGACACTTAATGGGTTGAAATGTGTAATGGACAGAAATCAGATGAATTGGGCCTAGGCCCAATACACCCATGCAACTTACACAAATCATGAAAGAAAATATTTTTGGAGTTTCCAAAATAGAAGGGATAGTCCAAGTCGAATTATTGGGGTAATTCGAATTGAGCATGCATGAAGGATGAAGTATTACTTACTCAATTGATCATTGCTAGAAATTGGAGTATCATCCAATTCGAATTATTGGCCAATTCGAATTGGACAATTCGAATTGGTGAAGTCCCTTTCTTGCTCAAATTGACTAAGGCATTTACCTCAAAGGGAGGGTGAGTTCGAATTATACAGCAATTTGAATTAATTCGAATTGGTGAAGGATGGAAAATAAACTAAGGCATGAATGGGTGGCAATGGATACAATGTGGTTTTAACCCAATTCGAATTGTTGAGCAGTTCGAATTAACTCGAATGACATAATTCGAATTGGTTGAAAACCACATGAAGAGAATAGTTTGGATATGCAATTCGAATTTCCCTTAGCAATTCGAATTAATTCGAATTGCCTCAATTCGAATCACATATTTTCAGACAACAACAATTTTTGTTCTCACAAGTATGGGTTAGGTGAACACTGTACTGTAATGATGGGTTTAGATTTACTAAATCCCTCATCTCACATCAGTGTCATTTCACAGCCACCCTAGTGAGATTTTCAAGAAATAAACAAATACATGTCTAGTGGGTATTGGCCAGATTCAAACCCTATTTCTACAAACAAGAAATCAGAGATCAAAGAGCCTAAAACATCTAGTTATCTAAGAACTACATGAGTACACTAAGAACACACAAGTTATCTAAGGAAGCACGAAATAAGATTAAGGCAAGAAGAATAAAATTAAAATACAACTAAACACAGACATTAAAAACATCTAAAACCTAAGAACACTTATTCGAAGCTCTAAGGTACTAAATCAAGCCAAAAACCCAACAAACATGCATTTATTAAGTTTGAATGTCAACTAGGACATAATAAATGTAACCTAGTTGAAACAAACAAACACACTAAACATTTATTTCTAGGGAAAGCATTAAAGAGTGCCAAAACACATGAATAACACCATTTCTGGAAATTTTTCTTGTATTGACACTTTGAAAGCAAAATAAAGAACCCAAAACCATCATTGGCTTGAAGGTAGGGTTTATTCTAACTAGAAAGCATGTAGACATATGGAAAATGGCTACTCTAAGGGTTACACAAACTGCTTCTACACTAAACTAAGATTAAAGCATGTAAAGATTATAAAACTTGTAAGAAAAATAAACTAAACTAATCTAAACTACCTACCTAACCCTTAAGGGGTGTGGAACCTCCTGTTGTTCTTTTTGTCCCAAGCTGCCCTTTTGGTTAAAATTCTTGATCCCTTGATTCTGTTGTGGAAGGTCTGCTTTTATAGACAATCTTCAAAACCCTAGGCCCACCAGTGTTGTGTTCTTGCTCCACAGCTAAAGTTCGAATTATCTCAACCAATTCGAATTAATTCGAATTGTGAGATCCCTTCTTTGAGTTGGAGTTGTAGCCTTCAGTAGTCAATTCGAATTGTTGTGATAATTCGAATTGGTATTTCTCGAATTGGATGAGGGTTTCTGCTTGGCTTCCTTGCACTTGTTGGCAATTCGAATTGTTTGTGCCAATTCGAATTAATTCGAATTGGACAATTCGAACTGCATCTTCTTCTTGCCTTTGGGTTTCTTCTCTCTTCATTCCCTAATTCGAATTAATTCGAACTTGAATAATTCGAATTAGGCTTCTTCTCTCTTCATTCCCTAATTCGAATTAATTCGAACTTGAATAATTCGAATTAGGCTTCTGCATCCCTTCCAACACTTAACCATTTCTTGCTCTCTTTAGCAATTCGAATTGTTGTGCAATTCGAATTAATTCGAATTGCTCACAATTCGAATTGTGCTTCAATCACTTAACCAAATTTTCAGTTGTGGGATTTCAATCTTTTTCCCATCTTTTTGGATTTTTGTGGGCTCTTTTATTCTTTTGCCCATCTTTTCATTCCTTTTTCTTTTCTTTTTCCTTTTTTCATGTTTTTGGATTTTTCTAACACAAATACAATTTAAAATTGTATATTTTGTGTCTTTTTGTTACCGGCTCGATATTTTTACAAACTCGCATTAATCTGTCAAATTCAACTGCTTTCTTATTGAAATAAGATGGAATCACGATCAAAATGTCCGTCTCAGACACGGAAATGGATTGGAAATAATGGACAATTTTGGCCATTATCAGTAACTAAAACACGAAACCTAAAAGCTTGAATCGAATCTTGCGTCAATCTGTCATTGAATGATTTCTGTCGGCGCAACAGTTTTGACGAATTTTTCTGAACCTTAAAACTACTTCAAACGGAAAAACTTAAAACATGTAAAACGTTCCTAAGGCTTAGATCTATCTACTGTAAACTTTTCAGAATTTTTAGAGACGATTTGATATGTGAAAACTAACCGAAACCGAACTGCTTGAAACTAGATCTTGAAATTCTTGACAGAACTTAGGTCCGATCTTGATCACATTTTTGACATAGGTTCCAGACCGATTTAGATCTTTGGCCGAACATGAAAGTTGTAGATAAATGTCTTTAGATTATCTCTGTAAAATTTCATTAAATTTGGAGTTGATTTGCTATGTTAGATCTTGATAATCTTGAACGCTGTATACGAATCTCGGACAGATTTAGGTTATGACGAAAATTGATGATTTTGACCTATTTCGGTAACTCGGATTGAAAAAGTTAAAACACGAAAGTTGTTCATCTCGATGTTTCTGAGTCAGTAGTGAAATTTCAAAATTTTTGGAATTAAACTCGATTTTTACTGAAATTTTGAGTACACTGTGGTTGACCGAGTCAAATCTTGAAAAATCTTGTTGAAAAGGATTTTAAACGATATCGGAGCGGATAGCGTCCTGAAATAGTATATTTTGAGAAACTTACTAAATTTGAGCAATTGGCATTTAAGGTTTAAATGAGTGGAAACTCCTTTGAAGTGAAATACATAAATAAACATTTTCGAAATCCCGTTATAGCTAGTTTGAGCTTTCTACGTAGAGGATGAGTGCTCCATCGGGTACCCCTCTAGCTTTTCGCTTCGTGCCTTAACGGACGAGAGTGACCTATGTAGGGGGTGAATGCTCCATCGGGTGCCCCTCTAGCTATTTGCTTCGTGTCTAAACGGACGAGAGTAATCTATGTAGGGGGTGAGTGCTCTGCAGGGTGCCCTCCTAGCTTTGCACATCGTGCCTGATTGGACGATGGTGTTGAACATGAGAAACTGTGCCAAAACGGCGAGAGAAACTTGACTACAAATAAAAATCTTGATACTCGGCTAGGGATTAACGGGAAAAATTTAAAAGACTTATACTTCCCTTCGCTTATTTAGATTATGCTTTTAAGTTATGTTATGTAAAACACGAAAGTTGTTCATCTCGATGTTTCTGAGTCGGTGAAATTTCAGAATTTTTGGAATTAAACTCGATTTTTACTGAAATTTTGAGTAAACTGTGGTTGACCGAGTCAAATCTTGAAAAATCTTGTTGAAAAGGATTTTAAACGATATCGGAGCGGATAGCGTCCTGAAATAGTATATTTTGAGAAACTTACTAAATTTGAGCAATTGGCCTTTAAGGTTTAAATGAGTGGAAACTCCTTTGAAGTGAAATACATAAACAAACATTTTCGAAATCCCGTTATAGCTAGTTTGAGCTTTCTATGTAGAGGATGAGTGCTCTATCGGGTGCCCCTCTAGCTTTTCGCTTCGTGCCTTAACGGACGAGAGTGACCTATGTAGGGGGTGAATGCTCCATCGGGTGCCCCTCTAGCTATTTGCTTCGTGCCTAAACGGACGAGAGTAATCTATGTAGGGGGTGAGTGCTCTGCAGGGTGCCCTCCTAGCTTTGCACATCGTGCCTGATTGGACGATGGTGTTGAACATGAGAAACTGTGCCAAAACGGCGAGAGAAACTTGACTACAAATAAAAATCTTGATACTCGGCTAGGGATTAACGGGAAAAATTTAAAAGACTTATACTTCCCTTCGCTTATTTAAATTATGCTTTTAAGTTATGTTATGCAATTATTTACCTTGCAAGCAATACTGTGATGTTATGGAATCCCTGTCTATTTAATTTTGCAATTAAATTGTTGTTAGATAATAGATTAAATTATGGGGTATTGTGTACATGTTTTCTTAAAGTTTAAATAACGGCTTTGAAAACCCATGATCCTGTATGTGTTAACTTACTCAGCACGTAGTGCTGACCAAAACCATTACTTTCTTTTTCCTACAGAGTATGAAGAATATGCATCATCATATGCATGCATGGGATATTCGGGGAAATATTATCTTCTTTTATTATTCTAGCCTTAGATATGAATTGCATGAACGGGCCTGTTTAACCCGTGATTAGGCCATGTTGGCCCTATATTTAAATTCCGCTGCAATATATATGTAAATATTATTTTTCGCTGCAACTTTGATGTATTATTTTTTAAATTATATATGAATGGGCTGTTTGAATGTTTTAAATTCTGAAAAAAACCATAGCCTTGCATCTCTTTAGGGAGCTCGGAGAAACCGTGTCTTGCTAGAGAGGTGTGGCGGTGACATCCCGACCTGGGTGACTAAAAACCGGGGTGTTACATTTTCCATTTCTCCATTTTCTATATTAATTAATTGAACCCTTAAGTCGATGATTAAAGATCATAATCAGCAATGATTGAGATCGATAATTACCTTGATTAAAGGATCTTTGTTCAATTCTCCCTAAAATACTTTTCTATAAACAAAATCTTAATGGCTTAAGTAGATAATCCGGACTGTAACTAATTATGGTGTGAAGGATTATTTAAGACATTAATTATGGATTGATTCCATAAATCTTGCATGAGAAACCAATGTCTCTCATACAAGGCACCGTCTTTATTTCTATTTTATTTTATCCTTTTCGTGATGTATGAACAAACAGTGAGAGATATTACAGAATAATGTCGGCGAACAGTCCCTTCACCGGGAAGTGAAGTAGCCCGTAATCTGTATATTAACTATTGTTTGTTATTTTGCATGGTTTGGATGATGATTAACGAGGTCAGGCGAACGGTCCTTTCACCGGGAAATGAAGTAGCCACTCGGTTAATTACTGTTCAAATATAGTTTTATTCTCTTTATCTTAATTTCCAAACCCAAATTCCAATCTGTAATATAAGTTGGTTAATATCTGTCAATATTAGCTGATGAATATTGCTGAAAGGAAGCATGTAGGTTCTTATCAGAATTCGCAGACAGTAAGGACCCAACTGGTAGCGACACTACTATTTTAGGGTTTCTGCTGTCTAAATTCGCTCCATCCGAGTGGTTGGGAAGTTGGAAAGCAGATGTTTGCATTCCACCCAATTACTTTGCCACCACTTTTGGCCTCTCGGCTACCTCATATATGTGCCATGCGTTCTGTCTAAACCCACCATTATATTTTGGGTTGATTAATTTTACACTTCCATATATCTTTATGCATGATACTATTATGTAGCTACTGTGGTCCATAATATTTTGGGATCCTTCCCTTGGACATTAGAAGTCTGCATTTAAAGTAGATACCGCATACTAAACTTCCAACAAAAATTCATTTATAAAATCCGGATCTGAGTAAGGGATAAACTCCCCAGTTATGTCTAGTTCATACTCTGTCAAGGGTTAATTTTTGGGAAATTAGAAGCATGATCAGCGATTAGGTCTCTTCTAGACCGAAAGGGTCTGTGTTCTTATTGAGAGTCTAGTACCTATTTAGGGAATGGTTTTCACATTTATTATTTTCCGAAATTGCTATGTGTTGGGAATTTAGGCTTAACTATCACACCGAGATGGGATCCACTTGGATTCAAATACAGTGAGATAGAAAATACTAGAGAAACAACATGTAGGCCTTGGTTATTTTTTAAGATAGGGTTGAGTTCCTTTCAACTGCTATCCTCCTTTGCCAAAGCCTATTTTTGAGTCCTGAGTGAGTGCATCCAGAACGAACTAATCTATTAGTTCGTTTCATTAGTTTGTATCTCATAACCACCCGAAAGGAAGTGAACACTGCGAGCGGTTCACCGAGATTCGAGAATTCTTGATCCACGTCTGGTCATCCTGACTGGGGCTTTCTTTTACTACCAGTACGAAGCTTTTGAAACTTCCGAGTGATAGGATTTTAACTGCTTTCTTTACTGCTTTCTTTTAATTGCTTTCGTAGAGGTCACTCGGATGTGTCTCTAGATCTTCTAACTGCTACTAGGACTGAGATTTAAGGGATAGTTCAGGGCTTGATTAGAAACTTTGGGTGTGACGCAGGGGAATGATAGCAGTACTTGGCAATTCAACTAATGACTTGACAGGTGTTGCTCGACCACCACAGATGAAATATCATACCCTGGCCGGGGCAGATATGAATCTGTGGTATCTTAGAACTTGTGGTCTTAAGAACATGTAAACTCACACTGTAAGTACCTGTCTGTTAAAGGGAACATAGTGCTGAGAGCATGAGAATTAGCTTTCTGACAGGCTTATCCCAAACAAAGATCTGTGTATAACCACGGAAGTTTAATTATGTTTTATCTAAACCTTGTCCAATTTTTTATTCTTTTCTCCCTGTCCACTCTGTCATCATTTTGAATCAGCTTCATAGATAATATAGCATAGATTTACAGCTTCCATTGTTTTTGTGGAATTATTTCCATCTACTTTTTAGATTCAATATCAGCATGTTCTTTAGCTTATTTAACTGCTTTCATAATATAGATTAAATTCAGTCATGTAGTTGTTAGTCCAACTTCAAAACTGATCTCAGCAATACGAGTGGAAAATCTAGTAAAACGACGCGGGACCTGCTTCTATCGCACATCCTCCAGTGAACGTCCGGTCTTACTATAAATTACTGCAATTTTTGACACCGTGTGCTTTCGGGGCACAGTTTCTTAACACGAGTAATAAAAATGTGACAACCTATAAATATATCCATAATCCCAACTCCATCTTCATAAATTGGTTTCATTAAATAAAATTGAAAACCGGGATGATTTATTTTCAGAAAATACTCATACAGTGGGAACTTGTCAAAAGTTTCATGGCCGGGGATTTTCGTCGCGCCGTTTGAAATCAAAATTTCCCACATGAGTAATAAAAAGTGGAATATATCCCTAAACCCTTTCCTGTGAATCATAACTCTTTTCATTTAATAAATTTGAACTTGATATTTTTTATAGAAATACTCGTGTTAGTGAAATTTGTCAAAAGTTTCATGGCGCCGTTGCCGGGGAGGATGCAGCGCCGTTTTATTAGAGAATTACATTCCTGATTGCTCATAGTTAGCTTATAGCTATAAATATGTACACACGATCGAACCAATTCTAACCTGGGGAATATGCAGGTACTGTCGTAACTGAGACCGTTGTTCTATGCAAAAGAGAAAGGAGACCCCAGCTGAAATCCCGTTCAACGCAGAGATCGAGAAAACAGCTCGACGTCTGAGGGCAGAGGCTAAGCAAAGGAAAGAACGGGAAAGGCAAGCACTACTCTCTCCAAGCACAAGCAGTGACATCTCAGATATGGCGGATAACCAAGGCCTTCACCCAATCATACCACCTAACCCACCACTCCAAAATATCCAAGAGGACCCAGAAGACTTTGATGACGAGAACTTGGAGGATCCCCCTCCTCAGATCATACAGGGAGGAGGAAACCCACCAAATCTTGAGCAACAACCCTTCGAAGTGCCTCCACCAAACCACCAAAACCCTCAAAACAACCCCAATAACCAAAATTTCCAAAATGACCCTAACTTTCAGAATCAGCAGTATCAGAATCCCAACCAATTCAATCCAAACCAGTATAATCCAAACCCGCAAGATCACAATGATCCGAGAAATTTCTATCCTAACCAGAACTTCAACCCACAGGACCAATACCAAGGACAGTATCAGGGACAGTATCAAGGAGGCCTAGGAAACAACCAGCAGCCTGCTGCTGCCGATTACATGCAACCAATCATAGAACCATACTTGAACGTGCCAGGCAGAGCACCAATTGTAGCCAGGAACTTCGAACTGAAGCCTGCTTTGATCAACTTGGTACAGAATAGCCAATTTGCAGGGGCCAATCACGAAGATCCACATGATCACTTGGCGACATTCTTGGAACTCTGCAACATGATCAAGAATCAGGGCGTTTCTCAGAACACCATTAGGATGATGTTGTTCCCGTTCTCATTGTGTAGTGGAGCAAAAACCTGGTATAAATCATTGCCAGTAAATCAAAGGAGCACATGGGAGGACATTGTAAGCAATTTCTTGGTGAAATACTTCCCGGAATGGAAGGTGGATGAAGGAAGGTCGAAGATCTCTGAGTTTAAGATGAGGCCTGAAGAATCTTTGTATGATGCAAAAGAGAGGTTTATGAATCTGTTAAGGAAATGTCCTCAGCACGGTTTTCAGGGATGGGAACAGTTAAGAAAGTTTTACAATGGGCTGACACACGCATGGAAGCATATGTTAGATGCTGCGGGAGGGCAACACCTGTTGCACATGCCTATGGATCAAGCATGGGCCAAAATTGAAACAATGAGTGTGAATAGGTCCGGATTGAATGATGAGAGCACTAATGATACCCCTCCCCGTGGACTTTGTGCTGTAGGTACAGCGGAGAAGACAGATATTGAGAAACTGCAAGAGCAAGTGGCGGCATTGTCTGTAAACCAAGGGGCCGGCAGCTCTGCTCAAGGACAACAAACAGATATGATTTGTGGACTGTGTCAGGGTGCTCATGCAACTGACACATGTGAACAAGTCGTATCTGAAAGCTGTAATTTTGCAGGGGCTTTCCAAAACAGGCACCCAAACTTGTCATATTCCAACAACAATGCCCTCAACTCCCACCTTCTGAACAAGCCACAACAGTTCAACCTTCAGCAGAATCAAGGATTTAATCAGAACAGAGGACAAAATCTCCAAAACCAAAACTTTCAGCCTCTAATCCAGCCATGACCCCACCAAAATTTCCAGCAGCCTAGCCAAAATTTCCAGAACTTCCAGCCCCAGCCACAGTTCATACGTAATCAGGGCCAATGGAACCAGAATCAGAATCAAAACCAAAAGCCTCCATCAAGGCTAGAAAATTTGATAACTGACTTCATCACAAATCAGAAGGAGATTAACACACAGTTACAGGCCTCCATCAGAAATGTGGAGACCCAAGTGACTCAAATGGCCAGTGAATTGCAAAAACGGGATAAAGGAGCACTGCCAAGCACAACAGAGAAAAACCCACATTGCAAGGCAATAACTCTGAAATCTGGAAAAACATTGGCTGGACCGAAAGGAAAGGATGATATGGAAAAAGGAAATGAAACTGGGAAGGACAATGCTGCTGATGAAGAAGCAGATGATGCAGAAATAGAAACAGCCAATTTGCAGACTCAAGCTGCAGAAGACAAGGCTAAAAATGGTAAAGGTGAAGGTACAATTTCTGACCCTTCACCGCAAAAACATTTAGATGATAATAAGTATATGCCAAGGGTGCCATACCCTGCGCGTCTTAAAAATAAGGAACAGGATCTTAAATTCAAGAAATTTCTGGAAAGATTGAAAGCTGTTGAGATCACTATTCCCTTGGTCGAAATGATTTCAGAAATGCCCGTCTATGCTAAATTTCTTAAAGAAATGATTTCAGGGAAAAGGACATTCGACCAGGATGAAGTGGTGATTGTAAACAGCAGCTGCAGTGCCATAATCCAAAGAGTGCTACCTGAGAAGAAGGAGGACCCAGGCTGTATCACACTGCCAGTCCACATCGGAAGGACAAATGTCGGAAAAGGACTATGCGACTTGGGGTCGAGCATCAATGTTATGCCACTCGCCATGGCAAAACGTCTTCACTTAGGAGTAATTGAGCCGGTTACAATGATACTACAACTGGCAGACCGGTCAATCACTCACCCCATTGGGATACTGAAGGATGTGATCGTCAAGACGGGAGGAATACTCTTTCCTGTCGATTTCATCATTCTTGACATAGAAGAAGACTATGAGATGCCACTGATCCTAGGCCGCCCCTTCCTTTCAAAAGGCGGTGCACTGATAGATGCACGTTCAAATCAAATCAAGCTCCGTGTTGGAGAAGAAGAGCTGAATTTCAACGTGGGCAAGCTGCAGAGGTTTCCGCATGAGGGAACTTGTTCCACACTTGATGTAATAGATTGTAGGAGAGGAGGAGAGCTAGACTCTGACAATGAGATTGTAATGATGATGAATGATGACTATTCAAAGCAGGTACTGAAGCCTGCTGGCGCGGAGCACGAAGGCTGCAGCGCCGTCCATTTCGCCGATCCCGAAACTGGGGATTTGGAGGAATTTGACGGCGCCGAGTTCCATGACGACGCCAACCAAGAGGAGGCGGATCCTGTGCTGATGCAGGATCCGACAGGTAAATCTGAATTTCCCCCATCTTATTCTCGCAAATTACTTCCTTCAGTGGAATGCCCACCAGAGCTTGAACTAAAAGTTTTACCGGAACATCTTAAGTATGTGTTTCTCGCAGAACATAAAAAATTACCGGTAATTGTGTCAGCTAAGCTGACACAAGATCAAGAAAATGCTCTTGGTGGGAGTACTTAAAAAACATGTGCGTGCAATCGGTTGGACCATTTCTGATATTAAAGGAATAAGCCCTTCTGTTTGTATGCACATGATTTTAATGGAGGAGAATTTCAAGCCTTCACGCCAGCCCCAACGAAGATTGAACCCACCCATGCAAGAAGTGGTAAGAAAGGAAGTGATCAAGCTGTTAGATGCCGGTATTATATACCCAATTTCTGACAGCAAATGGGTCAGTCCTGTGCAGGTTGTTCCCAAGCGGGGTGGGATGTGCATAACCAAGAATGAACAAGGGGAGGAAATTGCCACACGGCCGGTCACCGGATGGAGAGTCTGCATAGACTACCGGAAGTTGAACGAAGCCACTCGCAAGGACCATTTCCCTTTACTATTCATCGATCAAATGTTGGAATGGTTGGCGGGAAGAGAGTTTAATTGCTTTTTAGATGGTTATTCAGGTTATAATCAAATAGTGATCGCCAGTGAGGATCACGAAGAAACGACTTTTATATGACCCTATGGCACTTTTGCCTATAGACGATCACGATCGCCAGTGAGGATCACGATCAAAATGTCCGTCTCAGACACGGAAATGGATTGGAAATAATGGACAATTTTGGCCATTATCAACATCCTCACATTTAATACTGATCGTCCCCGAGCAGTCAGAGTCAGTGCTCCTAGGAGCTTGGACTCTGCATATTCAATCCATTTGCGTGGCCTCAGAAATTTCATTCTTTTTATATTGGGATAAGACAATCAAAATTACAAGTATTAAACTCTCTTGGTTGCAGTGTTTAATGGAATGATACTTCTCACTTGAGTGAACACACAAATCAATCATTATTGTTAATTCTTCTTGAATATGTGTTTAGAAAATTACATTGGCTTAATTCTTGAATTCAAGCATGACATGAATCATTAATCAATCAAAGCAGAGCCTCACATATAGTAGAATTGGAAAGTTCACTCACTCTCAAGATTGGCTTTTATCATTAACGCTCAAGATCAAATTCAATTAAATTCTCCCATAAGCTTGCAATTGGACCAACTCGCCACCTGCTCATTTCCTCAAACCGAGATCCCGAGGTCTTATTTAAGGTTGTAACGGGGCATACGGTTGTAACGTTTGGTAGGAAAAGGGATTATTGGGTTAAAAGTGACATGACACCATTCCACCACAACCTGACATTTTGTAGAATCTATGATCATCATCATTTCTATCTTTCTTTTGTTTTTTTCTGTTTTTCTATTGCATGACATTAGACTTTGTCTAATTTGCTTTGTCATTTGCAATTTATTCTTGTTGAATAGATCTCAACTTTTTCTCTACCCTTTTTTTTTGAATCGGTTTACAGCATACCGATTGATACATACTGGATGATCAAAAGTTACTATGCCTTGATGGGATGGCTCATGTACACTTGGGTTTGATTTTCTTGGTCTTTTTGTAAGGCTAGGAGTAATATAGTGGCTTCAAAGAAAAATTAGGTTTAAAGGCTCAGATTGGTTAATCCTAAAGGGAAAATGTTTTTGGGTTTGGAATTCAAACGAAAGCCAAAATTTTGGGTTTTTCTAAGTGCCTCGATCATATGCTCGATTTCGGGAATATGGCATGGTCTTGAATCGGTCCCAGTTGCAAGTTCTAGTGCCCTTTAATCGAATTGATTCACACAATCAAAGAAGTGTTGAGTAAAAATGACTCGGCTCAGGTCTCACAAGGGACGGTTTGATCATGTCATACATTTATTCTCAAATTTATCCTTTGAAAAATTCTTACAACTTATTCAATCAAATTCTCAACATGAAAGTTTGTTAGTCTTTCAAGTGATCATATCATTGGATTTTTATAGCTCAAAACTTCAAGAATTTATGTCATGCATATTTTTAATTGTTTTATCCCAATGTAATAGTCTGAAGATTTCGTCATCAGCCTAAATTCAACATGTGAATTTAGGTGACAGATTTATGTTTGTTTTATGCCGGTTTGTTTAATTGAAAGCAGTAAAAAGAGATACTGTGAGCATGCAAGCATGTCACAGCTTGTTTTTGGCGTGACAGTCACTTATTCATCTTGGACTGTCACACATCTTTTTTCGAATAATGGAGAACTCAAGACGAAATTCTCTTGTGGAAAGCAGTAATTGTACGACTTCCAAAATATGTCGTACAACCATTAAAACAAACAAATTCAAGGTTCGTTGTACAGTACACGACCTTAATCACAACCAAACATCAATACAGACAAAGCTGTACACTTGGATAGGTTAACGTCAAAGATCAGTCAAAAAGTTACCAAAATACGGTTCCAGTGAATCCAGTCAAAAGTGAATCTTTACAGATTCAGTCCTTCGTCAGCATCTTTCCCCGCTACCCTTGGAAGAAAATTCTGGTCCAATGAACATAGTTCGTTAAGCTGCAGGGTATGCAGAAATCTACCATGTCGTCCTCATCTTCCTCCATCACCCTGGTGCAGTAGACCCTTGGTCCTTGGTCTCCAAACAAGTCGAGTGTCTCCAGGCTATCAGCCAACCATGCGAAGACGTTGGTCCCAACGTATTGCATGACGAACCTGCTGGTTATGATCTTGTCGATCATTGACACTCCCTGCTGGACCTGTTCATTGTCCAGCCTGCTGAGCAGCATGTATCACCGGACAAAGATTGAGGCCTTGTGGTTGTCCTCAATCCCTTCCTTTAGCAGCTCACAAGCCAGGGTCTCGTTTCCTGCTCCGAATGCCTGCAGGGCTGGGATGAGTTTCAGGTTATAGTTGCCAGCTTCTTCGCATTTGGCCATGAGTGCCTCTTTTTGCGGTTCCAACCTCTGCTCCCACATCTTGACGATGGTGGTTTCCAGTTCACACCTTCTGTAGACGATGGGAAGATCAGCTGCGTCCCTTAGCTTGGTGCACACTCCTCTGACCCTCCACACTTTCTTGATGCAATCCTCTCCGATGCGGGAGAGGATTTCTCCTAGGAGCTCCACTGGCAGATCCAGTAGTTGGGTTTCTTCCTCGTGATCTTCGTTCTGTGCTAGGGGGATGATGGGAACTTACTGAGGATGGTCTTCATCATTTCGGCTTGGTTTTCGAACATCCTGGCTTGGCTGGCGAACACTGCTTCGAACATTCTTCTATTCTTCTCCTCATTCTCAGTCCTTTCTTGATGCTGCCTGGCGGCTTCCTTTCTGAACTCCTCTTCTCTCTCAAACATTTTCAACCTAAACTCTTCCTCCTTCTGCATTTGTTTTTCGTGAGTTGAGACAATGGCATCGGCCAAAGACTTGACACTCTGCATCATTGACTCTCCCATTCTGCTCACTGCTTCTAGAGTTTGAGATTCAGCTGGGTGTTGAGACACAGTAGGACTTCTGCGCGAGGGTCGGACTGGATGTCTTCGTGATAAGCTTGGAGTGGAGACATCGGTTCCAGGATGAGTGGCAGTGGGAGCAGGTTCTGTTGGTGCGACTGCAGCTTCTTCAGTTAAAGGCACCGCTTCAGGATGGTCCTTCTTCTTATGCCCCTTGCGTCCGGCTGTTGGTGTCTTCGGAGTGTATCTAGATTGAGCGTCTGATTCTTCCGGCATAATGTATGTGACTGGTTCAGTTATCCTTGTCTTTGGGACTGGGATCGGCCGGCTCATATCAATAAGATCACTCTCTGCGAAATCTGATAGATCTACTCCTTGGGCCTCACAGATTCTCCTGATGAGGTTGGGATAGCATAAAGCAGCAGCTCTGGTGCCTGTGACTTTTGTTGTCATGACATGGAAAATCTGCTCCCCCACGTTGATCTTCAGTCCATGCCAAATCTTGGCAAAACCCTTCAACATTCGACCAGATGTTTCATGCGCATGCGGGTTTGGCCTGATCTTCGACATGTAGAAGTCATAGGAGGGTTGAAATTCCAATTTCAGGTGCTTTGCTTTGAAGGGGATCTCACCAGTGTAGCTTTCAGCAGTAAGGGACCGAGCGATGTTGTCGTGATATTGCCTGTCAGCTGCCCTGCTTGCTCCCTTCTCGAAATGTTCAGATGTTGGGATTTCTGACCTCCAGTTGGGTGTACCAAGGAAGTAATTCAAGTAGTCTGCAGAGATGTCTACGTTAACTCCTCGCACCCAACTTGTCTTTTGTGTGGCATTGATGTTGCAGTAGAATTCCCGAACCAATTCTGCTATCCCGGGTTCAGCGTGATGCTTAAGGAATTCAGTCCATCCATGGTTTTCTTTCAATGTGCGCAGCATTGGATGATCAATCAATTCTGGACTGAACCCTTTATCAGGGACAAATACTCCACTCAGTGCCATGTATCGTCCCGCATTCTGCTCGTTCCCGTTGAACCTCCTCATTATGTCAGCATCATCTGTGATACGGAATTTTCTGAACTTCTTTGTAGACACACCCAGTCTGCCCCTTGAAGTTGAGTTGACCCAATAACCAGCCGATCGCACTGATCCGGTTGATTCTTGGGTCCCTTCAGTTCCTGCTTGTTCTTCATCAGAGTCAGAACTTTCCCTTGGTTGTTCCCGTTGTTCAGTTTGTTCGTGCTGTTCTGACTCAGCCTGTGCATTCGGTTGTGACTCCTCCTCAGTTTGTTTCAACTCAGTTTCTTCACCTCCTTGAGTAGCTCCCTGCTCGTGTGCATTACGAAGATCTTCATGGAATACAGAATTGAGGAAATCCTCAGAAAGATAGGGATCGGCAACATGCTGGTATTCTTGTTGTGATGCCTCAACTTCCTTCCCGATGTTAAAGTCTCCCAATTGTTCTTCCGTGTCATCTCCTTGCTCTATGGGAATATTGAGATCATAATGGAGGATCTGCTGAAATGTCTTATCCTTGAAGATATCTTCTATGGTGCCCATCTCTGCTTGCTCACCTCCACTGCTACCTTCAGTTCTTACTGTTTCTTGCATTGTGGTTTGCGGTTGGGCAGCGGCTGCCACTAGAGCTTGTGCAGTTATGTCATGCAGATCATTCGCAAGCTCGGCGAACTTTTTCTTTGATTCTTCAAATCTGACATTGCCCTCGTGCACCATTTCCTCTATCTCCTCTGTGGGCCGCATTGCCTCCATTGTTTTCTCAACACCCGTGTTTGCATCATTTCTGCGAACAGTTGATCTTTCCACCTTTTCCTCCTTCTTCCTTGCCCATTCTACTGGCTCAGCTTTCACTTTAACAGGAATAATATCGGTTCCGCTGATTATCTGACAATCATCATCCCCGACCTCAACCTGAGTTTCAGTGTCCGCTTTCTTCTTCTTCTCCAGCTCAGCCTGCAATTTCTCAGCAGCTTTTCTATTCTCCTCTTCCTCTCGGGCTTTTCTGATATTCTCCTCCATTTCTGCCTTCTTGGTGTCTTCTTCTGCTTTCTTTGCCTCCTCTTCAGCTGCCTTGGCCATTTGTTCTTTCCAGAGTCAATTCTTCTCGGCCCTTGCAGCTTCCATTTGCTGTTTCCATTCCTCCGTTTCTTTTGCTATTTCGATCTCAGCCTTCTCCTTCTCCCTTCTTGCCCTTTCGGCTTGTCGGGCATCGTACTCGGCTTTCCTCTGTGCCTCACTCCTATCTATCTCAGCTTCCTCTTGAGCTATCCTTGCTGCTTCTGCGTCAGCTTCTTCCTGAGCCTTCTTTGCCAATTCTGCATCGGCTTGCTCTTGGGCCTTACGCTGTTGTTCTTCCTTGGATAGCTCAATGGCTTGATCCTTGCCTCTGTCTTTTCGCTTGGGAGGCTCATCATAGAATTTTGGCACAGGGGGAATGATCGTTGGCTGATTCGGAGGTTCTTGGATTCTGATCTGAGGCTCAGCAGACTTTTCAGACTTTTCTTTATCCGCCAACCTTATCAGTTTCCTCTTCTTTTTAGGTGGCTCTAGCTCGGATTCAGTTTGAGAGGGTTCATGTTCGGCAGGCTTAGATTGCTCGGAGGTCGGATCAACGTAGTCATCAATGATCTGTTCTTCGTTCTCAACATTCAATCCCAATTCCGGTCCTTTGATCTTCAGAAATTTTTGAATGAATTTAGGTTCAGACATGGCTGTGAGTTGCGCAGTCCATTTTAGTGTGAAATATCTGCCTAGGACACCTTGGAATCCCGTGTTATACTGCAGACGAGGCCGATGTTCTTGACAGTGCCTCAGACCTTCTGCATCCATTTCACGTAGCAGGTCGAGAAACCTCTTTTTCATTTCTGTGTACAAGGTGTCCACTATGTCTGCCTCTTTCTCCTTTAAATATCCTAAGTCTCGAATTGGTGGAATGTTGAGATATTCTAAACACTTGTTTTTGCCCATGACTGAGATCTGTTTCCTCTTGCGTCCCATTCTGTCCCATGATCTGTTTTGAATCATTGCAATGCATTCAGCTCTCATTAGCTCGAAATTTGGCATCCCCTTCATTGTGGTCTCTCGGGGTTCGACTGCCGGAATCCTTTGTGGTAGGAAGACGGGCAGAATCTCCACTTTTCCCGGTGGTATCACGAGTTTTGGTTTTAGTACAGACTCCCTGATGTCTCTTTCCCATTTTCCCCATGCAGTCATGTATTCCCCCCACAGTTTCCTGGCTGCTTTTGTTTTCTCAATGATAGAATCCAGCATTGGAGTGTGGTGGGCTTGTCCGTAGTTCAGTACCGCCTGGAGGGAATCCCTGAAGTTGAATGTCATTTCAGTATGACGCTCTTTTGCATGCAATGTCAGCCATAGCTGCTCCTCTGGTCCGCAAATGGTCCCATTGTCGAATAGTTCCTTCTTGTACGTAAATGGGAAGGTCTCCGGCATGGAGAGTACACCAGTTGACGCAACTAAGTATGGTGGAGGTGTCTTGGGAGCATAGTGCATTTTCACTTCCCTAGAAATGGGTGGTTGGATGAGGACTGGCTCAAAGGCTGCAGCTCTCCTGTCTCCGAAGTGGATTTCAAGCATTCTGTTCCAATACGCCTTTTGTCGTTTCATCCTCTAAACCATCCGTTCATAGTGAACTCTCGGCTCATTAAACCGTTGATCATACCTTGCCTCATCGAACTCTTGGTTCCAGAAGTTACATACATGTTTGCAAAAGTCTCTTTCGAGGCCTGTTGCTTTATCATTTCTTTCTTCCTCTGGAATCGTATTCCACCAATGGTCCTTCATTTCGAACCTCCATTCAATCTGGTGGTCCATAGGTAGGTTATGCTCATTCCGTATGGCTACCCTATTTTCCTCTGCCTCTTTCTTCATCCTTTCGATTTCCAAAAAGGCAAGATCTGGAGTTGTCTTTGGAAGCCCCATCAGGGATTTTATAATGAATTGATCCCTGGAGAGAAAAGAGTTGGAACTATTTTTAACAAATTTTTGATAGTGGATCCGAGTTGAAAGTCAACATCCTCACATTTTGAGCTAAGCTCTAAATGTGAGTTAATTGGTTTCTAATCGAATTTATAGAAAGAAAAACAAAGAGCTGGATTGTTAAATCGAACTCTTATTACAGCAAAAATAAAGAAAGCAAGAGAGATATAAGGATCTTGGATCCCTAGAAATTTTTCTTGGACTATAAATAGTCTAAGATGTTTTTGGGTGGTCAAAGGACCAAAAAGAGAGAATTTCGTAGGTTATTGAGCCTACGAAGGGATTTGATTCTTATCACTTAAGAAGTGATTTACATCATGTGAGGCAGGGAAGATAAGAGATTAATGATGAAAATCGAATGCAAGCGATAGATTATGCAATTACTAGTATGTATAATGGACCATGACCAAAAATAAGAAATAAAGATAAAAATAGACATGCATACATACAAAAGGCGATTTTTGGATTTTTATGAAAAGGTGTTGACTTGTTTATTTAATGAAATTGGGGGTGTAAGTGGTCCCCCATTTGGATTTTGTTTTGGAAAGTGGTTTTTTTTTTAAGGAATAAAACAAAACATTCCTTACAAGTATTTCCCACTTGTTCCAAGTTGACAAAGATCAAACACTTTAAACAAAAAGAACAATCTATCATTTTGTCTTTTTACACATAAATGGCATGCTTCAAGTGTTGGAAAAATTTTGGCATGGTTTCGTCTGTACCATGTGTCCCGGATGTGCAAAAATCAACTTCTAGAGTTGAGTTTGCAAAATGTGGGCAACATGTACCCGACAAAAGCATTTATTGCCAAAGTATTCATATAATATTATACATGCAAACATTATTAGAAACAAGAACAGTTGATCCATCTATACTACTGTAATGTACTAATGTCACCAACAACACTCATGCCTTAAAAACATGAATTTTGCAGATAGTATCGATATGCATTTTCAGTCATCATCAACAATTATCTACTGAAAAACAACACAGTGGCTGAACCAAGCATGACCACCGTGTTAACCCTATTCACAGCTTAGCAAAACACAAATACAGATAACACAAATACACACAAAGACACAAATGGAACAATAATACTGCAATATGAACAAAAATCAAATCTTTAAGGGTTTTGTGACCCTCATTTTCAAAATAAAAGAATTTCCCTTCACAGAAACACTCGACTCCATCAATGGCAGTTTCACAAAAAGCCCTAAAAAAAATCTAGGTTCTGCCCTAGTGGTTTTATCCTTATTCTCGAACAACCTAACACATTCCGGGCACATTCCGAACATCCCCATCATGAAAAATGAAACACATTCCCTCCCCAACCTCGATTTCGCAAGGAATACGAAGAGACAAACTAAAAACTGCGAAAACCGAGTGCGAAAATGGAAAAGAAACACTTACCCCCTGCTCCCACTTGGATTAGACGAAGAAGAAGCCATTTCCGAGTGATTTGGCCGGAGGAAAGCTTGAAATAAGCGACTGGTTTTCGCGAGGGGGAAGGGTTCGCGAGAGAGAAAACACGGGTGTTTTGGAAATGTGAAAAGTGAAAGTGATGGAAGTTGGGGGGGAACACGGATATATAAAGGATTTGGAAGGGGAGTTCGAATTATTGCATCAATTCGAATTAATTCGAATTGATGCTATCTGTGAGAGATGCGAGTTATTCAGGCCAATTCGAATTAATTCGAATTGGCTTGAAAAACAGATAAACCAAGCAAGTTCGAATTACTGAGATCAATTCGAATTAATTCGAATTGGTTCATAATTCGAACTTGAGAATGTGGGCAAAATCTGCACAAGGCTGAAATGAGCTAATTCGAATTATTCAAGCAATTCGAATTAATTCGAATTGCTAGAATAACTCGAATTGCTCACTTGCTGAGGAAAATTCCTTGTGCCTGCCAATTCGAATTAGTTAGGCAATTCGAATTAATTCGAATTGCCTTATAATTCGAATTGCACTACTTGGCCTATATAAATCCGAAAATTTGTTTGCCTTGGTTGCCAATTCGAATTTTCATGGCAATTCGAATTGCTAAAATAACTCGAATTAACAGATCCGAGAGTGAAAAATTCCAAGGCAAAATATCTTATGTGGTATGTTCCAAGCAATTCGAATTAATTCGAATTTTCTTGAAATGAGAAGTATACCACATTCAAGACTTAGGAAAATTTTTAGGTTTTTCCAAAAATTATATGAACTCAAAAGCAAACATATCTACACCGAATGAGAATCTAAAACATATTGCTGGCATAAATTAGGTTGGGTTAACAATTTTATTTTATGAATGTATTCTGGATTTTAGATTTCTTTAAATTCCAAAATTAACCTCCATCAAATATAATGTTACCCCAACCGGGAACCTGGTTTTTGGAAGCTTTATCTTTCTTTTTGTTGGTTCCTCGAATTCCTGCAAAACAATTATGAAAAGGTATTAGGTTTTCTCCAAATATCAACATCCTCACATTTAGAGTCTTAGTACTCTAAATGTTCACTTGATTTTTGGATAGTTTGTCCCAATAAAATAAATGAAGAAAGTAATAAATAAGTAAGTAAATATATGTATAATATTTATTGAACATAAGCCGGTTCTGTTGTCATCTGAGCTTCTTTTTCGGGGTCGAACTGCCCAAGATACTCCTTCAGTCCGTGTCCATTCACCACCAGCTCTCCCTTGTCAGTTCGGATCCTGACAGCTCCACTTTCGAATACGTGCATCACTTCGTATGGCCCTTCCCATCTGGATTTAAGCTTTCCGGGGAATAGCTTCAACCTAGAATTGAATAACAAGACCTTCTGGCCAACCTCTCCAGCATCTGATCAATGAATGGCAAGGGGAAATGGTCCTTCCTGGTAGCGGTATTGAGCTTCCGGTAGTCGATGCAAACTCTCCAACCGGTCACTGGACGCGTCGCCACTTCTTCTCCTTGCTCATTAGTCGTTACACAGATCCCCCCACGTTTCGGTACGACCTGCACACTTCCTGCATATGGGGGTTCAGACGCCTTTGTGGTTGCCTTGAGGGCTTATACTCCTCTTCCATTAAAATTCTTCAGGATCCTGTGTCAGTACAGGATCCATTTCCTCCTCAGCAGTGCTTTCCTTTTCCTCCGGAATGAACTCAACTCCATCGAATTCTTCAAGGTCCCCAGAGATAGGATCCTCGAAGTGGACAGCGTTGCAGCTCCTTGGTTGCTCTGCACCTTCAGGCTTCAGTACCTGTTTTGAAACTTTGCTCGGCTCATCAGTCACAGAGTCTATGCTCTCATCCTCACTCCTACTATCTATTACATCAAAAATGGAACAAGATCCCTCAGACGGGAACTTCTGCAGCTTTCCCATGTTGAAATCCAATTCTTCTTCTCCGACTCGGAGCTTGATTTGATTTGATCGAGCGTCTATAAGTGCACCGCCGGTTGAGAGAAAGGGGCGGCCTAAGATCAGTGGCATCTCGTAATCCTCCTCTATATCCAAAATAATGAAGTCGACGGGGAAGAGAGTCCCTCCCGTCTTGACAATTACGTCCTTCAGGATTCCGATTGGATGGGTAATTGATCGGTCTGCCAGCTGTAACTTCATTGTAATCGGTTCAATTGTCCCCAAGTGAAGACGTTTCACCATGGCAAGTGGCATAACGTTGATGCTCGATCCTAGATCGCACAACCCTTTTCCAACATTAGTTTTCCCGATGTGGATCGGCAATGTAATGCATCCTGGATCTTCCTTCTTCTCCGGTAGCACTCTTTGGATAATGGCACTGCAGCTACTGTTCAAAATCACTACTTCCTCCTGCTCAGCTTTTCTCCTCCCTGAAATCATTTCTTTAAGAAATTTAGCATAGACGGGCATTTCTGAAATCATATCGACCAATGGAATAGTGATCTCGACAGCTTTCAGTCTTTCTAAAAACTTTTTAAATTTTTCATCTTGCTCCTTATTTTTAAGACGTGCCGGGTATGGCACCCTTGGCATGTACTTATTATTATTTGTTTTTGGTGGTAAAGAGAAGGAAATTTTACCTTCAACCCTACCCTTTTCAGCTCCCTTTGCAGCTTCAACCTGCGGAATAGCTGTTTCTGGTTTGTCCTTGTCCAATCCAATACCATCTCCTCCTTCGATCCTTTCACTTCCTTTTTCACCCTCCACTAGATCCTTTTCCTCCTCGGCCGTCTCTTTTCCATGTCCAACAATTCCTTTCAGAGTCTTGCCTCCCCGCAATGTGATTGCTTTACACTGCGGGTTAGCTTCAGTACTGCTTGGAAGTGTTCCTTTCCCCCTGTTCTGTAGTTCCTTGGCCAATTGGGTGACTTGCGTCTCCACATTCTTGATTGATGACTGCAGTTGCTGATTTATATCCTTCTGGTTGGCTATAAATTCAGTCATCAGGTTCTCCAAACGAGATGGTGGCCTTTGGTTATATTGCTGATTCTGATCAGGTTGGGGCTGGAAATTCTGGAAATTCTGGCCTTGGTTCTGATTAGGCCTTTGTTGGATTTGAGGTTGGAAATTCTGATTCTGATTTTGGAAGTTCTGCACTCTTTGCTGGACGAATCCTTGGTTCTGAGGTCTGAAGTTTTGCTGTGGGTTTTGGAACTGGTTGGGCTGGTTTGGCTGCAACAAATGCGCGTTAAGTGCATTGTTGTTGGAATAAGAGAGGTTGGGATGGCGATTTTGGTAGTTCCCGGCATAACTACAGCTTTCGGTAGCTATCTGTTGGCATGTGTCAGTTGGATGAGGTCCCTGAGACAGTCCACAGACAACTCCCGATTGCGGTGTTTGAACTTGGTCTGATGAGGTTCCTGCCTGAGAAGCGTCCGTTCTCTTCCCTTTATCCTGACTCAGCTGTATCGCAGCTACCTGTTCTTGCAATTTTTCAAAATCTGTTTTCCCTTCACTTACAACAAAGACTTTTCTAGGAGGATTCTCCTTCCTATCGTCCGTGTTTAGGATGGATCTGTTGACAGACATTGTCTCAATCTTCTCCCAAGCTTGGTCCATAGGCAAGTGGAGTAAATGTCGTCCGCCAGCGGCGTCTAACATTGTTCTCCATGGATGGGTGAGTCCTCCGTAGAATTTCCTCAATTGCTCCCATGGTGCGTACCCATGTTGGGGGCATCGCCTGATGAGGCCCAAGAATCTCTCCTTCGCATCATATAATGACTCATCTGGCTTCATTTTAAAATCTCCAATCTTAGCTCTTCCTTCCTCAATCTTTGATTCTGGAAAATACTTCAGCAAAAAGCTCCTCACCAAGTCTGCCCAAGTGCTCCGCAGATTGATAGGCAATGACTTATACCAGTCCCTGGCACCACTATACAAAGAAAATGGAAACAACATTAGCCTTATAGCATCAGGAGAGACTCCCTGATTTTTGATCGTATCGCAGAGCTCCAGGAAGGTCTGGAGATGATCATGAGGGTCCTCATGATTTGCGCCGCAGAACTGATTGTTTTGCACCAAATTAATGAGTGCCGGTTTGAGCTCGAAATTGCGTGCATGAAAATGTGCTCTCCCAGGTCCATCCAGATAGGGCTCCACTATCGGTTGCATGAAGTCTGCTGCTGCTTGCTGCTGCTGTTGATTTCGTTGTTCAGCTTGGTTCTGGTACTGTTGGTGATAATTTGGAAATTGCTGGAAGTTATGTGGTTCTTGTGGGTTGTTCTGAAATTGATCTGGATTGAAAGCTTGGTTTTGGTATTGTTGGTTTGGTATGTTTTGGTTTTGGTGAAATTGATTTACGGGTGGTGGTGGTTGTTGGTGGAATTGCTGGTATTGTTGCTGATTAGGATTTGGTAGATTCTCCTCTTCGTTGGCACGATTAGGATGCTCTACCACTCCTCTGTCAGCTCCATTACCAGGGTTATGTGGTGGTTGGTCTATGGGTAAGATCGGGGGAATGTTTTGGTTTTCTGCCATATCTGATAGATCGCTGCTTGATGTTTCAGGTGAAGTGCGGCTCCGATGCTCCTGCTCCTTCCGTCTTCTAGCTTCTGCCCTCAGTTGGCGAGCGGTCCTTTCTATTTCTAGATCGAACGGTAGCTCCGGTAATGTGCTCCTTCTCCGTTGCATAAGCAGGTGGTATCAAACTTTTGACAGTACCTGTACAACCCCCAGGTTAGTAACAGCTCGAGAACATATACAAGAACTATCTATGAGTAAATCAGGAATGTAATTCTCCTAGTAAACGGCGCTGCATCCTCCCCGGCAACGGCGCCATGAAACTTTTGACGAGCTTCGCCGACACGAGCAATTTTCTGGAAATTCTTTTACTGGTTTATTGCTTAAGGAGGAAACTGTAATTTCAAACGGTGCCTCAAGAGTCCCCGGTGACGGCCATAAAACTTTTGCACTCAAGCCAAGTTTCATTTTGTTGCTGGGGGGGTTGAAGAACCATCTAAATGCAATTTCCAAGTTCGGATTTATTATAATGAAAAGAGTTATGATTGGGGGAAGGGGTTTAAGAATATATTAAGATTTCCCTTTTTATTACTCCTGTGGGGTTCAAACGGCGCTGTGGTTCTTCCAGCCATGAAACTTTTGACAAGTATCACGGTGCAACCGGGATGGACCTTCAGTCTGTCACCCTGAAAGTCCTAGGTATCTGCACCATAATGCTTCTCTTAATTTCATGTCAAGAAGATACCTGCCATGAAATTCTTGAACATCTTCCCACTGTATGAGTATTTTCCCAAAATGTTATTTTTTATTTACTCGTGTCACGAAACTGGGCTCCCGAAAGCGCACGGGTCAAAAATTGCAGTAATTTATAGTAAGTACCGGATCGTTCACTGGAGGATGTGCGATGGAAGCAGGGCCCACGTCGTTTTCTAAGATTTTCCACTCGGTTACTCGTTTCAAGTTTGCAATGATTTCTAACAACTACTTGACATAAATTAAACCAGATCATAAAAGCAGTAAAAATTATTCTACAAAGCATGGTAAACTAGATCGAGGAAAGCAATCAAATCTATACTATGAAAGCAATATAAAATTTATGCTACACTATCTAGAAAGCAAATTTAAATATGACAGAAGGGACAGGGAGGAATTAACAAAGATTGGACAAGATTCAGATGAAACACAATTAAACTTCCATTTTTATACACAGATCTTAGCTTGGGATAATTCTCTAGTTAGCTAACTCTCATGCTTCCTACACCATGTTCCCTTTAACAGACAGGTACTTATGGTGAGAATTTACATGCTCTTAAAACAACAATTTCTAAGATACCACAGACTTATAACTCCCTCCACAGGCCTTGTGAAGTTACATTACATATCTGTGGTGGACAAGCAACACCTAACATATCATTAGTTGACATGCCAAGTACTCCTATCATTCCCCCATGTCACACCCAAAGTTTCAAATCAAGCCCCAAACCATTCCATAACTCTCAAACCTTTTAACAGATGGACAGCCCCTAATTCTTCCGAGTGACCTCTATGAAAGCATTTAAAGGAAAGCAGTAAAGAAAGCTGTAAAGAAAACATTTAAATCTATCACTCGGAATCGTTAAAAACGTCTCTTTCCGTTAGTATAAAAGAGCCCCTGGTCTTGGTGACCAGATGCAGATCAAGAACCCCCGAGATATCAATAAGCCACATGGCTTACAACATCTGGGTAGTTATGAGATACAAACTAAATGAAACAGATCCATAAATGGACCTATTCCGGATGCACTCACTCAAGACTCAATTCTAGACTTTGGCAGAAGAAGATAGTAGTCGAAGGAATACTCGACCTTACCTTATAAATTCACCAAGGCCTATATGTTGTTCCTCTAATATTATTTATCACATCTCATCTATACCCAAGTGGATATTGACTTAATGCAATATCTAATATCAGATTTCCAACACACAGCAGTTTTGAGAAGCAAATGAATATTTGAAAATCATTCCCTAAACAGGTACTAAACTCTCAATTAAAACACAGATCCTTTCAGTCTAGATGAGACCTAATCGCTGACTCTGCTTCTAAGCTCTCAAAATCAACCCCCAGTGGAAGATGAATTAGTCATAACTGTCGAATTTATCCCTTACTCAGATCCGGATTTTATAAAGGAATTTTTGTTGGAAATTTATTATGCAGTATCTGATTTAAATCAAGACTTCTGTGTCCAAGGGGAAGGATCCCCAAAATAATGATATGACCGGAACATCTACATAATAGTATCATGCATACAAGTATATGAAAAGGAAAATAAAACACCCCAAAATATATGGTGGGATTAGACAGAATGTGATACACAAAGGTGGATTAGCCTGAGATGAGAAGAAATCGGCTAAAAAGAGTGCCAGAGATGGTTGGGGTTTTCCGGGCTGCAAACATCTGCTGTCCGGTTCCCAATTTTCCCAGATGACAGATTTTAGACAGAAAGAATTCCAAACAACGGTGACCGCCGTCATTTAGTTTTCTTTTGTCTGTGAGTGGAAGAAAGACCCACATATTTCTCGCTGTAATATTTCTCAACTGATGTTGGTCGACATCAGTTGATACTATTGCAACTTGAATTCAGGTTGAGAAATTAAGATAAAGAAAATGAAAACTGTATCTGATTAGGAATTGGCTGAGTGACTAATCGAAACTCTTAGTGAAGAGAACGCTCGCCGAAGCTTCCACCAACCACTAACCAGATCATGCAAAATAACAGATAATAATTGACACACAGAAGACGGGTTAGTCGATATCCTTGTGAAGGGACCTTTCACCAACATTAATCTGTGGTGTTTCTCATTATCCGTTCATACACACAATGAAAGAGAAAATAAGAAAATAAGAAAATATTTTTGGTATTGTGTGGGTGTTAAGCACACAATAAGTGGACACTTAATGGGTTGAAATGTGTAATGGACAGAAATCAGATGAATTGGGCCTAGGCCCAATACACCCATGCAACTTACACAAATCATGAAAGAAAATATTTTTGGAGTTTCCAAAATAGAAGGGATAGTCCAAGTCGAATTATTGGGGTAATTCGAATTGAGCATGCATGAAGGATGAAGTATTACTTACTCAATTGATCATTGCTAGAAATTGGAGTATCATCCAATTCGAATTATTGGCCAATTCGAATTAATTCGAATTGGACAATTCGAATTGGTGAAGTCCCTTTCTTGCTCAAATTGACTAAGGCATTTACCTCAAAGGGAGGGTGAGTTCGAATTATACAGCAATTCGAATTAATTCGAATTGCAACAATTCGAATTGGTGAAGGATGGAAAATAAACTAAGGCATGAATGGGTGGCAATGGATACAATGTGGTTTTAACCCAATTCGAATTGTTGAGCAGTTCGAATTAACTCGAATGACATAATTCGAATTGGTTGAAAACCACATGAAGAGAATAGTTTGGATATGCAATTCGAATTTCCCTTAGCAATTCGAATTAATTCGAATTGCCTCAATTCGAATCACATATTTTCAGACAACAACAATTTTTGTTCTCACAAGTATGGGTTAGGTGAACACTGTACTGTAATGATGGGTTTAGATTTACTAAATCCCTCATCTCACATCAGTGTCATTTCACAGCCACCCTAGTGAGATTTTCAAGAAATAAACAAATACATGTCTAGTGGGTATTGGCCAGATTCAAACCCTATTTCTACAAACAAGAAATCAGAGATCAAAGAGCCTAAAACATCTAGTTATCTAAGAACTACATGAGTACACTAAGAACACACAAGTTATCTAAGGAAGCACGAAATAAGATTAAGGCAAGAAGAATAAAATTAAAATACAACTAAACACAGACATTAAAAACATCTAAAACCTAAGAATACTTATTCGAAGCTCTAAGGTACTAAATCAAGCCAAAAACCCAACAAACATGCATTTATTAAGTTTGAATGTCAACTAGGACATAATAAATGTAACCTAGTTGAAACAAACAAACACACTAAACATTTATTTCTAGGGAAAGTATTAAAGAGTGCCAAAACACATGAATAACACCATTTCTGGAAATTTTTCTTGTATTGACACTTTGAAAGCAAAATAAAGAACCCAAAACCATCATTGGCTTGAAGGTAGGGTTTATTCTAACTAGAAAGCATGTAGACATATGGAAAATGGCTACTCTAAGGGTTACACAAACTGCTTCTACACTAAACTAAGATTAAAGCATGTAAAGATTATAAAACTTGTAAGAAAAATAAACTAAACTAATCTAAACTACCTACCTAACCCTTAAGGGGTGTGGAACCTCCTGTTGTTCTTTTTGTCCCAAGCTGCCTTTTTGGTTAAAATTCTTGATCCCTTGATTCTGTTGTGGAAGGTCTGCTTTTATAGACAATCTTCAAAACCCTAGGCCCACTAGTGTTGTGTTCTTGCTCCACAGCTAAAGTTCGAATTATCTCAACCAATTCGAATTAATTCGAATTGTGAGATCCCTTCTTTGAGTTGGAGTTGTAGCCTTCAGTAGTCAATTCGAATTGTTGTGATAATTCGAATTGGTATTTCTCGAATTGGATGAGGGTTTCTGCTTGGCTTCCTTGCACTTGTTGGCAATTCGAATTGTTTGTGCCAATTCGAATTAATTCGAATTGGACAATTCGAACTGCATCTTCTTCTTGCCTTTGGGTTTCTTCTCTCTTCATTCCCTAATTCGAATTAATTCGAACTTGAATAATTCGAATTAGGCTTCTTCTCTCTTCATTCCCTAATTCGAATTAATTCGAACTTGAATAATTCGAATTAGGCTTCTGCATCCCTTCCAACACTTAACCATTTCTTGCTCTCTTTAGCAATTCGAATTGTTGTGCAATTCGAATTAATTCGAATTGCTCACAATTCGAATTGTGCTTCAATCACTTAACCAAATTTTCAGTTGTGGGATTTTCAATCTTTTTCCCATCTTTTTGGATTTTTGTGGGCTCTTTTATTCTTTTGCCCATCTTTTCATTCCTTTTTCTTTTCTTTTTCCTTTTTTCATGTTTTTGGATTTTTCTAACACAAATACAATTTAAAATTGTATATTTTGTGTCGTTTTGTTACCGGCTCGATGTTTTTACAAACTCGCATTAATCTGTCAAATTCAACTGCTTTCTTATTGAAATAAGATGGAATCACGATCAAAATGTCCGTCTCAGACACGGAAATGGATTGGAAATAATGGACAATTTTGGCCATTATCAGTAACTAAAACACGAAACCTAAAAGCTTGAATCGAATCTTGCGTCAATCTGTCATTGAATGATTTCTGTCGGCGCAACAGTTTTGACGAATTTTTCTGAACCTTAAAACTACTTCAAACGGAAAAACTTAAAACATGTAAAACGTTCCTAAGGCTTAGATCTATCTACTGTAAACTTTTCAGAATTTTTAGAGACGATTTGATATGTGAAAACTAACCGAAACCGAACTGCTTGAAACTAGATCTTGAAATTCTTGACAGAACTTAGGTCCGATCTTGATCACATTTTTGACATAGGTTCCAGACCGATTTAGATCTTTGGCCGAACATGAAAGTTGTAGATAAATGTCTTTAGATTATCTCTGTAAAATTTCATTAAATTTGGAGTTGATTTGCTATGTTAGATCTTGATAATCTTGAACGCTGTATACGAATCTCGGACAGATTTAGGTTATGACGAAAATTGATGATTTTGACCTATTTCGGTAACTCGGATTGAAAAAGTTAAAACACGAAAGTTGTTCATCTCGATGTTTCTGAGTCAGTAGTGAAATTTCAAAATTTTTGGAATTAAACTCGATTTTTACTGAAATTTTGAGTACACTGTGGTTGACCGAGTCAAATCTTGAAAAATCTTGTTGAAAAGGATTTTAAACGATATCGGAGCGGATAGCGTCCTGAAATAGTATATTTTGAGAAACTTACTAAATTTGAGCAATTGGCATTTAAGGTTTAAATGAGTGGAAACTCCTTTGAAGTGAAATACATAAATAAACATTTTCGAAATCCCGTTATAGCTAGTTTGAGCTTTCTACGTAGAGGATGAGTGCTCCATCGGGTACCCCTCTAGCTTTTCGCTTCGTGCCTTAACGGACGAGAGTGACCTATGTAGGGGGTGAATGCTCCATCGGGTGCCCCTCTAGCTATTTGCTTCGTGTCTAAACGGACGAGAGTAATCTATGTAGGGGGTGAGTGCTCTGCAGGGTGCCCTCCTAGCTTTGCACATCGTGCCTGATTGGACGATGGTGTTGAACATGAGAAACTGTGCCAAAACGGCGAGAGAAACTTGACTACAAATAAAAATCTTGATAATCGGCTAGGGATTAACGGGAAAAATTTAAAAGACTTATACTTCCCTTCGCTTATTTAGATTATGCTTTTAAGTTATGTTATGTAAAACACGAAAGTTGTTCATCTCGATGTTTCTGAGTCGGTGAAATTTCAGAATTTTTGGAATTAAACTCGATTTTTACTGAAATTTTGAGTAAACTGTGGTTGACCGAGTCAAATCTTGAAAAATCTTGTTGAAAAGGATTTTAAACGATATCGGAGCGGATAGCGTCCTGAAATAGTATATTTTGAGAAACTTACTAAATTTGAGCAATTGGCCTTTAAGGTTTAAATGAGTGGAAACTCCTTTGAAGTGAAATACATAAACAAACATTTTCGAAATCCCGTTATAGCTAGTTTGAGCTTTCTATGTAGAGGATGAGTGCTCTATCGGGTGCCCCTCTAGCTTTTCGCTTCGTGCCTTAACAGACGAGAGTGACCTATGTAGGGGGTGAATGCTCCATCGGGTGCCCCTCTAGCTATTTGCTTCGTGCCTAAACGGACGAGAGTAATCTATGTAGGGGGTGAGTGCTCTGCAGGGTGCCCTCCTAGCTTTGCACATCGTGCCTGATTGGACGATGGTGTTGAACATGAGAAACTGTGCCAAAACAGCGAGAGAAACTTGACTACAAATAAAAATCTTGATACTCGGCTAGGGATTAACGGGAAAAATTTAAAAGACTTATACTTCCCTTCGCTTATTTAAATTATGCTTTTAAGTTATGTTATGCAATTATTTACCTTGCAAGCAATACTGTGATGTTATGGAATCCCTGTCTATTTAATTTTGCAATTAAATTGTTGTTAGATAATAAATTAAATTATGGGGTATTGTGTACATGTTTTCTTAAAGTTTAAATAACGGCTTTGAAAACCCATGATCCTGTATGTGTTAACTTACTCAGCACGTAGTGCTGACCAAAACCATTACTTTCTTTTTCCTACAGAGTATGAAGAATATGCATCATCATATGCATGCATGGGATATTCGGGGAAATATTATCTTCTTTTATTATTCTAGCCTTAGATATGAATTGCATGAACGGGCCTGTTTAACCCGTGATTAGGCCATGTTGGCCCTATATTTAAATTCCGCTGCAATATATATGTAAATATTATTTTTCGCTGCAACTTTGATGTATTATTTTTTAAATTATATATGAATGGGCTGTTTGAATGTTTTAAATTCTGAAAAAAACCATAGCCTTGCATCTCTTTAGTGAGCTCGGAGAAACCGTGTCTTGCTAGAGAGGTGTGGCGGTGACATCCCGACCTGGGTGACTAAAAACCGGGGTGTTACATTTTCCATTTCTCCATTTTCTATATTAATTAATTGAACCCTTAAGTCGATGATTAAAGATCATAATCAGCAATGATTGAGATCGATAATTACCTTGATTAAAGGATCTTTGTTCAATTCTCCCTAAAATACTTTTCTATAAACAAAATCTTAATGGCTTAAGTAGATAATCCGGACTGTAACTAATTATGGTGTGAAGGATTATTTAAGACATTAATTATGGATTGATTCCATAAATCTTGCATGAGAAACCAATGTCTCTCATACAAGGCACCGTCTTTATTTCTATTTTATTTTATCCTTTTCGTGATGTATGAACAAACAGTGAGAGATATTACAGAATAATGTCGGCGAACAGTCCCTTCACCGGGAAGTGAAGTAGCCCGTAATCTGTATATTAACTATTGTTTGTTATTTTGCATGGTTTGGATGATGATTAACGAGGTCAGGCGAACGGTCCTTTCACCGGGAAATGAAGTAGCCACTCGGTTAATTACTGTTCAAATATAGTTTTATTCTCTTTATCTTAATTTCCAAACCCAAATTCCAATCTGTAATATAAGTTGGTTAATATCTGTCAATATTAGCTGATGAATATTGCTGAAAGGAAGCATGTAGGTTCTTATCAGAATTCGCAGACAGTAAGGACCCAACTGGTAGCGACACTACTATTTTAGGGTTTCTGCTGTCTAAATTCGCTCCATCCGAGTGGTTGGGAAGTTGGAAAGCAGATGTTTGCATTCCACCCAATTACTCTGCCACCACTTTTGGCCTCTCGGCTACCTCATATCTGTGTCATGCGTTCTGTCTAAACCCACCATTATATTTTGGGTTGATTAATTTTACACTTCCATATATCTTTATGCATGATACTATTATGTAGCTACTGTGGTCCATAATATTTTGGGATCCTTCCCTTGGACATTAGAAGTCTGCATTTAAAGTAGATACCGCATACTAAACTTCCAACAAAAATTCATTTATAAAATCCGGATCTGAGTAAGGGATAAACTCCCCAGTTATGTCTAGTTCATACTCTGTCAAGGGTTAATTTTTGGGAAATTAGAAGCATGATCAGCGATTAGGTCTCTTCTAGACCGAAAGGGTCTGTGTTCTTATTGAGAGTCTAGTACCTATTTAGGGAATGGTTTTCACATTTATTATTTTCCGAAATTGCTATGTGTTGGGAATTTAGGCTTAACTATCACACCGAGATGGGATCCACTTGGATTCAAATACAGTGAGATAGAAAATACTAGAGAAACAACATGTAGGCCTTGGTTATTTTTTAAGATAGGGTTGAGTTCCTTTCAACTGCTATCCTCCTTTGCCAAAGCCTATTTTTGAGTCCTGAGTGAGTGCATCCAGAACGAACTAATCTATTAGTTCGTTTCATTAGTTTGTATCTCATAACCACCCGAAAGGAAGTGAACACTGCGAGCGGTTCACCGAGATTCGAGAATTCTTGATCCACGTCCGGTCATCCTGACTGGGGCTTTCTTTTACTACCAGTACGAAGCTTTTGAAACTTCCGAGTGATAGGATTTTAAATGCTTTCTTTACTGCTTTCTTTTAATTGCTTTCGTAGAGGTCACTCGGATGTGTCTCTAGATCTTCTAACTGCTACTAGGACTGAGATTTAAGGGATAGTTCAGGGCTTGATTAGAAACTTTGGGTGTGACGCAGGGGAATGATAGCAGTACTTGGCAATTCAACTAATGACTTGACAGGTGTTGCTCGACCACCACAGATGAAATATCATACCCTGGCCGGGGCAGATATGAATCTGTGGTATCTTAGAACTTGTGGTCTTAAGAACATGTAAACTCACACTGTAAGTACCTGTCTGTTAAAGGGAACATAGTGCTGAGAGCATGAGAATTAGCTTTCTGACAGGCTTATCCCAAACAAAGATCTGTGTATAACCACGGAAGTTTAATTATGTTTTATCTAAACCTTGTCCAATTTTTTATTCTTTTCTCCCTGTCCACTCTGTCATCATTTTGAATCAGCTTCATAGATAATATAGCATAGATTTACAGCTTCCATTGTTTTTGTGGAATTATTTCCATCTACTTTTTAGATTCAATATCAGCATGTTCTTTAGCTTATTTAACTGCTTTCATAATATAGATTAAATTCAGTCATGTAGTTGTTAGTCCAACTTCAAAACTGATCTCAGCAATACGAGTGGAAAATCTAGTAAAACGACGCGGGACCTGCTTCTATCGCACATCCTCCAGTGAACGTCCGGTCTTACTATAAATTACTGCAATTTTTGACACCGTGCGCTTTCGGGGCACAGTTTCTTAACACGAGTAATAAAAATGTGACAACCTATAAATATATCCATAATCCCAACTCCATCTTCATAAATTGGTTTCATTAAATAAAATTGAAAACCGGGATGATTTATTTTCAGAAAATACTCATACAGTGGGAACTTGTCAAAAGTTTCATGGCCGGGGATTTTCGTCGCGCCGTTTGAAATCAAAATTTCCCACATGAGTAATAAAAAGTCGAATATATCCCTAAACCCTTTCCTGTGAATCATAACTCTTTTCATTTAATAAATTTGAACTTGATATTTTTTATAGAAATACTCGTGTTAGTGAAATTTGTCAAAAGTTTCCTGGCGCCGTTGCCGGGGAGGATGCAGCGCCGTTTTATTAGAGAATTACATTCCTGATTGCTCATAGTTAGCTTATAGCTATAAATATGTACACACGATCGAACCAATTCTAACCTGGGGAATATGCAGGTACTGTCGTAACTGAGACCGTTGTTCTATGCAAAAGAGAAAGGAGACCCCAGCTGAAATCCCGTTCAATGCAGAGATCGAGAAAACAGCTCGTCGTCTGAGGGCAGAGGCTAAGCAAAGGAAAGAACGGGAAAGGCAAGCACTACTCTCTCCAAGCACAAGCAGTGACATCTCAGATATGGCGGATAACCAAGGCCTTCACCCAATCATACCACCTAACCCACCACTCCAAAATATCCAAGAGGACCCAGAAGACTTTGATGACGAGAACTTGGAGGATCCCCCTCCTCAGATCATACAGGGAGGAGGAAACCCACCAAATCTTGAGCAACAACCCTTCGAAGTGCCTCCACCAAACCACCAAAACCCTCAAAACAACCCCAATAACCAAAATTTCCAAAATGACCCTAACTTTCAGAATCAGCAGTATCAGAATCCCAACCAATTCAATCCAAACCAGTATAATCCAAACCCGCAAGATCACAATGATCCGAGAAATTTCTATCCTAACCAGAACTTCAACCCACAGGACCAATACCAAGGACAGTATCAGGGACAGTATCAAGGAGGCCTAGAAACAACCAGCAGCCTGCTGCTGCCGATTACATGCAACCAATCATAGAACCATACTTGAACGTGCCAGGCAGAGCACCAATTGTAGCCAGGAACTTCGAACTGAAGCCTGCTTTGATCAACTTGGTACAGAATAGCCAATTTGCAGGGGCCAATCACGAAGATCCACATGATCACTTGGCGACATTCTTGGAACTCTGCAACATGATCAAGAATCAGGGCGTTTCTCAGAACACCATTAGGATGATGTTGTTCCCGTTCTCATTGTGTAGTGGAGCAAAAACCTGGTATAAATCATTGCCAGTAAATCAAAGGAGCACATGGGAGGACATTGTAAGCAATTTCTTGGTGAAATACTTCCCGGAATGGAAGGTGGATGAAGGAAGGTCGAAGATCTCTGAGTTTAAGATGAGGCCTGAAGAATCTTTGTATAATGCAAAAGAGAGGTTTATGAATCTGTTAAGGAAATGTCCTCAGCACGGTTTTCAGGGATGGGAACAGTTAAGAAAGTTTTACAATGGGCTGACACACGCATGGAAGCATATGTTAGATGCTGCGGGAGGGCAACACCTGTTGCACATGCCTATGGATCAAGCATGGGCCAAAATTGAAACAATGAGTGTGAATAGGTCCGGATTGAATGATGAGAGCACTAATGATACCCCTCCCCGTGGACTTTGTGCTGTAGGTACAGCGGAGAAGACAGATATTGAGAAGCTGCAAGAGCAAGTGGCGGCATTGTCTGTAAACCAAGGGGCCGGCAGCTCTGCTCAAGGACAACAAACAGATATGATTTGTGGACTGTGTCAGGGTGCTCATGCAACTGACACATGTGAACAAGTCGTATCTGAAAGCTGTAATTTTGCAGGGGCTTTCCAAAACAGGCACCCGAACTTGTCATATTCCAACAACAATGCCCTCAACTCCCACCTTCTGAACAAGCCACAACAGTTCAACCTTCAGCAGAATCAAGGATTTAATCAGAACAGAGGACAAAATCTCCAAAACCAAAACTTTCAGCCTCTAATCCAGCCATGACCCCACCAAAATTTCCAGCAGCCTAGCCAAAATTTCCAGAACTTCCAGCCCCAGCCACAGTTCATACGTAATCAGGGCCAATGGAACCAGAATCAGAATCAAAACCAAAAGCCTCCATCAAGGCTAGAAAATTTGATAACTGACTTCATCACAAATCAGAAGGAGATTAACACACAGTTACAGGCCTCCATCAGAAATGTGGAGACCCAAGTGACTCAAATGGCCAGTGAATTGCAAAAACGGGACAAAGGAGCACTGCCAAGCACAGCAGAGAAAAACCCACATTGCAAGGCAATAACTCTGAAATCTGGAAAAACATTGGCTGGACCGAAAGGAAAGGATGATATGGAAAAAGGAAATGAAACTGGGAAGGACAATGCTGCTGATGAAGAAGCAGATGATGCAGAAATAGAAACAGCCAATTTGCAGACTCAAGCTGCAGAAGACAAGGCTAAAAATGGTAAAGGTGAAGGTACAATTTCTGACCCTTCACCGCAAAAACATTTAGATGATAATAAGTATATGCCAAGGGTGCCATACCCTGCGCGTCTTAAAAATAAGGAACAGGATCTTAAATTCAAGAAATTTCTGGAAAGATTGAAAGCTGTTGAGATCACTATTCCCTTGGTCGAAATGATTTCAGAAATGCCCGTCTATGCTAAATTTCTTAAAGAAATGATTTCAGGGAAAAGGACATTCGACCAGGACGAAGTGGTGATTGTAAACAGCAGCTGCAGTGCCATAATCCAAAGAGTGCTACCTGAGAAGAAGGAGGACCCAGGCTGTATCACACTGCCAGTCCACATCGGATGGACAAATGTCGGAAAAGGACTATGCGACTTGGGGTCGAGCATCAATGTTATGCCACTCGCCATGGCAAAACGTCTTCACTTAGGAGTAATTGAGCCGGTTACAATGATACTACAACTGGCAGACCGGTCAATCACTCACCCCATTGGGATACTGAAGGATGTGATCGTCAAGACGGGAGGAATACTCTTTCCTGTCGATTTCATCATTCTTGACATAGAAGAAGACTATGAGATGCCACTGATCCTAGGCCGCCCCTTCCTTTCAAAAGGCGGTGCACTGATAGTGCACGTTCAAATCAAATCAAGCTCCGTGTTGGAGAAGAAGAGCTGAATTTCAACATGGGCAAGCTGCAGAGGTTTCCGCATGAGGGAACTTGTTCCACACTTGATGTAATAGATTGTAGGAGAGGAGGAGAGCTAGACTCTGACAATGAGATTGTAATGATGATGAATGATGACTATTCAAAGCAGGTACTGAAGCCTGCTGGCGCGGAGCACGAAGGCTGCAGCGCCGTCCATTTCGCCGATCCCGAAACTGGGGATTTGGAGGAATTTGACGGCGCCGAGTTCCATGACGACGCCAACCAAGAGGAGGCGGATCCTGTGCTGATGCAGGATCCGACAGGTAAATCTGAATTTCCCCCATCTAATTCTCGCAAATTACTTCCTTCAGTGGAATGCCCACCAGAGCTTGAACTAAAAGTTTTACCGGAACATCTTAAGTATGTGTTTCTCGCAGAACATAAAAAATTACCGGTAATTGTGTCAGCTAAGCTGACACAAGATCAAGAAAATGCTCTTGGTGGGAGTACTTAAAAAACATGTGCGTGCAATCGGTTGGACCATTTCTGATATTAAAGGAATAAGCCCTTCTGTTTGTATGCACATGATTTTAATGGAGGAGAATTTCAAGCCTTCACGCCAGCCCCAACGAAGATTGAACCCACCCATGCAAGAAGTGGTAAGAAAGGAAGTGATCAAGCTGTTAGATGCCGGTATTATATACCCAATTTCTGACAGCAAATGGGTCAGTCCTGTGCAGGTTGTTCCCAAGCGGGGTGGGATGTGCATAACCAAGAATGAACAAGGGGAGGAAATTGCCACACGGCCGGTCACCGGATGGAGAGTCTGCATAGACTACCGGAAGTTGAACGAAGCCACTCGCAAGGACCATTTCCCTTTACTATTCATCGATCAAATGTTGGAATGGTTGGCGGGAAGAGAGTTTTATTGCTTTTTAGATGGTTATTCAGGTTATAATCAAATAGTGATCGCCAGTGAGGATCACGAAGAAACGACTTTTATATGACCCTATGGCACTTTTGCCTATAGACGCATGCCTTTTGGTTTGTGTAATGCACCTGCCACTTTTCAACGTTGCATGATGTCTATATTTTCCGAATATATCGAAAAGTGCATTGAAGTTTTCATGGATGACTTCTCTGTATATGGAGATACGTTTGAAGAATGTCTGACCAATCTTGCTAAAATTTTAAAGAGATGTGAGGCTAACTTGGTTTTAAACTAGGAAAAGTGCCATTTTATGGTCACTGAGGGCATAGTGTTAGGTCATCGTATTTCACGTGCAGGCATTGAGGTCGATCCAGCCAAGGTCTCCATCATTTCCAATCTCCCTCTCCCCAATTCTATCAAGTTGGTTAGAAGCTTCTTAGGGCATGCCGGTTTTTACCGGAGGTTCATTAAGGATTTCTCTAGAATTGCCAAGCCGCTCACTAACCTTCTTTGTAAAGAAAATCCTTTTGTAATAAGTGAAGCGTGTGTTCAAGCCTTTGACACGCTCAAAACAATGTTAGCTTCGGCTCCAATTGTGCAACCACCCGATTGGTCACTGCCATTCGAGGTAATGTGTGATGCAAGTGGTCTTGCAGTAGGTGCAGTTTTAGGGCAACATAAGGATGGGAGGCATTGCGTAATTCATTACGCAAGTCATGCCTTAAATGAAGCCCAAATAAACTACACCACTACAGAAAAAGAGATGTATGTTGCAGTCTTTGCATTTGACAAGTTCAGACAATATCTGATTGGGACAAAGACTGTAGTGTACACTGACCATAGTGCACTCAGATACTTGTTTAGCAAGCAAGATGCAAAACCTCGTTTAATCAGGTGGGTGCTGTTGTTGCAGGAGTTTGACATTTTAATAAAAGATAGGCGAGGTCGAGATAATGGTGCTGCTGATCACTTATCTCGATTAGAAAATGATAAAAATGACAAAGCCGTTAATGAAGAGTTTCCGGATGAACAGTTGTTCGCTCTGCATTTGCATGATCAAGCGTGTCCATGGTTCTCCGACATTGCTAACTTTTTAGCATGTGGGATAGTTCCACCATTCCAGCAGAAATACAAAAGGGCAAAATTCTTCAAAGAAGTAGTAAACTACTTTTGGGAAGATCCCTTCTTGTTCAAACACTGCGCTGATTCAATAATCAGACGGTGTGTAACTGAGTCTGAGGCTTACCAGATCACCAAGAAATGCCATGAATCTGAATATGGGGGTCATCACGGTCCCACTCGAACTGCCCATAAGGTACTCGAGTGTGGCTTTTTCTGGCCTACTATTTATGAGGACTGCAAGGTGTATGTGAAAGCCTGCGACAGGTGCCAAATATTAGGAAACATCTCCAAGAGGGATGAGATGCCTCAAAAGGGGATTCTCGTACTTGAGATCTTTGATGTATGGGGCATTGACTTCATGGGACCGTTCCCACCATCTTGTGGAAACTACTATATCTTGGTAGCTGTCGATTACGTGTCCAAATGGGTAGAGGCTGTCGCATTACCAACCAATGATGGTAGCCAAGTCATAAAGTTCCTCAAGAACAACATTTTTAACCGATTTGGCATACCTAGGGTGATAATATCTGATGGAGGAACACATTTTGTTAATAAATCCTTTGAGAACCTTATGATAAAAACTGGAATCCTCCATAAGATAGGCACGCCTTATCATCCTCAAACTAGTGGACAAGTCGAGGTATCGAATCGCGAGATCAAACATATACTCGAAGCCACGGTTGGGATAACCCGTAAGGATTGGGCACGTAAGCTCAACGATGCTCTATGGGCATACCGCACTGCATTCAAGACTCCCATCGGGATGTCCCCTTATAGGCTCGTCTTCAGAAAAGCTTGTCACTTGCCCGTAGAACTAGGGCATAAAGCTTACTGGGCCGTAAAAACGCTTAATTTTGATCCAAGAGTTGCTCAGGGCAAACGCAAGTTGGACCTCAATGAAATTGAGGAAATACGTGCGCAAGCTTATGAAAGCTCAAGGATTTACAAAGAGGTGACCCAGAAGTTGCACGATCGCCGGATTAAGCCTAAACACTTCTATGTTGGTCAAAATGTCTTGTTGTTCAATACTAGGTTGAAGCTGTTCCCCGGAAAGCTAAGATCCAGATGGGAAGGGCCATATGAGGTGTTGGAGGTGTTTGAGAACGGTGCAGTCAAGATCCGAACTGAAAAGGGAAATCAGGTGGTAAATGGACAACGTTTGAAGGAATACATAGGACACTACGATCCGGAGAAAGAGAGCCAAGCAGTGGCAGACCGGCTTATATTCAATAAAAACAGCATTAAAATTATAAAAATTTCATTCTGCATATTTATGCATTATTTTAATTCAAAAACAGAAAGTATCCAAAGTCAATTAAACATTTAGAGTACTAAGACTCTAAATGTGAGGATGTTGACAATTGGAGAAAATCTAACATGGGTAATTTATTTGTCTTGCAGAAACCATGGAACCACCAAAAAGAAGGAGCAGAAAAATACAGCAGAAAAACCAGGTTCCCGGTTGGATTAATCCCATGAATTTAAGAAAATAATTCCGGAAATTAAAGCAATTTAAAATCCGAAATGATTTTTGCAAACAAGTGGAATTAATCCAACCTATTTTAAGCAAGTAGGATTTTATTAATTCAGCCCATCATAACATAAAAACGTTTTGGACTAAAATTTTCTAAGTCCAAAATAAATAAAACCAACTGAGGCCTGATTTCATCTACTCGGGCCCAGTCCGCAGAATTTTGAAAATTCTGAAATCTGAGTGTTGACGGGAGTCAACTCAGTTACGACGCAATCCTCAACTACGACGCTACACTGAACTACGATGCTACACCAGCGTCGTACCAATAGTATAGCATCGTAGTTGACTTTTTCCCTCTATTCCAGTTACGACGCTGAACCCACCCTACGACGCTAGTGTAGCGTCGTAGGACAAGTATAGCGTCGTAACAGTATTTCTCCCGCCTATAAATACCCTTACCCTTCTTCTTCCCCATTTCACCCTTCACTCTCTTCTTCCAAACCCCTTTTCCTGTGAAAGAACGCATAGTTCTTCTCAGACTTTTTCCAACCAAAACCAAGGGGATACCATGGCCAGATTTTTCCGACTCTTTCCAAACTTGGGACCGATGCCTCCCTCTCCCCCAAGGAGAAGGCCGGAGTAAGATCTTTCACTTCCCCTTCCCATTCTCGAGCCACCCCCCCCCCCCCCCCCCCCGGTTCTTCGTTCTTATTGGAGCATTTTATGTTCTTACGCTTGTAAACAACTTGTAATAGCATAATGTGCCTTGTTTGTTTACTTATTTTCTTGTTTTTGGTTTTGTTGCCCTCGGTTTGAGTAGGAGGAGTAGTATCAATTTCATTTTGGGCACTCTTGTGTTGGCCGAGCATGATTAGTAAATGGGGGCTGGATTTTTGCTACCATCTGAGGATAGAAATTTTTAAAACTTGTGGAGCTTTTGATCACTAAAAACCCACAAAACTTTTGGAAAGAGCAGTTAGGGTTTGAAATTTTTGAAACCCAAAACTGAAAAAGTAAACTGATGAGCATTAGGGTGTTGTTTTGAACACCATGATGTTGTTAGTTTTCTTAAGATCTTTACAAAAGCTTGAGTGTTTATTTTTGTTCAAACCCTGTTGGGGTTTAATTTTGTGATTAATAATGATTTATGATTGCTGTTATGGATAAAGGGAGCATTCAAGTGGATGTTCTTTTTTGGCATACCTGTTGACAGCATGACAAAATCTTTTGGGAATAAATGTTTGCTTATTTTTGGAAACATGGTACAAGCACCCAATGGGAGCTTACCACTTTTTCAAAGGAAAGTGACCTTTTTGAAAAAGACAAAATACTAAGTAGGTTCTTTTTAAAGATTGACCAACTTGTTTTGTTCCCAATGGAACACAAACTAGTGTAATAAAATAGCAGTATCTTCTCATCATGCGGACTGCTATCATTTAGAAAATTCCAAAAATTGGGACCACAAAATCCCACCTTTTATTAAATAAATTTGGTCAACCCTTATAAAATTAAAAAATGATTTCCCCTTATTTTGATCACTTGAACTGCCCGCCTCCTTTCCAAACAGTTCAAGTTGAGCAGTTCCGAGCCACCGCGTCACCATTTGCACATTCCCCGATTCGCGTTCCATTCCATTCCAGTGCACTTTCAACAATCACCTCGGGATTGTTTAAAAATCGGAAATCTAGTTTTTGGGCCTTACAGCCCATTAAAAAGATTTTTGGTCTATGACCATTTTTGTTTTACCTATGCTTTATAATTAAAATTCAAGTTGGAAATCTAATAACCTCACATCTAGAGCAAAGCTCTAAATGTGAGGATGTTGGTTTCCAAGCTTGAATGGTTTCAGAGAAAATTATAAAATTGGATTCATTACTCCCTATCTTTTCAGGGACAACATCTTCCCGATCCCAGACCCGGTACCCGGAGGGACCCAGCTGCTGGACCTGCCACTAGAGTTGCTAGGGGAAATCCTCTCCCGAATCGGAGAGGATGAAATGAAGGAAGTGTTCAGAGCTAGGGAAACTTGCACGAAGCTAAGGGACGCAGGCGATCTCACCATCGTTTACAAGCGATGCGAACTGGAACTCTCCTCCGTGAAAATGTGGCAACAAGGTATTCGGAGGCAGAAGGAGGAATTTCTGCAAAAATGCATAGAGGCAGAAAATTTCAACCTTCAGATCGTCCCGGCAATAGAAGCATTCACAGAAGGGGATGAAGAGCAAGCTTGCGAGATGCTGCGACTAGGGATAGAGGATAACCACAAAGCGTCAATCTTTGTGCGGGGACTGATGTTGATGAGCAAGCATGAAGAGAGCCAAGTTCTTCTAGGGATCAAAATGATCGAAGAAATGGTAACTGATAGGTCGGTCTTTGTCTACACGTCCACCAACACCCTCGGATGGCTGGCAAATAACCTGGACTCCCCTGGTCTATTCCATGGCCAGGCAGACCGGATCTACTGCCCAATGAATGGGGCAACCCTGGAAGAACATCATGGCTGGTGCCTGCGTTGTAACTTGACAAGCTTCATCCACTGGAGCAGATTCTTCTTTCCCTAGGACTGGGAGAAAAATGAAACTTTAAAATGCTTTATTTTATTTTATTTAAGTGTAAACATCGTATGAGAGAATTCTTCTTTTGTGTGCAGGTTCGTACTAATTGCATAAGAATCTCTTGTAAATGATGTAATTTATCGCTTTCCATGAATGGAACTCAAGCATTGAGATCCGCAAACAATTTTTATTTGTTTTCTTCCTTAAAAGATGTCTGACAGTCCGAGATGAATAAGTGACTGTCAGGCAAAAATATGCTGTTGACATACTTCGTATGTCAGCAGTGCCTCTTTACTGCTTTAAATTAAATAACCAGCAAAAAGTATGCATAAACCTGCTCTAAATACACATGTTGGATTTAAGCTTGTGATTAAATTTTTAAACTTTAAAATTGGGATAATATAATTGAGAACATGCATGACATGAATTCCTAAGGTTTTGAGCTATAAAAATTTAATGATGCGATCAGCTTATTGGGTAATAAATCTTCATTTTGAAAATTTTGATTGAATAGATTGCTAGAATTAAGCTTTGATTAAATTTGAGAATATTGTATGACATGAATCAATCCAACCTTGTGAGATCTGAGCCATGAATCACTTTCACTCATTCATTTTCTCTTTGATGTGTGAATCAATTTGATTAAAGGAAACTAGAACTTGCAATTGGGACCGATTGAAGACCATGCCATACTCCCGAAATCGAGCATATGATCGAGGCACTTAGAAAACCAAATTTTTGGCCTTCGTTTGAAATCCAAACCCAAAAATATTTTCCTTTTAGGATTAACCAATTTGAGCCTTTAAGCCTAATTTTTCTTTGAAGCCATCTATATTTTTCCTAGCCTACAAAAAGACCAAAATATTCAACCCAAGTGTGCAAGAATAAATTTTATCAAGGCATTACAATTTCTGATCATCAATTCAGCAAATCGCTATTCAACCGATTCAAAAAAAAAGTGTGTGTTGAGTTTCATTCAACAACAACAAATTGCAAATGACAAAGCAAATTAGACTTAGTCTAATGTCATGCAAAAGCAAGAGAAAAAGAAAGAAATAATTGATGATCATAAATTCTAAATAAAAATGCCAAGTTATGATAGAATAAATTCTTGACATTTCTTAACCAAATAATTTCCCTTTCCTACCAAATGTTACAACCGTATGCCCCAATACAACCCTTAAATAAGACCTCATGATATTGATTTGAGGAAATGAGCCGGTGGCGAGTTGGTCTGATTGCAAGCCTATGGGATAATTTAATTAAATTTGATTTTGAGTGTTCAATGATTAAACCCCATTTGAGAGTGAGTGAATTTTCCGATGCTCTTATATGTGAGACTCTGTTTCATGAAACATGTTCATGTCGTACCTTAATTCTAATTCTTAATCTTTGCATCTTTCAAACATGATATTCATGAAGGATCGACAATAATGCTTGATTTGTACGCCCGATGTAGTGAGCCAGTATCATTTCATTAAACACTGCAATCAAGGGAATTTAATACTTGAAGTTTTTGATTATCTTATCCCAATCCAAAAAGAATGTAATTTATGAAACCACGAAAATGAATTGAATATGTAGAGTCCGTGTTCTTAGGAACATTGACTCTGACTGCTCGGGGACGATCAGTACTAAATGTGAGGATGTTGATAATGGCCAAAAATGTCATTATTTCAATCCATTTCCGTGTCTTAAACGGGCATTTGATCGCATTCCAGTCTTATATTAAATAAGAAAGCAGTAGAATTGGACTGATTTATGCATATTTGTAAAAATATTGAGCTGGTATGAAAAAGGCATAAATATGTAATTTTGTTACACATTTATGTTAGAAAAATTCAAAAACATGAGAGAAAGAAAAGAAGAGAAAAGGGAAACAAAAAGATGGGAAAAGAAATGAAAACCCACAAAAAATTAATATTTCCAGGAAAATACGACGCTAGCCACAACTACGACGCCGAGCATGTGTAGCGTCGGAGTCGAGCATAGCGTCGTAGGCAGAAATGGAGGCAAGATTTTGAAGGAGAAGAGCTACGACGCCGAGCATAGCGTCGTAGACCAAGTGTAGCGACGTAATGGAGTATAGCGTCGTAGGCTGTCCATTTAGAGACAAAGAGTGTTTTGAGATAGGAAGACTACGACGCAGTACCCATAGCGTCGTAATGAGGATAGCGACGAAGCCAACGATAGCGTCGTACCAAGCTGCAGAATTCAAATTCAAGGGCCTGGGGGCCCATGGGCCTAGGGTTTCTCGCCTATATATAGAGGTGTTGACTCTCTAGTCTTGTCACTTCACCACATTCCACACTTGAAGGCAGCTACAGTTCCTGAGAATAGTGTAGGTTAGTTAGAGTAGTTAGTTTTATTTTTATGTATTATTTATTTTCATGCACTTAGATTAGTTTAAATTATTGCATAGATTAGTGTTACTTTGGTTTTCCAGTAGGATAGCCACTGTTTTCCTTTATTTCCATTTTTGTTAAACTTTCATTTAGGTTTGAAATACCCAAATGATGGGTATTATCAAACCATTTTATAAAAAATGGGAAGATAAGCTTCAAAGAGTCCCAAAAACATGAAATGGAAATGATTCCATGGATTTACTTGCTTTATTTTTGGTTTAATGACCATTTGGTCATTTTATTTTCTCTTGCAAATGGGTTTTCTGTCTTATCTTTCTTTTTGGGTTCTTATGCATGTTTTTATGGTTGAAAACCCTTATTTGGGTTTGTGGTTCATGGGTGTGTGTTTTTAGCTTATCTTTACCATGTTTTGGTGCATTTTAGCTTACTGTTTTCCTTCCATTTCATTACTGTTCTTGCACTGATGAACCATAAACTTGAAAACAGGGTTTGCAATCGCATAGATTGCATTACCCGACCAACAACACAAACTGAGTTAAGCTACGACGCTAACCGCCCTACGACGCTATCCACTGATAGCGACGTAGGGCAGGGTTTAACGTCGTGGTTGCTTCAAACTCAAGAAAATTTCGCCCTACGGCACTAGACCTATGACGCTATCCACTGATGGCGTCGTAATTTTTGCCTAAGGTCGTAGGACCCCAAAACTTATCATTTTCATAAAAACCCCATTTACGACGCTATGACCACGACCCTATCCTAGGATAGCGTCGTAATTTAGTGCATAACGTCGTAACCTCCCCTTTTTCTAACTCTTCAGAAAATCCGACCTACGACGCTACACCCACGACACTATCCTAGGATAGCGTCGTAATTTAGTGTATAGCGTCGTAGCACCTCTTTCTCTTTCAAAATCATCTCTCCTCACTACGACGCTAGACCTTACAACGTAAACCACGTTTAACGTCGTAGGACATGCATAGCGTCGTAGCACCTAAATTCTAAACTCCCATGCACGACATCAACACTACGACGGTACCTCAGGATAGCGTCGTACTCATGTTTAGTGTCGTGCATAAACTCTTTAAACACCAACATTTTTACCTCTCACACCAATCCATGAAGACGCTATTCCAACGACGCTGTCCTAGGATAGCGTCGTAACATCTGTTTAGCGTCGTAATTGGCAGCTTCTGCCAGATTTTCGATTTCTCCATTTTCTTCATTAATTAATTGAACCCTTAAGTCAATGATTAAAGATCATAATCAGCAATGATTGAGATCGATAATTACCTTGATTAAAGGATCTTTGTTCATTTCTCCCTAAAATACTTTTCTATAAACAAAATCTTAATGGCTTAAGTAGATAATCCGGACTGTAACTAATTATGGTGTGAAGGATTATTTAAGACATTAATTATGGATTGATTCCATAAATCTTGCATGAGAAACCAATGTCTCTCATACATGGCACCGTCTTTATTTCTATTTTATTTTATCCTTTTCGTGATGTATGAACAAACAGTGAGAGATATTACAGAATAATGTCGGCGAACAGTCCCTTCACCGGGAAGTGAAGTAGCCCGTAATCTGTATATTAACTATTGTTTGTTATTTTGCATGGTTTGGATGATGATTAACGAGGTCAGGCGAACGGTCCTTTCACCGGGAAATGAAGTAGCCACTCGGTTAATTACTGTTCAAATACAGTTTTATTCTCTTTATCTTAATTTCCAAACCCAAATTCCAATCTGTAATATAAGTTGGTTAATATCTGTCAATATTAGCTGATGAATATTGCTGAAAGGAAGCATGTAGGTTCTTATCAGAATTCGCAGACAGTAAGGACCCAACTAGTAGCGACACTACTATTTTAGGGTTTCTGCTGTCTAAATTCGCTCCATCCGAGTGGTTGGGAAGTTGGAAAGCAGATGTTTGCATTCCACCCAATACTCCGCCACCACTTTTGGCCTCTCGGCTACCTCATATCTGTATCACGCGTTCTGTCTAAACCCACCATTATATTTTGGGTTGATTAATTTTACACTTCCATATATCTTTATGCATGATACTATTATGTAGCTACTGTGGTCCATAATATTTTGGGATCCTTCCCTTGGACATTAGAAGTCTGCATTTAAAGTAGATACCGCATACTAAACTTCCAACAAAAATTCATTTATAAAATCCGGATCTGAGTAAGGGATAAATTCCCCAGTTATGTCTAGTTCATACTCTGTCAAGGGTTAATTTTTGGGAAATTAGAAGCAGGATCAGCGATTAGGTCTCTTCTAGACCGAAAGGGTCTGTGTTCTTATTGAGAGTCTAGTACCTGTTTAGGGAATGATTTTCACATTTATTATTTTCCGAAATTGCTATGTGTTGGGAATTTAGGCTTAACTATCACACCGAGATGGGATCCACTTGGATTCAAATACAGTGAGATAGAAAATACTAGAGGAACAACACGTAGGCCTTGGTTATTTTCTAAGATAGGGTTGAGTTCCTTTCAACTGCTATCCTCCTTTGCCAAAGCCTATTTTTGAGTCCTGAGTGAGTGCATCCGGAAAGAACTAATCTATTAGTTCGTTTCATTAGTTTGTATCTCATAACCACCCGAAAGGAAGTGAACACTGCGAGCGGTTCACCGAGATTCGGGAATTCTTGATCCACGCCCGGTCATCCTGACTGGGGGCTTTCTTTTACTACCAGTACGAAGCTTTTGAAACTTCCGAGTGATAGGATTTTAAATGCTTTCTTTACTGCTTTCTTTTAATTGCTTTCGTAGAGGTCACTCGGATGTGTCTCTAGATCTTCTAACTGCTACTAGGACTGAGAGTTAAGGGATAGTCCAGGGCTTGAATAGAAACTTTGGGTGTGACGCAGGGGAATGATAGCAGTACTTGGCAATTCAACTAATGACTTGACAGGTGTTGCTCGACCACCACAGATGAAATATCATACCCTGGCTGGGGCAGATATGAATCTGTGGTATCTTAGAACTTGTGGTCTTAAGAACATGTAAACTCACACTGTAAGTACCTGTCTGTTAAAGGGAACATAGTGCTGAGAGCATGAGAATTAGCTTTCTGACAGGCTTATCCCAAACAAAGATCTGTGTACCACGGAAGTTTAATTATGTTTTATCTAAACCTTGTCCAATTTTTTATTCTTTTCTCTCTGTCCATTCTGTCATCATTTTGAATCAGCTTCATAGATAATATAGCATAGATTTACAGCTTCCATTGTTCTTGTGGAATTATTTCCATCTGCTTTTTAGATTCAATATCAGCATGTTCTTTAGCTTATTTAACTGCTTTCATAATATAGATTAAATTCAGTCATGTAGTTGTTAGTCCAACTTCAAAACTGATCTGAGCAATACGAGTGGAAAATCTAGTAAAACGACGTGGGACCTGCTTCTATCGCACATCCTCCAGTGAACGATTCGGTCATACTATAAATTACTGCAATTTTTGACACCGTGCGCTTTCGGGGCACAGTTTCTTAACACGAGTAATAAAAACGTGACAACCTATAAATATATCCCTAATCCCAACTCCATCTTCATAAATTGGTTTCATTAAATAAAATTAAAAACCGGGATGATTTATTTTTAGAAAATATTCATACAGTGGGAACTTGTCAAAAGTTTCATGGCCGGGGATTTTCGTCGCGCCGTTTGAAATCAAAATTTCCCACATGAGTAATAAAAAGTGGAATATATCCCTAAACCCTTTCCCGTGAATCATAACTCTTTTCATTTAATAAATTTGAACTTGATATTTTTTATAAAAATACTCGTGTTAGTGAAATTTGTCAAAAGTTTCAGCCGCACCATGCACTCGTGCATTTTCCTCAACGGCTTGCAAGCGTCTATTGGTATCCTCCTTGTGCTCATTCATGATTCGAATGACATCAGCCAACATCGACATGGCTGCCCAAACAAAACAAAAGAACTACAAGATATATGTATAGGATTGTTAGAAAACAACAAGAAAACAAAGATGAATCTCACCCAAGTGATGTAGGTGCTCTCGGTTTACACTCGATCACACTACCGTGTTCCTTGATTAGCAATGTGGGATCTGCAAAAGTACCTCAAAGTCGGCCCCACAAGATTTGACAAGTTGAACAATATGGTGGCATTGAAACTTGATGTACGTACGCATTAGAATGTGAATTTAAACACTCTAACTCGACTCAATGAAAGGGCATTATGAAGATCCTATGAAAATGTATATAAAGCATGTAGAATTCAATGTATCAAAATCTTCCAACAATGCCTCTACAAAATTCAACACCAATCCCACTAAATTTCAACAACCCGAAAAAGAATTCTACACACAATCTGCTGCAAAAATCCGGATCAACGGAACCGATTACTCAATCCGGTCCGACGAGGGTAGAAAATACCCGACTGAATTGAAGGACCCGGATGGAATCCAATTGTGGGTTCCCCAATTTTGTTGTAGAAGCCATTGCCGCCGCCTGAGGGTCGTCGGAAGGTCGCCGGAATCTTGGAGACTGCATCGGAAGGTCAAATGGTGATCATCGAAAAATTAGCCGAAGGCCAACCAGAGCCTCCGGAAGGTCACCGAGTCTCGAAGGCCCACCGGAAGGTCAAAAAGAGCTCGCCGGAAAATTGGACAGAAGTTGACCGGAGGCTGGTCGGAGCCGCCACCGATCGCCGGACAAATTTTGGTCAAGATGGAAGATGGCTGGATATGTTAATCATATATATATTAGACAATATTGCAATAGTTGAACAATGTAGGAATATGCCTTAAAATATTTATAAGGCATTTTTGCATACGATGGGCTGCATGCGACGGGCAGCGTCCGATGGTATGCACTTTGCCCATTGCATGCAACTGGCCCCAAAATATTTCTTAGGCATTTTTCATACGATGGGCTGCATACTATGGGTTGCATACGACGGGTAGCGTACGATGGTATGCACTTTGCCCATTGCACGCAACTAGCCCCAAAACACTACAAGAAAAATCCTGAACGGTGACAAAAATTGGTGACAGAACAGGATCTGTCGTGGAAGGCTACTGAAATGGCGACAGGACATCGTTAGTCAGTGTCCTGCGACAGTAATCGGCGACGCTAAGATTCTGTTGCACAATCGCGACAGAATTTGCAACAGATAATATCTCCCGTCGCCGGAGGCTACGGACTTCGACATAAATTTTGTGTTGGGGGAAAGATTAGGGTTATATCCCTTTTCACTGAAACTGAACTTAGATCTACAACAATTGACATCAAACCTTGCTTTTCTCCTCCATTCTCACTTCACCAAGCAGTCCCCATTCACCGAGCAGATCTCCACCCGCAGCCCCCGTTCACCGCGAGCATCTCCATCCAATCGGCAAGCCGAACTTCCACCACGACGCGGAACCCCCAGCACACTGAAGCTCTTCGGTCGTCGTCTCGCGAGTTCTTCCCCTGCGAACCCACGAACGAAGCACGTAGCCATCGACCACCGGGAACTCCTGATGCCGCTGACAAACAGCCAAGCACGCAAACCCTGTTCATTGTTCATTGCTTTTCGATTATGGTAATGTGAGCCTTCTGAATTTTTGCCTCTAAAATTGATTTTTATTTTCGTTTCTCTTAATCGATTCAATTGTGATACCTGCAAACCGTAAACGTATGTTATCTTGTAAACTAACAGCGGTGGTTGGTGGCAGATTTGTGGTTTTGGGTGGAGGGGCGATGGAGTGTTCAATTGGGATTTATTTGTTTATTTATAACGTGGGGTGGGTTAATTTCGTCGGGGTTCTTCATTATTGTTAATTTCTGGGTTAATATAATGCACTTTTACTAATGTCGTGTGCCTTATTCTGATTGTGACCATCACTTTGTTTCATTGTTTTGGTTTTTGCCTCTCCTCATTCTTAGCTTGTTTGTCCTTGTGATCCCATGTGTCCAGTACCCTTCTCTTTTACAATTTTTCTATTTCTGGGAGTTGCCTCTTTATAATTTTTGCAACATCTTCTGCAGAAGTCGAAATTTTTAAAGCTGTTTAGGTCATCATGATAACATTTGTTCAAACAGTTTCATTCAAGTTAGTTATGAGTATGGTTTTATTCTTTCAATCAGAAGATGTATCTCAAGGATTGACTTTCTGGCTGCAGTACTACATATTGTAGAAGGTTTCCAATTCCCTATGTATCTTGCTCCTTTCACATTGATTTTTTGTATAAGCTATAGATAGGATTTAACTATGTGGTGATTTTTTGTAGTTTGTCCAATAAAGTAGTTCCAGCAAGAAAAGGACGCATGTTCCTAGCACTGGGAATGGTAAATAAGTTAATTCATGAATCGTAAGATTGCATTTCCAATAATATTTTGAAATTAATCAGCCATTTTTTTCTTGGCAGCTTTATCCTTTTGTTGTGCTACTGGTTGGAGCGATTGGCAATGGTATGTCTTTGTTTGCTATGAACTTTTGTGCTTGTTTTGTTTGATGTTTTCTGCTCTATTACTAAACATAAATGTACAAAATGGGTTACTTTTCTCCAACCGAACTTATTGTATGAGGTTACACTAAATTGTGTGAATATAATTAATCCGACTCCTTAAAGTTTTAGTAGAATGATCCAATAAATAGAATATATCTTTATCCACTCAACTTAAAGAATGATCCCAAACAATTGGGAACTGTCTCAAACAATTGTTAAGGCAAAGAGTGTGAGACAAATGTTCTTCCCTGCCACTCTACTGGCATACTACAATGCCCCTCGTCCTCTTTTGAATTAGTACATGTTAATATCTCAAACTCCTCAGTTCTTTATCCTTTCTTTGGTTCCAGTTACCACTCTGTATCCATCTTTGTAACACCTCACCAACATTACCACGTTGCTCTCAGCATGATACGATTTTATTTGACTTTGGTAACTACTTACCTCACTTTTAGAGAACAAAAATTGACTCCGGGGATGAAGTCATGTCTTAAGTGGGGTAGATTTGTAACACCTCGTATTTTGATTATAATCTACCCACAATATTAGTATTATTATTTTGGGATTATATCCTCAATATTATTTTGGGGAGATTATTTTTGAGGTTATTAAAATTTTAATAATAAGGGGTATTTGTAGTTTAAATTATTTATACAAGATATGTTTTTAAATTTATCAATATTATTTTAAAGTTGTTATTATCATAATTAGAGAGAGCTTTTAAATATACATCTTCTATATAATAAATACTGAATACTTTTTGGCATGTGCAGACTCTTTTGTCCTTATTAATTTTAATTCATCCTTCTTAATTTTAAGGGTTTAATATGTCATTATACGCTTATTTTTACATCAACGGTTTTTAAAAACGCTTATTTTTACATCAACCGTTCTTATTAAAACACGTAGGCAGACTGATAGTTGCTGAGTAATCGTTGAGTAATGCCACGTCATCAGACACATCATTAATATCTATATTTAGAAAATAAATCTAACTATTAATATAACAAAATCTTGAAAAAATCTTCATAAGTATTTTAAAAAGATATAATTGATTATAACTATATATATAAATTTTTGATCGTATAGATAATACATAAAATTTTATTATTAAATAAATTTAATTAGGTTAAAAATTTATGTCTAAAAAATATATAATCCTATATCAATATAAGGAATATAATAACCATATTTTAAATAAAAATATTTTATTAAAAATATAGTGTAAACATTAAATTGATCCTAAAATTATTGATTAATATAAAATGACTAATCACCTAAAATTTTTTATACCATTCTAAACAAATTCTACATAATTTTTTGTTCTTTTTAAAGAAGAAAAGAAAGAAAAGCAAAAAAAAAAAAGAAGACTAAAACACATCATAATTTAATTATTAGACATAATATAATTAATCCAATAATCTTTATCTATTTCAACATAAAAGAAAAATGTATATTTATCCAGTAATCCCTATCTATTTTAATATAAAATAAAAATGTATATAAAATTCGGAGTATTGTAAAAGAATATTAGAAGTATTTTACTATAAACAATATGTAAAATTTATGGTAATAATAAATAGTTTGGGTTGTAGCAATATTTATATCCAAAAAAGTTCTAATATTAAGTGATCATGTTGCATGTCCAAACATGGTATAAAACATGTGTATTCAATCAAACATCGTTTACCATTTTATTTTTCACAAAGAATAGCCTAAAGTAAACAGTTAAACATAAATATATATAGTACTACTAACTAATTATTATTTGACCTATTCCCAAAATATAACCCTAAACTTAACAAGTTGGGTCATTTGTACCGTTATTACACCTAAATTTTTTATTTGGTTTTAAAATTCTACCCTTCTACCTTTTGAAATATTAAATTCGACCTCATCAATTCTAAAAATATCTCATTTTGGTCCTACAAATTTGAAAATAACCTCCTTCCACCCATTCACGTTTGAAAAGTTTTACATTAGCACAACAATTTGAAAATAATGTATTTAGTATTAATTTTCCCTTTAACTTAAATGCAAAAAAATAATTAACTAATAAAATTAGATTATACTATTTAGTAAAATTAAATAAATCAAATTATAAATAAAATAAAATAAAATAAATGAATGATAAATCAAATTATATTTATTGAAATATCTTTAATTTTAGAAATTAATTTCATTATTAATTATATTTAGATTCTTATTTACTTTATTTGAAAAATTTTCTTCAAATTTTATTATTTTTCAGATTTTTTATTTTTCTAATTTTATTTCATTATAATTTCTCAAACAATAAATATCATTATCCAGATAGAAAAAATATTGAGATAAATATTTTTTAGGCCATCAATAGGCAGGTAATTCACTTTTGGGCCACGAAAGATTGAATTATGAAATTGAGCCACCAACAGGTATTCGGGCCGAATTTAAAGCCAATTTGACCAATACCACACAAAATCGGGCCGCGTGAAACCCAATCACCACATGATGGCTTAAAAGCGAAAATTGTCTCCTTTTGGTGGCCTGTTTTAATTGTTTGGTAATTAAAATAATTATTTCTTCATCATTCCATTATTTATGCCTCACTTTCCTTTTTCTGTCTATTTCAACATTTTTGTCTCATTCTCATTATAGTAAATACTCCCACCGTCCCAGTTTAATTCTCTTGTTTGACTTTTTGTCACTGTTAATTATTTAACTTTGACTTAATGTTATTACAAGTATATATTAGAAAGAAATAGTCGAGTTGGGTCTTGTTAGAATTTTAAACTCATGTAGTTTTAGAATATATATTTTATATAATTCTTTTTTTTTTTTACAGATTTTGAGATATTAACGATTGAAAATGTGCATTGGATGTGTGCACAAATCAAACAAGATATGTTAAGTGTGACGGAAGAAGTAATGAAATATTAATCACCAAACCGACCTTAAGAAGTAATGAAATATTAATAACTGTATAGGCTGTTTTGCAACAAAAAAAATCACCAAACCTACTGATCACATCAATAATTAAAATTTCAAACTGACGACAATTAATAAATTCCAACACACGACCATACATCACACATAACTAAATTAATTAAAAATTCAAATTTAATATAATTATATCACATAAATTTCTAGTTTACTCCTACAATAAATACTAATATACACTACATTAAATATGCTCTATCCCCACATAAAATACCGTGGTCAAAATACCATGATGTGAAATAAACATTCATTAAAATAAATAATAAATAAAAATAAAACAAATACAGTATATATTATAAAAAAATAAAAAAATAAAAAAAAAATAATAAGTAGAATTAATTGTATTAATAATAACATCAAGAATTAATTAAAGTATCTAACCTAAAATAAAAAATAAATAATTAAATCTAAAAAATAAATTAAATTTTGACGGACAAAAAATATTGTGACGGACAATAAAAATGAAAGTGAGACATAAATAAATAGTTGGATGAAGTATTATTTAATTTAATTTAAAAAAATAGAAAACAAAATAAAAAACCTAAAATAGGCCAACAAAAGGTCAACATTGCAACTTTTAGGCCAGCGCGTGAGAGTGTGTGGCGAGTGGAGCACACACGGCCCGTTGAGACGTTGACTTGGTCAATTTGGCCTAAAAAACCAGCCCGAATGCCTGTTGGTGGCTCAATTTCATAATTCAATCTTTCATGGCCCAAAAGTGAATTACCTGCCTATTGATGGCCTAAAAAATGATAAAAATGTGCTCAAAAAACATACCCCTAAAAAATTTAGTATCGGGGTATAAATTTAATTTAGGGCTTATAATAATAATGAATTAAAAAATAATAAAATTAAATTAAATTGAACAAAAATATTAACTACCAAACTTTTTTCATAATCAGTAAGGAAAAGAATAAATTGGATAAAATGTTATGGACTAAAATTCTATTTTAAAAATTAACAGATAATCAAAGCGTAATTATAATTAAAATTTATTTTATAAAATTAAAGATAAGTCCATAAAAACTAATTACAATAAAAATTTAAAATACATTACTTAACAAAATATAAGTTTTAAATGATAAAAAGATAATAAAAAAGTATAAATAATTAAAAACTTTAGGGATAATTGTCAAAATGTACAACGTATTAGGGATTAAATAATACTCCCTCCGTCCCATTTCAAATGTCTCATTTCTATTTTGGTCGTCCCAAAAATTGTCACATTTTCTTATTTAGAAAATTTTTACACTTTCAAACAATCAGCACATTAACTATTTACTGCACTTTAATACAATAATTCATTCTACATAAATATTGGACAACCTTAATAATGCAAAAATATTTTTTTTTTCTAATTTTGAATAGTTAAAGGTATTTATTTTCCACTTGCTCTCATAATTTTAGATATGAAAACAAACCCTATATATTTAGTTTTCTAACCGTAAAAATAATTTATTTTATATTATGTCCACCTAATTGTAGGTTTTTCTTTTAAATTTTGGTTGTATTCATTCAGAAACTATTTATGCAAAAGACTTTGAATCTTATGTAATAAAAAAACTATATTCACATTTTATATCGTCATATTAGTTCAACGCCCATGCGCAGCGGGCGAAAAAATCTAGTATATATAATATAATAATAATAAAAAAAGAGGAAATACTACAAGAAAAAGCCTGATTTCTGAGGAAGTTTCCGAGGATCGAGAATTAGTCGGAAGTTTCCGAGGACAAAATCGTGTACTGATCCACGGAAAACATGGCCCGATGGGATCTCCTCGGAATGTAAAAAATGTGGGACGACGAAAGTATACGGGGACGTTTGCGAGGACTTTTCCGAGGACTAGTCCAAGGTTTACGGATCGGGTCAATGAGACTTAACCGGGTCTAGATTTACGAGGACATTTCCGAGTACAAGATCAAGGAACACGGACTGGGAATACGAGGCTGAACCGGGTCTAATTAGGTTTACAAAATCCTTTTCCTAGGAGTAGTCCTCGGAAACTGGTTCCGTAAATTAGGTTATTTTTTCCCCTCTTCTCACATTATTGACAGCGTCATTTTTTCTCCATCCTCCGTCCCGACGAGCGACACCCAACTCCGAGGGGATTCCCTCGCCGGCGCTCTGCCCCCGCCTTCGACCACTCGCCCTCGGCGTTGGCCTCGCTCTCGACGTTGACGACCTTCCTCGCCTCGCTCTCGACGTCGACGACCTTCCTCGCGCACAGGTATGGAGTGTTCTCCTCTACTCCCTCTTTACATCTCCGTTTGTTGAGGTATTTTTCTTTGTCGCACTGTGTTGTCAAACCTGTCGGGAAATTAGTTCGATTTCAGGGATGCATCAGCATTACGATTGTCAATAAAGTTGGGTTTTTTTGATATAGTATATCTTACTTGGTAGGCATCTTCAACATTTTATTTATTTTTTAATCTTTTAACCTCTTGAGAAGGAATCTGCAATTAGTCATTGGGAAGTTGGGATCACTATTTGGTCAACTAGGTTGTGGAATCCAGGAAAATGGGGATGATTTGCAGAATGCCAATGTGAATATGATTAGCTTCACGAATTAATGTGTTTGTCTTGTTGAATCTGTTTTTCTGTTCAAAGAATTCTTACTGTATAGAACTCTGCAACAACCCGAATGTATAGAACTCTAAGCAATTCTGCTGTGGCGTTTGAAGTTAAGGATTATTCAAATTTTATACTTTTAGTGATTTAAACGTAATTAGATAACACAATTTATATTATTAAACATTCATCAATCATGTTAAATAAGTGTAAAAAAAAATCACTAAAAGTATGAGTTGATTGAAACAAATTTAAGATTACGTAACTGTAATTGTGCAATGAGCACTTCCATTCATGATCAATCTTTCTAATTATTTAGTATTACTTTGGTACATTAGTTTATTTAATGAATTTTCAAAAAAGTTTTTGTAGGCAATTTTATGAATTTAATTTGACATGTGTCATTGTTTGTTTCTCATATTATATTTTTTAAGTGTTGGTTTAATTTAATGATGTCCCCATTTTCTGATGCATGTGTTTCACTTGGAAGACAACTCATTTTAGTCTTCAAAAAGTCTCTAGTCAAATATAAAATGTTGCAAAATCATATGATCTGTTTTATTTTAACTTGTATTGAAATTAAGTAATTATAATCAATGGTAATTATTGTGCAATTCAAATCCTGGACATTATGTAACAATTATTGTGATATATACATGTTGGTAACATGCATGACTCATATTTTAGTGATTTATTTAGAACATATATCACATGGATAAGACACTGAAAATAATTTTTGCAAGACTAATTAATCTGTTTATTACTAATTACACATATAATAAAATATATCTGACAAAAGCATTTCTTGTTCCGGCAATATAGCCCTAATAAAATTTGTTCACATGCATATTTATGTTTTTTTAAAGTTATCTAATAAAAATTGTGGTGTTGTTTGGTAGGCAACAAAAAAATGAGACAAAAATTCCACTGGCTGCTCAACACCACTTGTCACGGATTAATGCTTTCTGTTTTTGTTTGATTATGGGGTGTATTGATGTGAGGGATGTGGTTTGCTTTAGTGATCACCTGGGACTCTTAATGTAAGTGCTTTCCATCTTTTCAAAAGATAATAAATTCATTTTTCTAGGCATGTATAGGTATGATCTTAGGTTAACATCTTTAAGGTCACAATGCTTTTCTTTTGGTGTTGATAGTGCTGTCTTATTTATAATTAGATGCCAATTTGCCCACCTCCATCATTCCTGCACACACACCACACATATCTTTCTTATAGTCCTAGATGACTACCATTATTTTTGTTCTTTTTGAATTGAAGCATAGATTCATGAAATTGAGAACTGTACTTGTTTTAAAACTTGGAAATTTTAGTTGCGTGAAAATGTAATCACAAATAATTGATCATAATTTTTTGAGATAGAATTATTTATTGATTTTATCTTATATATGATCTTTATAACCGCTTTCTATTTAAGTAGTAATTTGTTGGAAACTATGGACCGCTCGTGGATGTATCAAAAGTATGATGAACGTGGATACATTTCAGAAGCATACATGAATGGTGTGTCGAGATTCATAGAGCACTGTTTGTCGCATCCTACATTGGATCGGTCAAATGGTGAAATAAGGTGTCCATGCAAACAGTGCAAGCATAAGACAATGAAGCCTGTGGAGACCCGTTAGAATGCACGTATTGATGAAGGGGTTTACTCCAGGTTATGAAACCTGGTATCATCACGGGGAAGAATACCCATTCAGTGGTAATGATGACCCAACAGACTTACTAGCTGGCAGGCAGAAAAGGAGAACAACTCGAACTGTGGAATCCTCAAATGCTAATGATCCGTACGTGCAAATGGTTCCCGACGCTGCAGGCGGAGGGTACGTAGGGGATAATGATTTTGGGATGACATGGTTGTTGAGTTGCCTAATGGCGATGACAAGAAGTTCTTCTGTATGTTGGATGCTGCTGACGAGAAGTTGTGGGAAGGTTGTGAGAAGATGACACAATTGTCTGTGGTTGCTAGGTTATTAAATATCAAAGCCGAACACAACTTGTCAGAGCGATGTTTTGATGCCATATGCCAATTAATTAAGGATTGCCTGCCTACGGAGAATGCTATGATCGATAACTTCTATCAAACAAAAAACTTGTTGAGGGCCTCGGACTCCCAGTTGATAAAATTGATTGTTGCCCAAACAGTTGTATGTTATATACGGCTGATGACTCATCCCTTGAAGTATGTCGAATATGTCAGGCACCCCGATACAAAACTCTCGGAAATGTTCGTCGCAAAAAATGTTTTTTCTTGTAGTGAAAGGGGATATGTATGTAGCATATTTTCTAAAAAAAACAGGAAAAGAAAAAAAATAGTACAAAGAACAAAAAGACGTAGGAAAGTAGTATACTACATATAATAAACTAAGATTAATTATGTACACGAATTGATAGTCCCACATCGGAGGACTTGTTAGTTTCCGTCTTCAACTCTGTCTATATATATCCATGGTTCCATTCATTTTTTTTGGAAGGGAACGAAAATGTAAAACTTACCTGCAAAGAGCAGTAGCTGGGAAGGAGCCGAGGCTCTGCTAGGCGGGTCGGTGTTGGTTAAAATTTTGCGGTATAGTAAGTTTCCTATACTCTTCTGTAATTTTCCTATGTTTTTCCGCCCTTGTTATTTTATTCGCTTTCCTTTACTTGCTTTCCTTATTTATTTAGTTTGTCTTTGTTTGGCTTTCTTATATCCGCTTTCCTTATATATTTGATTCGTCTTTGCCTTAATCGTAGGCCTTTATTTTCATTCCTGGTTTTGTAGTTGGCATTTATTTTCGTTATTGCCCTACTAGTAATAGGTTTTTATTGTATCTTATTGGACTACGTTATCCGTTGTCGTTTGTTCGTTCCTCGATCATTATTCTTTTTGTGAGCCCTTTTGTTCCTGCTTCATTTGCTTTCTGACGCGTATTTTCTTTTGACTTCGTTCCAATTCCTCTTGATTTATGTAGACACTCGCTGTATAAATAACTCTTTAACTATATTCCCTAAGTATGGAAACATAGGTTATAGCCATCCCGCTAAGGGGTTTAATGGCATATTATGAGTGAGACCAATTCATTGATAATTTTTTATGAACCTGGTGAGGTGATCCAACTCGTTGTTGAATCTTTGGCCCGCGGGTGCCCCTAAAGGGTAAATATCTATTAATTAATAGATGTCAAGCATGATTGAGGTTGACTTGCTATGTGACGACCCGTGTTCAGTGGGGCGCTGGAAAATGCCATAGAGAGTGACCCTTTATCTAAATCAAACCGGGCGAGGCCCGCTATTTAGTCAGGATACCGGTATTATGAGGTTCATTCTGAATCCCTCTATCATGCATGCAACCATTGAGATGGTTATTCATATCTTGGCATTTGCCCTTGTTCAGGATTTCGGGTTGATCCCGAAATTAATATTATATATTGTTGAATTGCTGGTTGCTGATTTGAGAGTACCATTATTTGAGTTGTGCCTATTATTGGGCTCCTCCTTATTGACTGAAAGCAGCCTTGTTCTATCTATAATTGTTTGATTGTTCGTTGGTTCCGAGTATAGAGAGCTTACCAGCGAATCTGTCGTTGATAATCCTTCTTTTTTCATTCTTTTTCTTTCGGGATAAGATTAAAGCTTGACAAGGGAAAGGAGCACTACACATGCATATTTTCTGCATAAAAAATTTTCAATAGTTTTGGAAGATGCCAGACTTTTGACAACTTTGCGTTGTGATTTTACTATCTTATGTATAGTCTAAAAAATGGTTATTATCCCTTCCCTGTATACTATTTTGAGACACGATCTTCAATTTTATGAAATATTATAATATCTTTTACTTTAAACTTGGTTGTTTGAAATGGATAATTGATATACTCGTTTTAGCCTTATCATCTCCTGAATAAGCCGAGGTGTCAAATCGAGTCTTATTTAGGGGGTGTGGCGGTAACACCCGCGAGTCAGAAAAACCGGGGTGTTATAGAGTGGTATCAGAGCATCTAACTATTTTCAAAAATCACTTCTTGATGGAAATTTTATACCAGTGAATCTTCCTAGGCATTCTATACTTTCAAATTTTGCATAAATTGCAATGCACGACACTGGGTTATTTTGGGTAGGTAGATCTATACTTAGTATTTAAATATTGTAGAAGATGACCTCGCTAAATGATTTGTACCAAACGAAGGTAGCACTGACTAGTTTGATCCCGAGAACGCGGAACTGCGACACGAAGTCTAGGAATTGACAACCCAACACGAAGTCTGGGAAAAAGAAGAGAGTACAGATCCTTTTTTACTATGATAAATTTATTTTCTGCCAAGCATTCCTTCATAAGAAATGTTCAAAATTGTGTTAAGAGTATGCCTGCCAAATTTGGAGATTTTTGGTCAACTCATGAATAAGTTATTGATTTTTTGACCCACATTAAAAAGGTTTCTTCTTAGAAAATGGTCATCTACATGTTATCCTGTTGCTGTAAAAATTTCAGTATTTTTGAGTATGATTTTGTATTTTTAACAACTGATGAAAAAGAAGCATGTCTTGTTGAAATCTTGTTTTAGTCCACTATCCTACAAAGATGTCGATTTTTGAACTGTTTTCGGTCCTTATTTTTAGAAGTACAAAACATGAAATCTTTTTCTCTATGTGTTGTGCATCTTCAGTCCAAATTTTATATCCATTGGATGCTGCATGTAATTTTACATCGATTTTGGCGTAAACTGCGATATAGTGTTTTGCAAAATGATTCTCCTTTGAAATGGTTGAACTATGATCAGAAATCCTTTTTTTTCGGAAAATAAAATTTTAAACCATTGTGCTAAAAGATCGAGAAGGACCCTTATTATAATTTTCTTGAGGATAAGTGCACTTGGTGGAGCCCGCTAGGCCGCCCCCTCTAGTAGCCAAAACGGCATTATGTTGTGGAATGATGTATGTGTCTATACTCCAGGATGTATCCATATGGGTTATCAGAGGCTCCGGAGTGTATCTGTATAGAGGCCATTGCTATCATTAGTGAATGATGTATGTGTCTATACTTCTGGATGTATCCGTATGGGTTATCTAGGGCTACGGAGTGTGCCTGTATAGAGGCTACTGCAGTCATATTGTCTCTTGCGGAATGGGGAGTCCTCGATCATATGCCAACGGTAAAAGAATGGATTCGTGGAACGAGTCTGGAAACAAGTATTTTGAAACTGAAATAATCTTGCATTTTTAAATTCATCGCTCCTTTATAAAACCAAACGTTTCATAAAATCCCTCTTCCTAAAATTTCCAGGATTCAGTGCTCTGTGTTAACTTACTCAATATACGATTCATTGGGCCATATGCGGTTTAGGAGTGTGTCGGTAACCTCGCCCACAACATTGCTATACCACCAGCATTAAGCGCAATACATGATGTTTCCACATCTCACTACTACGAAAGTACGATCACGACCCAACATACGTCCTCCACATGAACGATAATTTTGGTTTGAGATCGAACTTCTGAAGAGAATCCCTTCGAATTATCGACACTAAGGAGCGAAAGACGAGAAATAATACTATACGCCTAGTTTGAGTTATTTCGTCGAATCATTGCACTGAAGAGCAAACTTGGGAAATGGAAGCTGGGATGTAACAAAAGTATCAAGAACTATTCCCCGAGAACGACATAGTTATGAGGGCATAACTAGAATCCTAAGTGAGGGAGGATGTAACACCTCATCCAACATCACCACGTTGCTCTCAGCATGATCCGATTTTATTTGACTTTGATAACTACTTACCTCACTTTTAGAGAACAAATATTGACTTCGGGGACGAAGTCATTTCTTAAGTGGGGTAGATTGTAACACCTCACATTTTGATTATAATCTACTCACAATATTAGTATTATTATTTTGGGATTATATCCTCAATATTATTTTGGGAAGATTATTTTTTAGGTTATTAAAAATTTACTAATAAGGAGTGTTGTATTTTAAATTATTTATACAAATTATATTTTTAAATTTATCAATATTATTTTAAAGTTGTTATTATCATAATTAGAGAGAGCTTTTAAATATACATATATATAATATAATAAAAATAGAAAAAAGGGAAAGGGAATATGCATGTAGCATATTTTCTTCAAAAAAAATTGTACAAAGAACAAAAATATATATTTTTTTTCGTTGCATTCTCTCTTCTCCCTCCTCTTTCTGTAGTTTTTTTAGATTTCTCCTTTGCCGACCCTTGTGCATCACTTTTCACCAAAAAAAAAAGATGTAGGAAAGTAGTATACTACATATAATAAACTAAGATTAATTATGTACACAAATTGATAGTCCCACATCGGAGGACTTGTTAGTTTTCGTCTTCAACTATGTCTATATATATCCATGGTTACATTCATTTTTTTGGAAGGCAACGAAAATGGAAAACTTACATGCAAAGAGCAGTAGCTGGGAAGGCGCCGAGGCTCTGCTAAGCGGTTCGGTGTTAGTTAAAATTTTGCGGTAGAGTAAGTTTCCTATACTCTTCTGTAATTTTCCTATGTTTTTCCGCCCTTGTTATATTATTCACTTTCCTTTACTTGCTTTCCTTATTTATTTAGTTTGTCTTAGTTTGTCTTTCCTTTATATGCTTTCCTTATTTATTTGATTCGTTTTTGCCTTAGTCGTAGCCCTTTATTTTCATTCCTACTTTAGTAGTTGGCATTTATTTTGGATATTGTCCTACTAGTAGTAGGTTTTCATTGTTTCTTATTGGCCTACGTTATCCATTGTCGTTTGTTCGTTCCTCGGTCATTATTCTGTTTGTGAGCCCTTTTGTTCCTGCTTCATTTGCTTTCCGACTCGTATTTTCTTTTGACTTCGTTCCAATTGCCCTTGATTTATGTAGACACTCGCTCTATAAATAATCCTTTGACTATATGTCCTAAGTACAACAACATAGGTTATAGCCATCCCGCTGAGGGGTTTAATGACATAAATGAGCGAGACCAATTCATTGATGGTCTTTGCTGAACCTGGTGAGGTGATCCAACTTGTTGTTGAATCTTTGGCCTGCGGGCGCCCTTAAAGGGTAAATATCTATTGATTAATAGATATAAAAAATGATTGAGGTTGACTTGCCATGTGACGGCCCGTGTTCAGTATATGCTAGAAAATGCCATAGAGAGTGACCCCTGATCTAAATCAAACCGGGTGAGGCCTGCTATTCAGTCAGGATACCTGTATTTAGAGGTTCATTCTGAATCCCTCTAACATGCATGCAACCATTGAGATAGTTATTCATATCTTGGCATTTTCCCTTGTTGAGGATTTTGGGTTGATCCCAAAATTAATATTATATATTGTTGAACTGCTGGTTGCTGATTTGAGAGTACCATTATTTGTGTTGCCCCTATTGTTGAGCTGCTGCTTATTGATCTGAAAGCATCCTTGTTATGTTTATAATTGTTTGATTGTTCGTTGGTTCCAAGTATAGAGAGCTTACCTGCGAATCTGTCGCTGATAATCCTTCTTTCTTCATTCTTTTTCTTCAAGGATAAGATTAAAGCTTGACAAGGGAATGGAGCACTACACTTGCATATTTTCTGCATAAAACTTTTCAATAGTTTTGGAAGATGTTAGACTTTTGACAACGATGCGTTGTGATTTTACTATCTTAAGTATAGTCTAAAAATGGTTATTATCCCTACCCTGTATACTATTTTGAGAAACGATCTTAAATTTTATGAAATATGATTATATCTTTTCTCTTTAAACATGATTTTTTGAAATGGATAATTGATATACTCATTTTTAGCATTATCATCTCCTAAATAAGCCTACGTGTCAGATCGATTCTTATTTAGGGGGTGTGGCGGTAACACCCGCGAGTCAGAAAAACCGAGTGTTACAATGTCACTCTCTGTAGGACCTATATGTTGTATTCAACGTCTTATTTGCTCATTTTAAATTATATATTAAATCCAAATTCTAACAATATGTCCTATTATAAACATAGATTTAATCATTTGAATAAATATCCCAGTGCCTTATGAAAATTTTAATTAGTTTATGTATACATTACTAGTATATACCAGCAATTAGCTGATCTAATTGTTTATGTAATTATTAATAGATTTTTAGTGAAGTAATGATTATACTTGGTTTGAAAATTTCTTGTTTTGGATAAATTTATTCCAGATTCAAGATATAGGCGTTCTTTTCATCTTCTTGCATGAGGATCATATAACTAATCTATAGAATAAATTTGTTTTTTCTCTGTTTATATGGAGCATGAATGACTAGTTTGAGCCCTTTTCAGGTTTCAAAATGAACTTCTTGATCCATCAGAAAAGATAAAGCTTTTGACATTGAAAAGAGACATTGACCGGTATGGAAGTAGTGTGTTTATTTTCTCTTTTGTGTTAATAGTGTAGATGTCGTTTGCTGGATGCACTTTGGATTACATATTTTACATTATACTTTTGCCTTATCCACATAACATTAACTTCCAATGAAACATTGATAATAAGCTTATTTAATTTCTGTGGCATCAAGCAAAGTTCCCAATGTGTATAGCTAATTTGTTGGTATGGCATTATATTATTTATTGTTATACTTTGTGGTCTGAATATTGATTCTCCATGACATGCCAATAAAATTTTGAATAATCTCAACTTGTCCTGCTCAGCTTTGTGGAATTTAAGAATCTTTATTCATCATTCAATTTAGTGTATTCCACTGTTATGTTGTAGATGCTTCATTCATTTTGGAGTTTGGACAAAGGATGAATCATTGATTTGTGCTATTCATTTGAACTGATTGTAGTCATTTGTGCTAAATTCTGACAAAAAAATTTGGTTTATAATGATGCCAGGTTTCCTTTGATCTTTGGTTCATTGCATCCTTTGGAGTTACATTGTTCGGCCTCATTCTTATTTATTGCTTGATGTTTAAGAATAAGATATTGTGTTATTCAAGTGTCAGATTCAATTCTACTTGGCAGGAAGCGTTAGAATAGTGCTATGACGGTAATATATTGATTGAATTCTCTTCTTGATAGATTTACACACTACTGCATATACCATTCAAATATTCAAGCATGTTATTTGAAGTTCTCTCTCTCTTAATCGAAGCATGTTATTGTACTCAAAGATACAGGTTGGTTTTCTTCAAGCTATCCCAGTTTATGAGGAAATTGGTTGGATATGATTGATTTCTTGTATGATCTCTGTTATGATAGATTTGCCCCTATTATAATTATGTTGCTCGAATATAAAGGTTCATTATCATGGTTGTTGTTGATACAAGTTGAAGAGAATAAGAGAGAGTTTAAGAGACAAAACAATTGTATAGTAGCTCCAAGAAACTATAGAAGAGCATGCAGTTTCAACTGGATAGTGGCTCCCACAATAGATGGCTTATGTTTGATTGTTTGAAGACATTTTCAATACATTGTAAAGTGTTTTGGATATTTACATTGAACGTATATTTAAAGTATGTTGGCTTGTGTTATTTTGAACATATTTGAATGGTAATTTAAGTCACAGATTTGGATTTCTTATATATGAGTTGTTTGGATGAATGGTGAATACTCTATTGTAGATGCATGCTTGATTTAATATACATGTTATTTTGGTAAATAAATAAAAACAAATGGCTTCCAGTGCACCAATACAGCGACGGAACCAGCAACGGAAAAATTCCGTCGCCGGTGAGAATCCAAAAATATCAAAATGGCACCAAATCTGAGACAGAAATGGCAACGCCATTTTCTGTCGCCAACTTCGGCTACGAAATCGGCGACTGAAGAGTGTCATCGTCGGCTACGGAAAATTCTTTCGCAGATTCCGTCACCGATATCTGCAATGGAAATATTCCGTCACCAATTCTGCCTCCATGGTCAGCGAAGGCTCATTTTCCGTCATCGCTGAATCGCCTATAAGGACTTTACTGACGGAACCAATTCCATCTCGGATTTCGCCACGGATCCGTCTGCCAACAGATATAAAGGCCTTAGCGACGGAATGTTTCCGTCGCCGATTCAAGTTTTTCTTTTTGTGAAATATTTCTAAGGCATTTTGCATACGAGGGGCTGCATACTATGGGTTGCATACGCCATACGATGGGCAGGGTACGATCGTATGCACTTTGCCTATCGCACACAACTGGCCCCAAAATATTTCTAAGGCATTTGCATACGATGGACTGCGTACGACGGTATGCATTTTACCTATAGCACGCAACAGCCCCAGACCACTTTTTGATATTCTCTTCATTTTTTTGTTGTTTAATCCTTCCTTAGGCTTGTTTAATGTGGATTTTGGGCATTGGCCTATATATATATATGACCTTCCCACATTTTGTAATCATCTTTAAACATTTATATGAAATCCTTTGTTTGCTCTCATTTCCATATTTCTATCACAGATCAACTTAGAGTTTGTGGGAACGAAAACCCTCATTTGAGTGAAAACTCACACCCAACCGTGTTCTAGACTTGAGCTAGCTCACAAGATTCGGATTCTTGAAGCAAATCCGGGATCGAAATCACCATTGTTGAAGGATTTGGAGGAGATAATGTTGTTCGAGCATCTGCATTTCAATATTTTCTTCGGTATTTAGTTGCTTCCTTATCCCTCTCTTCCTACCCCATTTCTTCTCATTTTTCGTCGATCTATTGTATTTCTTTGTCGATCCATGCCAGCTTAATTTATTTCGAATCAGAGCCAAACAAAGAATCAATAGATTCATCCTTCAAAAACTCATAAACATTGAAAAATCCATCAAAAACCATAAAAACTTGCTTGCTGTCCACTGTTTCGAAATTCTGGTAACAACTCGTTGAAAATTTTCAAAATATGATTTCATATTCTTATTCCTCTCGTTGTGTAGATAAATTTTCATATATGATTCATCAAAATCCGAGTCCATATGCAAAAGTTGTGCATGTTCTTCTTGTTCTTCATCCAAAAACTCAAAAATATTAATATTTTGCTTTTTGATTATGTGATTTTATGTTTTTGACTTGTTTCCACTTATTCGTAACTCATGGTGGGGACATTGCATCATTTCATATGCATTTTGGTCATTGATTGCAAGATTGAAAAGGGTTGCTTAGTTTTCTTTCAAATTTCAGTCATTGAATTTGTTGATTATTTTCCACCTTCGGGCAACTGGTCTGCTATATTGGCAAGGGGTGTTCTTATATATTTTGGGTGTTATGTTTCCAATGGAATTAGTTTGAAAGGATTTGGAGTTCATTTGAGTGGTGAAACATCGAAAATAAAATTTCTGCCAGAGTGAACCCGCGATTGAAGCAACTTTGAAGGTTCATGAAATGGTGAAGTTCTTCGAGTTTCTTGGTGAATCTTCAACCAAATTGAAGCCATTTGAGTGATGAATCCATCGGAGTTGATTTGAGGTCACAATCACACTTTTTGGAAAAGGTGACATTTTCTGGCCACATCAGCTTTGAGCTGAGCTTGAGGGCGCGTTCGTTGGGAAATAACCTCCATTCTTGTTTGTACCGGTCCATAAGATGTTAAAGTTTGATGCCATTTTGGTCTCACATCAATTGGAAATCATTGAGATTTCAAAAACTGAAAATAGACAAGTGTCCAGAATCTGAAAAATCTGCCCATTTGGGAATTGAGTGATTTGAGTGCAAAGTGAGCCACCAACATATATTTTGAGTATTTTACAACAAAGTGGATATATTTGACTGAAATAATTGTTCTTCTGATTTATTTCATGAACACAGAGTTGAAGTTTCGTCTGAGATAAAGACATTGGAACTCCTCTCATAAAATTGTGAAACTTAGCCATTGAAGCCACTTGCGTATTGGGTTTGTTTTTATTGAGTGTTTATTTTTAATTATGAGATTTTATTTTACACTTCAAATTGTGGACTTAATCAGTTAAAGGGGATTGAAAAAATTGATAAGCAAGTGCACCTATTAAAATTGCAATCTTTTATCATTTGCATTTGCATGTCATACACACATCCGACCGATTGTTAATTGAGTCGAACAATTGCATTCTGTTTCGTGCATTGTGCGTACATAAATTCAATCATCGATTCTCCAACTCAGCAGTGGAATTTTATCCGGAAGAGCCTCCCAAGTACTGAATTATGTTTCGAACCTAAGTTTTCAACACCAACGGTTTGAGATTTGTGTGAGGAAAAATATTCCAAATTTTGTATTCTAACCTTTTTATAAGTTTACCTAGTGTATTTTTCTGAGATGGCAGGTACTTGCGATCCAACCATGATGGAATTACTGAGGAGTCTGAATGCAAATATCATGAAAATGAAGCAGGATGTCAACTCTAAATTTCAACATCTTAGTGGAAAAATTGAGAACCTTGAAAATAAATTTGATGTCTTAAATCATGAATTTTCAGGTCTTGAAAAACAGGTGGACTGCGAAATCCAGAAGGTGCATACCAGTCTCTCTTTCAATCTGCATGAAAAATTATGCAAGGTTGCCACTGATGGTCAGGGAAACATTGGAAGTTCACTACTGAGGGGTGAACGAGAAAGTTGGCGAAGTTACTGATGACTTCAATGGAAAAGTTGAAATTCTTACCGGTGCACTGGACCAGCAAGCCACTGATTTATAAGAGCATATCATAATTTCTTCAACTGAACTGGAATTGTGAATGGATGCCACTACATCATTTTTCAGGAAATATGTTAAGGATTTTTCTGAGAAAAACGGCCAGAAATTAACTGAAAGGGTCAAGAAATTAATCTTTCAAGCTTAAGGGAATTTAAGTGACAAATTGGAAGATAAGATTGATGAATTACTGGACAGATAGATGGAAAATTGGACTATGAACTGGAACAATTGGGGCAACGACTTGAAGCACAAATTCGGGAACAAGCTGAAGAAGTTGAATGATGATGTATTGCTAGCTGCTCAGCCAAACTTGGATAGGAGGTCCTCCAACACAGGGAAGAACTTTCTAAGCAATTTTATTTAAAAATTGATGCATTGTCTAATAACCTCACATGAAAATTGAATTTGTAGCAGAAGAAGTGGATCATGGATTAGCAGATCCCCAGTCCATTTATGATCAAGTAATGGACACGGTGAAACAGGAGTTGAAGCACACATTGGATGTACAAATTACTGATATTCTTGATGAGTAATGCAAAATTAGACGGCCGAGAAAAACTTCAAGCCACAAGGAGGCCCTGATTTCCAAAGAACGAAAGAGGAACCATCTTGATAAGCAGCAAGTATTTGACCGAGGTCAAAAATTAGTCCCACCTAAACCTCCAAAATCTCAAGATACCCACCATAAAGTCCTGAAGGTCACTGTTGGTCCTGAATGGAATCGAATGCGTATTCAGGAACAAAAGTCCAACACAGCTAAAGAGAAGAAAGAATGGACTCCATGTGCTTATTGTTCTATGCTTGGACACGAAGCTAAGACATTCGGTCAAAAGCAAGTGCTGAGAGAGAAGCCAAACGAAAGGCTGGGAGATGTGAAAATTGTTATGGAAAGGGACACACAGCTGAATTTTGTTGGCTCGAGTCATGGGGATAGCTTACAGCTAAGCTGGACAAATGGAGATCTGCATTTTCTAAAGGGGAAACAACTGACCAATCAAAAAATACCTCTAGTTATTCTGAAGTGTCAAAATGGGCAGTGCAAATTCCAAGGAAAAAGGAAAGGAGATCATTATGGTTGAAGACCAATCAAGCAATTCTGCATGCGCCCTTGAGGATGATCGAATTTCTTCGTCATCAGTGATTATCTCCTTGATTGGGGCTACAAGGGAGTTCAGCCCACAGCCAACGAATATGAACAAAGGGACAACTTATTTCACTATCACTACAAGATTCTTAATAATTCTGCATTTCTAATTGTTGACAGTGGAAATTGTTCTAATGTTGTCAGTCTTTATGCAGTGAACAAACCCCCGTTGTCGACAGATAACCACCCAAATCCCTATTGCTTATAATGGGTAAACAATAGTGGAAAATTGAAGGTCGTCAAGCGCGGGAGAGTTCCAATATGCTTGGTCACGTATTCTGAAGAAGTCCTTTGTGACGTCATTTCAATGAGTACATGTCACATATTAATGGGGCGCCCGTGGTTGTTCGACAAAGATGTTGGATACCGAGGGTGAGCGAATTTGATAACCTTTATCCATGAGCAAAAGAAGTACATTATCAAACCGTTATCCCCCAGTACAGTTCAGGTTGACCGCGAAAAAGCTCTAAGACTATCATTATCCATAACCACCCCAACCACTCAACCATCCAATGATCTCATTATTTTATTAATTTCTCTCTCAAACTCATCAATATTCATCCCAACCCAACCACTCCAATTTTACATACTTTATCAATAACCACTCAACCATCCAACCACAATATGATATATAATTATTTTAATTTATTCAATTTTAAATTATATTGAAATATAAAAAAATTAATGTATCAAAAATATAAAATATTTTATCTTACCCCCAACGGGCACCGTTTTACCGACTGGCCCCCTGACGGGCTTCGTTTTACTGACAGGCCAACCGACTGGTACCGTTTTACCAAAATGCCCCCTACGGGCACCGTTTTACGGACAGGCCACCCGACGGGCACCGTTTTACCGAAATGCCCCCTGACGGGCACCGTTTTACCGACAGGCCACCCGACGGGCACCGTTTTACTGACAGGCCACCCGACGGGCACCGTTTTACTGAAATACCCCCGACGGGCACCGTTTTACCGACACGCCACCCGACGGGCACAGTTTTACTGACAGGCCACCCGACAGGCAACGTTTTACCGAAATAGCCCCGGCGGTTTCCGTTTTACCAACAGGCCACCTGACGTGCACCGTTTTACTGATAGGCCAGCCGACGGGCACCGTTTTACCAAAATACCCCCGACAGGCACTGTTTTACCGACAGGCACCCGACAGGCACCGTTTTACAGACAGGCCACCCCACGGGGACCGTTTTTTTACCGACATGCCACCCAACTGGCACCGTTTTACTGACACGCCACCCGACTGGCACTGTTTGACCGACATGCCCGACGGGCACCATTTTACCTACAGGCCGCCCGACGGGCACCATTTTACCGAAATGCCCCCCGACGGGCACCGTTTTACCGACAGGCCACACGACAGGCACCGTTTTACGGAAATATCACCCGACGGACACCGTGTGGATGGGAGCCAACGTCCCACCCGGTAAGTACCGTTTTACCGGCGTGCCAGCCAAAAGGCACCATTTTACCGACATGTCCGACGGACACCATTTTACTGACAGGCCACCCGATGGGCACCATTTTACCTGAATGCCCCTCGACGGGCACCATTTTACCGACAGGCCTCCCTACGGGCACTGTTTTACCGAAATATCACCCGACGGGCACCGTGTGGATGGGAGCCAACGTCCCACCCCACAGGCACCGTTTTACCGGCCAGCCGAAATGCACCGTTTGCCGACAGGCTTCCCGACGAGCACTGTCTTACTGACATACCACCCGGTGGGCACTGTTTTGCCGACAGGACACCCAACGGGCACCGTTTACCGACACGCCACCCGACCGGCACTGTTTACAGACATGCCCGACGGGCACCATTTTATCGACAGGCCACCTGACGGGCACCATTTTACTGAAATGCCCCCCGACGGGCACCGTTTTACCGACAGGCCACCCGACGGGCACCGTTTTATCGAAATATCACCCGACGGACACCGTGTGGATGGGATCCAACGTCCCACCCGAGAGGTACCGTTTTACCGGAGAGCCAGCCGAAAGGCACCGTTTTACTGACATGTCCGACGGACACCATTTTACCGACAGGCCACCCGACGGGAACCATTTTATCGAAATGCCCCCCGACGGGCACCGTTTTACCGACAGGCCTCCCGACGGACACCGTTTTACCGAAATATCACCCGACGGGCACCGTGTGGATGGGAGCCAACGTCCCACCCGAAGGCAACGTTTTACCGGCATGCCAGCCGAAAGGCACCGTTCTGCCGCCAGGCTTCCCGACGGGCACTGTTTTACTGACATACCACCCGGTGGGTACTGTTTTGCCGACAGGCCACCCGACAGGCACCAATTTACCGGCAGGCCACCCGACAGGCACCTATTTCTTGACATGCCACCAGACGGGCATCGTTTTACTGACAGGGCACCCCACGAACACCGTTTTACCGACACGCCACCCGACGGGAACCATTTTATTGACACGCCACCCCATGGGCACCGTTTTACCGGCATGCCAGCCGAAAGGCACCGTTTTGCCGACAGGCTTCCCGACGGGCACTGTTTTACTGATATACCACCCGACGGGTACCACCCGACGGGCATTGACTTGCCGACAGGCCCCACCGACGGGCACCATTTTATCGATAGGCCAACCGACAGGCACCATTTTCTTAACAGGCCACCGGACGTGCATCGTTTACCAACACGCCACCCGACGGGCACCATTTTACCGACAAGCCACCCCACGGGCACCGTTTTACCGACATGCCCCGCGGGCACCATTTTTCCGTTAGGCCAACCGACGGGCACCATTTTACCAAAATGCCCGCCGACGGGCACCATTTGACCGAAATATCACCAGACGGGCACCGTGTACATGGGAGCCCACATGCCACCCGACAGGCACCGTTTTACCGGCATGCCACCCGACAGGCAGCGTTATACCGATTGGCCACCCGACGGGCACCGTTTTACCAGACGGGCATTGACTCGCCTACCGGCCACCCGACGGGGATTGACTTGCTGACAGGCCACCGGATGGGCACCATTTTACCGACAGGCCACCCAACAGGCACCGTTTTCTTGTCAGGCCACCGGTCGGGCATCGTTTTACCGACAGGCCACCCGATGAGCACCGTTTTACCGACATTCCACCCGACTGGCACTGTTTTACAGACAGGCCACCTGATGGGCACCGTTTTACAGGCACGCTACCCGACGAGCACTGTTTTACCGACATGCCACCCAACGGGCACCGTTTTACGGTCAGGCAACCCGACGGGCACCGTTTTACCGACATGCCACACGGCAGGCATAGTTTTCTTGACTGGCCACCGTACGGGCATCGTTTTACTGACACTCCACCCTACGGGCACCATTTTACCGACACGCCACTTCACGGGCACCATTTTACCGACATGCCCGCGCGGGCACCATTTTACCGACAGGCCAATCGACGGGCACCATTTTACCGAAATGCGCCCCGACGGGCACCGTTTTACCGAAATATGATTAGACGGGCACCGTGTACATGGGAGCAACATGCCACGCGACAGGAACTGTTTTACCGGCATGCCACCCGAAAGGCACTGTTTTACTGACATACCACCCGACGGGCACAATTTTTCCGACAGGCCACCCGATGGGCAGCGTTTTACGGACAGGCCACCCGACAGGCACCGTTTTCTTGACAGGCCACCGGGCGGGCATCGTTTTACCGACAGGTCACCTGACGAGTACCGTTTTACCGACACGCCACCCTACGGGCACCATTTTACCAACACGCTACTCCATGGGCACCGTTTACCGACAGGCCACCTGACGGGCACTGTTTCACAGACAAGCCACCCGACGGGCACCGTTTTACCGACAGGCCACCCGACGGGCACCGTTTTACATACAGGCCACCCGACGGGCACCGTTTTACCGACAGGCCACACGACAGGCACAGTTTTCTTGACAAGCCACTGTACGGGCATCGTTTTACCGACAGGCCACCCGACGAGCACCGTGTTACCGACACGCCACCCGATGGGCACCGTTTTACCGACAAGCCACCTGACGGGCACCGTTTTACCGACATGTCCAGCAGGCACTATTTTACCGACAGGCCAACCGACGGGCACCATTTTACGGAAATGCCCACCGATGGGCACCATTTTACTAAAATATCACCAGACGGGCATCGTGTACATGGGAGTCAACATGCCACCCGACAGGCACCGTTTTACCGGCATGCCACCCAACAGGCACCGTTTTACCGATTGGCCACCCGACGGGCACCGTTTCACAAACAGGCCACCTGACGGGCACCGTTTTACCGACAAGCCACCCGACGGGCACCGTTTTACCGACAGGACTCTGGAGGGCACCATTTTACCGACATACCACCCGACGGCCACTGTTTTACCAAAATGCCCCCCGACGGGCACCGTTTTACGGACAGGCCACCCGACGGGCACGATTTTACCGAAAGGTCACCCGACGAGCACCGTTTTACCGGCATGCCAACCAACGAGCACCGCTTTACCGACACGCCACCCGACGGGCACCGTTTTACCGACATGCCCGACGGGCACCATTTTACCGACAGGCCACCCGACGGGCACCATTTTACAGGAATGCCCCCCGACGGGCACCGTAGGACCGACAGGCCACCCGACGGGCACCGTTTCACCGAAATATCACCCAACAGGCACCGTGGGGATGGGAGCCAACGTCCCACCCGAGAGGCACCGTTGTACCGGCATGCCACCCGACAGGCACCGTTTTACCGACAGGTCACCCGACGGGCATCGTTTTGCCGACAGGCCACCCGACGGGTACCATTTTACCGACATACCACCAGACGGGCACTGTTTCATCGAAGGCCACCCGACAGGCACCGTTTTCTTGACAGGGCACCGGACAGGCATCGTTTTACCGACAGGCCACCCGATGAGCCTCGTTTTACCGACATGCCACCCGACTGGCACTTTTTTTACCGACATGCCACCCGACGGGCACCGTTTCACCGACAGGCCTCCGGACGGGCACCATTTTACCGACATGCCAACCGACGGGCAGCGTTTTACTGAAATGCCCCCCGGCGGGCACCGTTTTACCGAAATATCACCTGACGGGCACTGTTTTACCAAAATATCATCCGACGGGCACCGTGTGGATGGAAGCCAATGTCCCACCCGACATGGACCGTTTTCCGGCATGCCATTCGATAGGCACCATTTTACGGAAATGCCCCCCGACGGGCACCGTTTTACCGACATGCCACCCGCCGGGCACCGTTTTACCGAAATATCACCCGACGGAGCACCGTGTGGATAGGAGCCAACATCCCACCCGACAGGCACTGTTTTACCGGCATGCCAGCCGAAAGGCACCGTTTTACCGATAGGGCACCCGACGGGCACCCTTTTGCCGACAGGCCACCCGACGGGCACCATTCTATGGAAATGCCCCCCGACGGGCACCGTTTTACCGAAATATGACCAGACGGGCACCCTGTACATGGGAGCCAACATGCCACCCGACAGGCACCGTTTTACCGGCATGCCACCCGACAGGCACCGTTTTACCGATTGGCCACCCGACAGACACCGTTTTACCGACAGGCCACCCGACGGGCACTGTTTTGCCGACAGGCCACCCGACGGGCACCATTTCACCGACATGCCCGACGGGCAACATTTTACCAACAGGCCACCCAACGACCACCTTTTTACAGACATGCCACCCAACGAGCACCATTTTACCGACACGCCACCCGATGGGCACCGTTTTACCGACATGCCACCCAACAGGCACCGTTTTACTGACATACCACCCGACGGGTACCGTTTTACTGACATACCACCCGCGGGCACCATTTTTCCGTTAGGCCAACCGACGGGCACCATTTTACCAAAATGCCCGCCGACGGGCACCATTTGACCGAAATATCACCAGACGGGCACCGTGTACATGGGAGCCCACATGCCACCCGACAGGCACCGTTTTACCGGCATGCCACCCGACAGGCAGCGTTATACCGATTGGCCACCCGACGGGCACCGTTTTACCAGACGGGCATTGACTCGCCTACCGGCCACCCGACGGGGATTGACTTGCTGACAGGCCACCGGATGGACACCATTTTACCGACAGGCCACCCAACAGGCACCGTTTTCTTGTCAGGCCACCGGTCGGGCATCGTTTTACCGACAGGCCACCCGATGAGCACCGTTTTACCGACATTCCACCCGACTGGCACTGTTTTACAGACAGGCCACCTGATGGGCACCGTTTTACAGGCACGCTACCCGACGAGCACTGTTTTACCGACATGCCACCCAACGGGCACCGTTTTACGGTCAGGCAACCCGACGGGCACCGTTTTACCGACATGCCACACGGCAGGCACAGTTTTCTTGACTGGCCACCGTACGGGCATCGTTTTACTGACACTCCACCCTACGGGCACCATTTTACCGACACGCCACTTCACGGGCACCATTTTACCGACATGCCCGCGCGGGCACCATTTTACCGACAGGCCAATCGACGGGCACCATTTTACCGAAATGCGCCCCGACGGGCACCGTTTTACCGAAATATGATTAGACGGGCACCGTGTACATGGGAGCAACATGCCACGCGACAGGAACTGTTTTACCGGCATGCCACCCGAAAGGCACTGTTTTACTGACATACCACCCGACGGGCACAATTTTTCCGACAGGCCACCCGATGGGCAGCGTTTTACGGACAGGCCACCCGACAGGCACCGTTTTCTTGACAGGCCACCGGGCGGGCATCGTTTTACCGACAGGTCACCTGACGAGTACCGTTTTACCGACACGCCACCCTACGGGCACCATTTTACCAACACGCTACTCCATGGGCACCGTTTACCGACAGGCCACCTGACGGGCACTGTTTCACAGACAAGCCACCCGACGGGCACCGTTTTACCGACAGGCCACCCGACGGGCACCGTTTTACATACAGGCCACCCGACGGGCACCGTTTTACCGACAGGCCACACGACAGGCACAGTTTTCTTGACAAGCCACTGTACGGGCATCGTTTTACCGACAGGCCACCCGACGAGCACCGTGTTACCGACACGCCACCCGATGGGCACCGTTTTACCGACAAGCCACCTGACGGGCACCGTTTTACCGATATGTCCAGCAGGCACTATTTTACCGACAGGCCAACCGACGGGCACCATTTTACGGAAATGCCCACCGATGGGCACCATTTTACTAAAATATCACCAGACGGGCATCGTGTACATGGGAGTCAACATGCCACCCGACAGGCACCGTTTTACCGGCATGCCACCCAACAGGCACCGTTTTACCGATTGGCCACCCGACGGGCACCGTTTCACAAACAGGCCACCTGACGGGCACCGTTTTACCGACAAGCCACCCGACGGGCACCGTTTTACCGACAGGACTCTGGAGGGCACCATTTTACCGACATACCACCCGACGGCCACTGTTTTACCAAAATGCCCCCCGACGGGCACCGTTTTACGGACAGGCCACCCGACGGGCACGATTTTACCGAAAGGTCACCCGACGAGCACCGTTTTACCGGCATGCCAACCAACGAGCACCGCTTTACCGACACGCCACCCGACGGGCACCGTTTTACCGACATGCCCGACGGGCACCATTTTACCGACAGGCCACCCGACGGGCACCATTTTACAGGAATGCCCCCCGACGGGCACCGTAGTACCGACAGGCCACCCGACGGGCACCGTTTCACCGAAATATCACCCAACAGGCACCGTGGGGATGGGAGCCAACGTCCCACCCGAGAGGCACCGTTGTACCGGCATGCCACCCGACAGGCACCGTTTTACCGACAGGTCACCCGACGGGCATCGTTTTGCCGACAGGCCACCCGACGGGTACCATTTTACCGACATACCACCAGACGGGCACTGTTTCATCGAAGGCCACCCGACAGGCACCGTTTTCTTGACAGGGCACCGGACAGGCATCGTTTTACCGACAGGCCACCCGATGAGCTTCGTTTTACCGACATGCCACCCGACTGGCACTTTTTTTACCGACATGCCACCCGACGGGCACCGTTTCACCGACAGGCCTCCGGACGGGCACCATTTTACCGACATGCCAACCGACGGGCAGCGTTTTACTGAAATGCCCCCCGGCGGGCACCGTTTTACCGAAATATCACCTGACGGGCACTGTTTTACCAAAATATCATCCGACGGGCACCGTGTGGATGGAAGCCAATGTCCCACCCGACATGGACCGTTTTCCGGCATGCCATTCGATAGGCACCATTTTACGGAAATGCCCCCCGACGGGCACCGTTTTACCGACATGCCACCCGCCGGGCACCGTTTTACCGAAATATCACCCGACGAGCACCGTGTGGATAGGAGCCAACATCCCACCCGACAGGCACTGTTTTACCGGCATGCCAGCCGAAAGGCACCGTTTTACCGATAGGGCACCCGACGGGCACCCTTTTGCCGACAGGCCACCCGACGGGCACCATTCTATGGAAATGCCCCCCGACGGGCACCGTTTTACCGAAATATGACCAGACGGGCACCCTGTACATGGGAGCCAACATGCCACCCGACAGGCACCGTTTTACCGGCATGCCACCCGACAGGCACCGTTTTACCGATTGGCCACCCGACAGACACCGTTTTACCGACAGGCCACCCGACGGGCACTGTTTTGCCGACAGGCCACCCGACGGGCACCATTTCACCGACATGCCCGACGGGCAACATTTTACCAACAGGCCACCCAACGACCACCTTTTTACAGACATGCCACCCAACGAGCACCATTTTACCGACACGCCACCCGATGGGCACCGTTTTACCGACATGCCACCCAACAGGCACCGTTTTACTGACATACCACCCGACGGGCACCGTTTTACCAACTTGCCACCAGAAGGGCACCGTTTTGCCGACATGCCACCCGACGGGCACCGTTTCACCGAAATATCACCCAACAGGCACCGTGGGGATGGGAGCCAACGTCCCACCCGAGAGGCACCGTTGTACCGGCATGCCACCCGACAGGCACCGTTTTACCGACAGGTCACCCGACGGGCATCGTTTTGCCGACAGGCCACCTGACGGGTACCATTTTACCGACATACCACCAGACGGGCACTGTTTCATCGAAGGCCACCCGACAGGCACCGTTTTCTTGACAGGGCACCGGACAGGCATCGTTTTACCGACAGGCCACCCGATGAGCTTCGTTTTACCGACATGCCACCCGACTGGCACTTTTTTTACCGACATGCCACCCGACGGGCACCGTTTCACTGACAGGCCTCCGGACAGGCACCATTTTACCGACATGCCAACCGACGGGCAGCGTTTTACTGAAATGCCCCCCGGCGGGCACCGTTTTACCGAAATATCACCTGACGGGCACTGTTTTACCAAAATATCATCCGACGGGCACCATGTGGATGGAAGCCAATGTCCCACCCGACATGCACCGTTTTACCGGCATGCCATTCGACAGGCACCATTTTACGGAAATGCCCCCCGACGGGCACCGTTTTACCGACATGCCACCCGCCGGGCACCGTTTTACCGAAATATCACCCGACGAGCACCGTGTGGATAGGAGCCAACGTCCCACCCGACAGGCACTGTTTTACCGGCATGCCAGCCGAAAGGCACCGTTTTACCGACAGGCCACCCGACAGGCACCATTTTACCGACAGGCCACCCGACGGGCACCATTCTATGGAAATGCCCCCCGACGGGCACCGTTTTACCGAAATATGACCAGACGGGCAGCCTGTACATGGGAGCCAACATGCCACCCGACAGGCACCGTTTTACCGTTTGGCCACCCGACAGACACCGTTTTACCGACAGGCCACCAGACGGGCACTGTTTTGCCGACAGGCCACCCGACGGGCACCATTTCACCGACATGCCCGACGGGCAACATTTTACCAACAGGCCACCCAACGACCACCTTTTTACAGACATGCCACCCAACGAGCACCATTTTACCGACACGCCACCCGATGGGCACCGTTTTACCGACATGCCACCCAACAGGCACCGTTTTACTGACATACCACCCGACGGGCACCGTTTTACCGACTTGCCACCAGAAGGGCACCGTTTTGCCGACATGCCACCCGACGGGCATCGTTTTACCGACAGTATACCCCACGGACACCGTTTTACCGACTTGCCCGTTTTACCGACAGGTCACCCGACGAGCACCGTTATACCGGTATGCCACCCAACGGGCACCGTTATACCGACACGCCACCCGACGGGCACCGTTTTACCGTTAGGCCACCCGACGGGCACCATTTTACAGAAATGCCCCCCGACGGGCACCGTTTTACCGACATGCAACCCGCCGGGCACCGTTTTTCCGAAATATCACCCGACGGGCACCGTGTGGATGGGAGCCAACGTCCCACCCAACAGGCACCATTTTTCCGGCATGCCTGCCAAAAGGCACCGTTTTACCGACAGGTCACCCGACGGGCACCGTTTTGCCGAAATATGATTAGACGGGCACCGTGTACATGGGAGCAACATGCCACCCGACAGGAACTGTTTTACCGACATGCCACCCGAAAGGCACTGTTTTACTGACATACCACCCGACGGGCACAATTTTCCGACAGGCCACCCGACGGGCAGCGTTTTACGGACAGGCCACCCGACAGGCACCGTTTTCTTGACAGGCTACCGGGCGGGCATCGTTTTACCGACAGGCCACCCGACGAGTACCGTTTTACCGACGCCACCCTACGGGCACCATTTTACCAACACGCTACTCCATGGGCACCGTTTACCGACAGGCCACCTGACGGGCACTCTTTCACCGACAAGCCACCCGACGGGCACCGTTTTACCGACAGGCCACCCGACGGGCACCGTTTTACATACAGGCCACCCGACGGGCACCGTTTTACCGACAGGCCACACGACAGGCACAGTTTTCTTGACAACCCACTGTACGGGCATCGTTTTACCGACAGGCCACCCGACGAGCACCGTGTTACCGACATGCCACCCGATGGGCACCGTTTTACCGACACGCCACCTGACGGGCACCGTTTTACCGACATGTCCAGCAGGCACTATTTTACCGACAGGCCAACCGACGGGCACCATTTTACCGAAATGCCCACCGATGGGCACCGTTTTACTAAAATATCACCAGACGGGCATCGTGTACATGGGAGTCAACATGCCACCCGACAGGCACCGTTTTACCGGCATGCCACCCAACAGGCACCGTTTTACCGATTGGCCACCCGACGGGCACCGTTTCACCGACAGGCCACCTGATGGGCATCGGTTTACCGACAGGCCACCTGACGGGCACCGTTTTACCGACAGGACTCTTGAGGGCACCATTTTACCGACATACCACCCGACGGCCACTGTTTTACCAAAATGCCCCCCGACGGGCACCGTTTTACGGACAGGCCACCCGACGGGCACCGTTGTGCATACATGCCAACCGACGGGCACGATTTTACCGAAAGGTCACCCGACGAACACCGTTTTACCGGCATGCCAACCAACGAGCACCGCTTTACCGACACGCCACCCGACGGGCACCGTTTTACCGACATGCCCGACGGGCACCATTTTACCGACAGGCCACCCGACGGGCACCATTTTACAGGAATGCCCCCCGACGGGCACCGTAGTACCGACAGGCCACCCGACGGGCACCGTTTCACCGAAATATCACCCAACGAGCACCGTGGGGATGGGAGCCAACGTCCCACCCGACAGGCACCGTTGTACCGGCATGCCACCCGACAGGCACCGTTTTACCGACAGGTCACCCGACGGGCATCGTTTTGCTGACAGGCCACCCGACGGGTACCGTTTTACCGACATACCACCAGACGGGCACTGTTTCGCCGAAGGCCACCCGACAGACACCGTTTTCTTGACAGGGCACCGGACAGGCATCGTTTTACCGACAGGCCACCCGATGAGCTTCGTTTTACCGACATGCCACCCGACTGGCACTTTTTTTACCGACATGCCACCCGACGGGCACCGTTTCACCGACAGGCCTCCGGACGGCCACCATTTTACCGACATGCCAACCGACGGGCAGCGTTTTACTGAAATGCCCCCCGGCGGGCACCGTTTTACCGAAATATCACCTGACGGGCACTGTTTTACCGAAATATCATCCGACGGGCACCGTGTGGATGGGAGCCAATGTCCCACCCGACATGCACCGTTTTACCGGCATGCCATTCGACAGGCACCATTTTACGGAAATGCCCCCCGACGGGCACCGTTTTACCGACATGCCACCCGCCGGGCACCGTTTTACCGAAATATCACCCGACGAGCACCGTGTGGATAGGAGCCAACGTCCCACCCGACAGGCACTGTTTTACCGGCATGCCAGCCGAAAGGCACCGTTTTACCGATAAGGCACCCGACGGGCACCCTTTTGCCGACAGGCCACCCGACGGGCACCGTTTTACTGACATACCACCCGAAGGGCACTGTTTTGCCGACAGGCCAACCCACGGGCACCCTTTTACCAACAGGCCACCCGACAGGCACCGTTTTACCGACACGCCATTCGACGGGCACCGTTTTACCGACATACCCGACAGGCACCATTTTACCGACAGACCACCCGACGGGCACCATTCTATGGAAATGCCCCCCGACGGGCACCGTTTTACCGAAATATGACCAGACGGGCACCCTGTACATGGGAGCCAACATGCCACCCGACAGGCACCGTTTTACCGGCATGCCACCCGACAGGCACCGTTTTACCGATTGGCCATCCGACGGGCACCGTTTTACCGACAAGGCTACCCGACGGGCACTGTTTTGCCGACAGGCCACCCGACGGGCACCATTTCACCGACATGCCCGACGGGCAACATTTTACCAACAGGCCACCCAACGACCACCTTTTTACAGACATGCCACCCAACGGGCACCATTTTACCGACACGCCACCCGATGGGCACCGTTTTACCGACATGCCACCCAACAGGCACCGTTTTACTGACATACCACCCGACGGGCACCGATTTACCGACTTGCCACCAGAAGGGCACCGTTTTGCCGACATGCCACCCGACGGGCATCGTTTTACCGACAGTATACCCCACGGACACCGTTTTACCGACTTGCCCGACGGGCACCATTTTACCGACAGGTCACCCGACGAGCACCGTTATACCGGTATGCCACCCAACGGGCACCGTTATACCGACACGCCCCCCGACGGGCACCGTTTTACCGTTAGGCCACCCGACGGGCACCATTTTACAGAAATGCCCCCCGACGGGCACCGTTTTACCGACATGCAACCCGCCGGGCACCGTTTTTCCGAAATATCACCCGACGGGCACCGTGTGGATGGGAGCCAACGTCCCACCCAACAGGCACCGTTTTCCCGGCATGCCTGCCAAAAGGCACTGTTTTACCGACAGGTCACCCGACGGGCACCGTTTTGCCGAAATATGATTAGACGGGCACCGTGTACATGGGAGCAACATGCCACCCGACAGGAACTGTTTTACCGGCATGCCACCCGAAAGGCACTGTTTTACTGACATACCACCCGACGGGCACAATTTTTCCGACAGGCCACCCGACGGGCAGCGTTTTACGGACAGGCCACCCGACAGGCACCGTTTTCTTGACAGGCCACCGGGCGGGCATCGTTTTACCGACAGGCCACCCGACGAGTACCGTTTTACCGACACACCACCCTACGGGCACCATTTTACCAACACGCTACTCCATGGGCACCGTTTACCGACAGGCCACCTGACGGGCACTGTTTCACCGACAAGCCACCCGACGGGCACCGTTTTACCGACAGGCCACCCGACGGGCACCGTTTTACATACAGGCCACCCGACGGGCACCGTTTTACCGACAGGCCACACGACAGGCACAGTTTTCTTGACAACCCACTGTACGGGCATCGTTTTACCGACAGGTCACCCGACGAGCACCGTGTTACCGACACGCCACCCGATGGGCACCGTTTTACCGACACGCCACCTGACGGGCACCGTTTTACCGACATGTCCAGCAGGCACTATTTTACCGACAGGCCAACCGACGGGCACCATTTTACCGAAATGCCCACCGATGGGCACCGTTTTACTAAAATATCACCAGACGGGCATCGTGTACATGGGAGTCAACATGCCACCCGACAGGCACCGTTTTACCGGCATGCCACCCAACAGGCACCGTTTTACCGATTGGCCACCCGACGGGCACCGTTTCACCGACAGGCCACCTGATGGGCATCGGTTTACCGACATGCCTCCCGACGGGCACCGTTTTACAGACAGGACTCCCAGAGGGCACCGTTTTACCGATATACCGACGTCCACTGTTTAACGAAAAGCCCCCCGACGGGCACCGTTTTAGCGACAGGCCACCCGACGGGCACCGTTGTGCATACATGCCACCCGACGTGCACCGTTTTACCGGCATGCCACCCAACAGGCACCGTTTTACCGATTGGCCACCCGACGGGCACCGTTTCACAAACAGGCCACCTGACGGGCACCGTTTACCGACAGGCCACCCGACGGGCACCGTTTTACCGACAGGACTCTTGAGGGCACCATTTTACCGACATACCACCCGACGGCCACTGTTTTACCAAAATGCCCCCCGACGGGCACCGTTTTACGGACAGGCCACCCGACGGGCACCGTTGTGCATACATGCCACCCGACGGGCACGATTTTACCGAAAGGTCACCCGACGAGCACCGTTTTACCGGCATGCCAACCAACGAGCACCGCTTTACCGACACGCCACCCGACGGGCACCGTTTTACCGACATGCCCGACGGGCACCATTTTACCGACAGGCCACCCGACGGGCACCATTTTACAGGAATGCCCCCCGACGGGCACCGTAGTACCGACAGGCCACCCGACGGGCACCGTTTCACCGAAATATCACCCAACGAGCACCGTGGGGATGGGAGCCAACGTCCCACCCGACAGGCACCGTTGTACCGGCATGCCACCCGACAGGCACCGTTTTACCGACAGGTCACCCGACGGGCATCGTTTTGCCGACAGGCCACCCGACGGGTACCGTTTTACCGACATACCACCAGACGGGCACTGTTTCGCCGAAGGCCACCCGACAGACACCGTTTTCTTGACAGGGCACCGGACAGGCATCGTTTTACCGACAGGCCACCCGATGAGCTTCGTTTTACCGACATGCCACCCGACTGGCACTTTTTTTACCGACATGCCACCCGACGGGCACCGTTTCACCGACAGGCCTCCGGACGGGCACCATTTTACCGACATGCCAACCGACGGGCAGCGTTTTACTGAAATGCCCCCCGGCGGGCACCGTTTTACCGAAATATCACCTGACGGGCACTGTTTTACCGAAATATCATCCGACGGGCACCGTGTGGATGTGAGCCAATGTCCCACCCGACATGCACCGTTTTACCGGCATGCCATTCGACAGGCACCATTTTACGGAAATGCCCCCCAACGGGCACCGTTTTACCGAAATATCACCCGACGAGCACCGTGTGGATAGGAGCCAACGTCCCACCCGACAGGCACTGTTTTACCGGCATGCCAGCCGAAAGGCACCGTTTTACCGATAAGGCACCCGACGGGCACCCTTTTGCCGACAGGCCACCCGACGGGCACCGTTTTACTGACATACCACCCGAAGGGCACTGTTTTGCCGACAGGCCAACCCACGGGCACCCTTTTACCAACAGGCCACCCGACAGGCACCGTTTTACCGACACGCCATTCGACAGGCACCGTTTTACCGACATACCCGACAGGCACCATTTTACCGACAGGCCACCCGACGGGCACCATTCTATGGAAATGCCCCCCGACGGGCGCCGTTTTACCGAAATATGACCAGACGGGCACCCAGTACATGGGAGCCAACATGCCACCCGACAGGCACCGTTTTACCGGCATGCCACCCGACAGGCACCGTTTTACCGATTGGCCACCCGACGGGCACCGTTTTACCGACAGGCCACCCGACGGGCACTGTTTTGCCGACAGGCCACCCGACGGGCACCATTTCACCGACATGCCCGACGGGCAACATTTTACCAACAGGCCACCCAACGACCACTTTTTTACAGACATGCCACCCAACGGGCACCATTTTACCGACACGCCACCCGATGGGCACCGTTTTACCGACATGCCACCCAACAGGCACCGTTTTACTGACATACCACCCGACGGGCACCGTTTTACCAACTTGCCACCAGAAGGGCACCGTTTTGCCGACATGCCACCCGACGGGCATCGTTTTACCGACAGTATACCCCACGGACACCGTTTTACCGATTTGCCCGACGGGCACCATTTTACCGACAGGTCACCCGACGAGCACCGTTATACCGGTATGCCACCCAACGGGCACCGTTATACCGAACGCCCCCCGACGGGCACCGTTTTACCGTTAGGCCACCCGACGGGCACCATTTTACAGAAATGCCCCCCGACGGGAACCTTTTTACCGACATGCAACCCGCCGGGCACCGTTTTTCCGAAATATCACCCGACGGGCACCGTGTGGATGGGAGCCAACGTCCCACCCAACAGGCACCGTTTTTCCGGCATGCCTGCCAAAAGGCACCGTTTTACCGACAGGTCACCCGACGGGCACCGTTTTGCCGAAATATGATTAGACGGGCACCGTGTACATGGGAGCAACATGCCACCCGACAGGAACTGTTTTACCGGCTTGCCACCCGAAAGGCACTGTTTTACTGACATACCACCCGACGGGCACAATTTTTCCGACAGGCCACCCGACGGGCAGCGTTTTACGGACAGGCCACCCGACAGGCACCGTTTTCTTGACAGGCCACCGGGCGGGCATCGTTTTACCGACAGGCCACCCGACGAGTACCGTTTTACCGACACACCACCCTACGGGCACCATTTTACCAACACGCTACTCCATGGGCACCGTTTACCGACAGGCCACCTGACGGGCACTCTTTCACCGACAAGCCACCCGACGGGCACCGTTTTACCGACAGGCCACCCGACGGGCACCGTTTTACCGACATGCCACACGACAGGCACAGTTTTCTTGACAACCCACTGTACGGGCATCGTTTTACCGACAGGCCACCCGACGAGCACCGTGTTACCGACACGCCACCCGATGGGCACCGTTTTACCGACACGCCACCTGACGGGCACCGTTTTACCGACATGTCCAGCAGGCACTATTTTACCGACAGGCCAACCGACGGACACCATTTTACCGAAATGCCCACCGATGGGCACCGTTTTACTAAAATATCACCAGACGGGCATCGTGTCCATGGGAGTCAACATGCCACCCGACAGGCACCGTTTTACCGGCATGCCACCCAACATGCACCATTTTACCGATTGGCCACCCGACGGGCACCGTTTCACCGACAGGCCACCTGATGGGCATCGGTTTACCGACATGCCTCCCGACGGGCACCGTTTTACAGACAGGACTCCCAGAGGGCACCGTTTTACCGATATACCGACGTCCACTGTTTAACGAAATGCCCCCCGACGGGCACCGTTTTAGCGACAGGCCACCCGACGGGCACCGTTGTGCATATATGCCACCAGATGTGCACCGTTTTACCGGCATGCCACCCAACAGGCACCGTTTTACCGATTGGCCACCCGACGGGCACCGTTTCACAAACAGGCCACCTGACGGGCACCGTTTTACCGACAGGCCACCCGACGGGCACCGTTTTACCGACAGGACTCTGGAGGGCACCATTTTACCGACATACCACCCGACGGCCACTGTTTTACCAAAATGCCCCCCGACGGGCACCGTTTTACGGACAGGCCACCCGACGGGCACCGTTGTGCATACATGCCACCCGACGGACACGATTTTACCGAAAGGTCACCCGACGAGCACCGTTTTACCGGCATGCCAACCAACGAACACCGCTTTACCGACACGCCACCCGACGGGCACCGTTTTACCGACATGCCCGACAGGCACCATTTTACCGACAGGCCACCCGACGGGCACCATTTTACAGGAATGCCCCCCGACGGGCACCGTAGTACCGACAGGCCACCCGACGGGCACCGTTTCACCGAAATATCACCCAACGGGCACCGTGGGGATGGGAGCCAACGTCCCACCCGATAGGCACCGTTGTACCGGCATGCCACCCGACAGGCACCGTTTTACCGACAGGTCACCCGACGGGCATCGTTTTGCCGACAGGCCACCCGACGGGTTCCGTTTTACCGACATACCACCAGACGGGCACTGTTTCGCCGAAGGCCACCCGACAGGCACCGTTTTCTTAACAGGGACCCGGACAGGCATCGTTTTACCGACAGGCCACCCGATGAGCTTCGTTTTACCGACATGCCACCCGACTGGCACTTTTTTTACCGACATGCCACCCGACGGGCACCGTTTCACCGACAGGCCTCCGGACGGGCACCATTTTACCGACATGCCAACCGACGGGCAGCGTTTTACTGAAATGCCCCCCGGCGGGCACCGTTTTACCGAGATATCACATGACGGGCACTGTTTTACCGAAATATCATCCGACGGGCACCGTGTGGATGGGAGCCAATGTCCCACCCGACATGCACCGTTTTACCGGCATGCCATTCGACAGGCACCATATTACGGAAATGCCCCCCGACGGGCACCGTTTTACCGACATGCCACCCGCCGGGCACCGTTTTACCGAAATATCACCCGACGAGCACCGTGTGGATAGGAGCCAACGTCCCACCCGACAGGCACTGTTTTACCGGCATGCCAGCCGAAAGGCACCGTTTTACCGATAAGGCACCCGACGGGCACCCTTTTGCCGACAGGCCACCCGACGGGCACCGTTTTACTGACATACCACCCGAAGGGCACTGTTTTGCCGACAGGCCAACCCACGGGCACCCTTTTACCAACAGGCCACCCGACAGGCACCGTTTTACCGACACGCCATTCGACGGGCACCGTTTTACCGACATACCCGACAGGCACCATTTTACCGACAGACCACCCGACGGGCACCATTCTATGGAAATGCCCCCCGACGGGCACCGTTTTACCGAAATATGACCAGACGGGCACCCTGTACATGGGAGCCAACATGCCACCCGACAGGCACCGTTTTACCGGCATGCCACCCGACAGGCACCGTTTTACCGATTGGCCACCCGACGGGCACCGTTTTACCGACAGGCTACCCGACGGGCACTGTTTTGCCGACAGGCCACCCGACGGGCACCATTTCACCGACATGCCCGACGGGCAACATTTTACCAACAGGCCACCCAACGACCACCTTTTTACAGACATGCCACCCAACGGGCACCATTTTACCGACACGCCACCCGATGGGCACCGTTTTACCGACATGCCACCCAACAGGCACCGTTTTACTGACATACCACCCGACGGGCACCGATTTACCGACTTGCCACCAGAAGGGCACCGTTTTGCCGACATGCCACCCGACGGGCATCGTTTTACCGACAGTATACCCCACGGACACCGTTTTACCGACTTGCCCGACGGGCACCATTTTACCGACAGGTCACCCGACGAGCACCGTTATACCGGTATGCCACCCAACGGGCACCGTTATACCGACACGCCCCCCGACGGGCACCGTTTTACCGTTAGGCCACCCGACGGGCACCATTTTACAGAAATGCCCCCCGACGGGCACCGTTTTACCGACATGCAACCCGCCGGGCACCGTTTTTCCGAAATATCACCCGACGGGCACCGTGTGGATGGGAGCCAACGTCCCACCCAACAGGCACCGTTTTTCCCGGCATGCCTGCCAAAAGGCACCGTTTTACCGACAGGTCACCCGACGGGCACCGTTTTGCCGAAATATGATTAGACGGGCACCGTGTACATGGGAGCAACATGCCACCCGACAGGAACTGTTTTACCGGCATGCCACCCGAAAGGCACTGTTTTACTGACATACCACCCGACGGGCACAATTTTTCCGACAGGCCACCCGACGGGCAGCGTTTTACGGACAGGCCACCCGACAGGCACCGTTTTCTTGACAGGCCACCGGGCGGGCATCGTTTTACCGACAGGCCACCCGACGAGTACCGTTTTACCGACACGCCACCCTACGGGCACCATTTTACCAACACGCTACTCCATGGGCACCGTTTACGGACAGGCCACCTGACGGGCACTGTTTCACCGACAAGCCACCCGACGGGCACCGTTTTACCGACAGGCCACCCGACGGGCACCGTTTTACATACAGGCCACCCGACGGGCACCGTTTTACCGACAGGCCACACGACAGGCACAGTTTTCTTGACAACCCACTGTACGGGCATCGTTTTACCGACAGGCCACCCGACGAGCACCGTGTTACCGACACGCCACCCGATGGGCACCGTTTTACCGACACGCCACCTGACGGGCACCGTTTTACCGACATGTCCAGCAGGCACTATTTTACCGACAGGCCAACCGACGGGCACCATTTTACCGAAATGCCCACCGATGGGCACCGTTTTACTAAAATATCACCAGACGGGCATCGTGTACATGGGAGTCAACATGCCACCCGACAGGCACCGTTTTACCGGCATGCCACCCAACAGGCACCGTTTTACCGATTGGCCACCCGACGGGCACCGTTTCACCGACAGGCCACCTGATGGGCATCGGTTTACCGACATGCCTCCCGACGGGCACCGTTTTACAGACAGGACTCCCAGAGGGCACCGTTTTACCGATATACCGACGTCCACTGTTTAACGAAATGCCCCCCGACGGGCACCGTTTTAGCGACAGGCCACCCGACGGGCACCGTTGTGCATACATGCCACCCGACGTGCACCGTTTTACCGGCATGCCACCCAACAGGCACCGTTTTACCGATTGGCCACCCGACGGGCACCGTTTCACAAACAGGCCACCTGACGGGCACCGTTTTACCGACAGGCCACCCGACGGGCACCGTTTTACCGACAGGACTCTTGAGGGCACCATTTTACCGACATACCACCCGACGGCCACTGTTTTACCAAAATGCCCCCCGACGGGCACCGTTTTACGGACAGGCCACCCGACGGGCACCGTTGTGCATACATGCCACCCGACGGGCACGATTTTACCGAAAGGTCACCCGACGAGCACCGTTTTACCGGCATGCCAACCAACGAGCACCGCTTTACCGACACGCCACCCGACGGGCACCGTTTTACCGACATGCCCGACGGGCACCATTTTACCGACAGGCCACCCGACGGGCACCATTTTACAGGAATGCCCCCCGACGGGCACCGTAGTACCGACAGGCCACCCGACAGGCACCGTTTCACCGAAATATCACCCAACGGGCACCGTGGGGATGGGAGCCAACGTCCCACCCGACAGGCACCGTTGTACCGGCATGGCACCCGACAGGCACCGTTTTACCGACAGGTCACCCGACGGGCATCGTTTTGCCGACAGGCCACCCGACGGGTACCGTTTTACCGACATACCACCAGACGGGCACTGTTTCGCCGAAGGCCACCCGACAGACACCGTTTTCTTGACAGGGCACCGGACAGGCATCGTTTTACCGACAGGCCACCCGATGAGCTTCGTTTTACCGACATGCCACCCGACTGGCACTTTTTTTACCGACATGCCACCCGACGGGCACCGTTTCACCGACAGGCCTCCGGACGGGCACCATTTTACCGACATGCCAACCGACGGGCAGCGTTTTACTGAAATGCCCCCCGGCGGGCACCGTTTTACCGAAATATCACCTGACGGGCACTGTTTTACCGAAATATCATCCGACGGGCACCGTGTGGATGGGAGCCAATGTCCCACCCGACATGCACCGTTTTACCGGCATGCCATTCGACAGGCACCATTTTACGGAAATGCCCCCCTACGGGCACCGTTTTACCGACATGCCACCCGCCGGCACCGTTTTACCGAAATATCACCCGACGAGCACCGTGTGGATAGGAGCCAACGTCCCACCCGACAGGCACTGTTTTACCGGCATGCCAGCCGAAAGGCACCGTTTTACCGATAAGGCACCCGACGGGCACCCTTTTGCCGACAGGCCACCCGACGGGCACCGTTTTACTGACATACCACCCGAAGGGCACTGTTTTGCCGACAGGCCAACCCACGGGCACCCTTTTACCAACAGGCCACCCGACAGGCACCGTTTTACCGACACGCCATTCGACGGCACCGTTTTACCGACATACCCGACAGGCACCATTTTACCGACAGGCCACCCGACGGGCACCATTCTATGGAAATGCCCCCCGACGGGCACCGTTTTACCGAAATATGACCAGACGGGCACCCTGTACATGGGAGCCAACATGCCACCCGACAGGCACCGTTTTACCGGCATGCCACCCGACAGGCACCGTTTTACCGATTGGCCACCCGACGGGCACCGTTTTACCGACAGGCCACCCGACGGGCACTGTTTTGCCGACAGGCCACCCGACGGGCACCATTTCACCGACATGCCCGACGGGCAACATTTTACCAACAGGCCACCCAACGACCACCTTTTTACAGACATGCCACCCAACGGGCACCATTTTACCGACACGCCACCCGATGGGCACCGTTTTACCGACATGCCACCCAACAGGCACCGTTTTACTGACATACCACCCGACGGGCACCGTTTTACCGACTTGCCACCAGAAGGGCACCGTTTTGCCGACATGCCACCCGACGGGCATCGTTTTACCGACAGTATACCCCACGGACACCGTTTTACCGACTTGCCCGACGGGCACCATTTTACCGACAGGTCACCCGACGAGCACCGTTATACCGGTATGCCACCCAACGGGCACCGTTATACCGAACGCCCCCGACGGGCACCGTTTTACCGTTAGGCCACCCGACGGGCACCATTTTACAGAAATGCCCCCCGACGGGCACCGTTTTACCGACATGCAACCCGCCGGGCACCGTTTTTCCGAAATATCACCCGACGGGCACCGTGTGGATGGGAGCCAACGTCCCACCCAACAGGCACCGTTTTTCCGGCATGCCTGCCAAAAGGCACCGTTTTACCGACAGGTCACCCGACGGGCACCGTTTTGCCGAAATATGATTAGACGGGCACCGTGTACATGGGAGCAACATGCCACCCGACAGGAACTGTTTTACCGGCTTGCCACCCGAAAGGCACTGTTTTACTGACATACCACCCGACGGGCACAATTTTTCCGACAGGCCACCCGACGGGCAGCGTTTTACGGACAGGCCACCCGACAGGCACCGTTTTCTTGACAGGCCACCGGGCGGCATCGTTTTACCGACAGGCCACCCGACGAGTACCGTTTTACCGACACACCACCCTACGGGCACCATTTTACCAACACGCTACTCCATGGGCACCGTTTACCGACAGGCCACCTGACGGGCACTCTTTCACCGACAAGCCACCCGACGGGCACCGTTTTACCGACAGGCCACCCGACGGGCACCGTTTTACATACAGGCCACCCGACGGGCACCGTTTTACCGACAGGCCACACGACAGGCACAGTTTTCTTGACAACCCACTGTACGGGCATCGTTTTACCGACAGGCCACCCGACGAGCACCGTGTTACCGACACGCCACCCGATGGGCACCGTTTTACCGACACGCCACCTGACGGGCACCGTTTTACCGACATGTCCAGCAGGCACTATTTTACCGACAGGCCAACCGACGGGCACCATTTTACCGAAATGCCCACCGATGGGCACCGTTTTACTAAAATATCACCAGACGGGCATCGTGTCCATGGGAGTCAACATGCCACCCGACAGGCACCGTTTTACCGGCATGCCACCCAACAGGCACCATTTTACCGATTGGCTACCCGACGGGCACCGTTTCACCGACAGGCCACCTGATGGGCATCGGTTTACCGAAATGCCTCCCGACGGGCACCGTTTTACAGACAGGACTCCCAGAGGGCACCGTTTTACCGATATACCGACGTCCACTGTTTAACGAAATGCCCCCCGACGGGCACCGTTTTAGCGACAGGCCACCCGACGGGCACCGTTGTGCATATATGCCACCAGACGTGCACCGTTTTACCGGCATGCCACCCAACAGGCACCGTTTTACCGATTGGCCACCCGACGGGCACCGTTTCACAAACAGGCCACCTGACGGGCACCGTTTTACCGACAGGCCACCCGACGGGCACCGTTTTACCGACAGGACTCTGGAGGGCACCATTTTACCGACATACCACCCGACGGCCACTGTTTTACCAAAATGCCCCCCGACGGGCACCGTTTTACGGACAGGCCACCCGACGGGCACCGTTGTGCATACATGCCACCCGACGGACACGATTTTACCGAAAGGTCACCCGACGAGCACCGTTTTACCGGCATGCCAACCAACGAACACCGCTTTACCGACACGCCACCCGACGGGCACCGTTTTACCGACATGCCCGACAGGCACCATTTTACCGACAGGCCACCCGACGGGCACCATTTTACAGGAATGCCCCCCGACGGGCACCGTAGTACCGACAGGCCACCCGACGGGCACCGTTTCACCGAAATATCACCCAACGGGCACCGTGGGGATGGGAGCCAACGTCCCACCCGACAGGCACCGTTGTACCGGCATGCCACCCGACAGGCACCGTTTTACCGACAGGTCACCCGACGGGCATCGTTTTGCCGACAGGCCACCCGACGGGTTCCGTTTTACCGACATACCACCAGACGGGCACTGTTTCGCCGAAGGCCACCCGACAGGCACCGTTTTCTTGACAGGGCACCGGACAGGCATCGTTTTACCGACAGGCCACCCGATGAGCTTCGTTTTACCGACATGCCACCCGACTGGCACTTTTTTTACCGACATGCCACCCGACGGGCACCGTTTCACCGACAGGCCTCCGGACGGGCACCATTTTACCGACATGCCAACCGACGGGCAGCGTTTTACTGAAATGCCCCCCGGCGGGCACCGTTTTACCGAGATATCACCTGACGGGCACTGTTTTACCGAAATATCATCCGACGGGCACCGTGTGGATGGGAGCCAATGTCCCACCCGACATGCACCGTTTTACCGGCATGCCATTCGACAGGCACCATTTTACGGAAATGCCCCCCGACGGGCACCGTTTTACCGACATGCCACCCGCCGGGCACCGTTTTACCGAAATATCACCCGACGAGCACCGTGTGGATAGGAGCCAACGTCCCACCCGACAGGCACTGTTTTACCGGCATGCCAGCCGAAAGGCACCGTTTTACCGATAAGGCACCCGACGGGCACCCTTTTGCCGACAGGCCACCCGACGGGCACCGTTTTACTGACATACCACCCGAAGGGCACTGTTTTGCCGACAGGCCAACCCACGGGCACCCTTTTACCAACAGGCCACCCGACAGGCACCGTTTTACCGACACGCCATTCGACGGGCACCGTTTTACCGACATACCCGACAGGCACCATTTTACCGACAGACCACCCGACGGGCACCATTCTATGGAAATGCCCCCCGACGGGCACCGTTTTACCGAAATATGACCAGACGGGCACCCTGTACATGGGAGCCAACATGCCACCCGACAGGCACCGTTTTACCGGCATGCCACCCGACAGGCACCGTTTTACCGATTGGCCACCCGACGGGCACCGTTTTACCGACAGGCTACCCGACGGGCACTGTTTTGCCGACAGGCCACCCGACGGGCACCATTTCACCGACATGCCCGACGGGCAACATTTTACCAACAGGCCACCCAACGACCACCTTTTTACAGACATGCCACCCAACGGGCACCATTTTACCGACACGCCACCCGATGGGCACCGTTTTACCGACATGCCACCCAACAGGCACCGTTTTACTGACATACCACCCGACGGGCACCGATTTACCGACTTGCCACCAGAAGGGCACCGTTTTGCCGACATGCCACCCGACGGGCATCGTTTTACCGACAGTATACCCCACGGACACCGTTTTACCGACTTGCCCGACGGGCACCATTTTACCGACAGGTCACCCGACGAGCACCGTTATACCGGTATGCCACCCAACGGGCACCGTTATACCGACACGCCCCCCGACGGGCACCGTTTTACCGTTAGGCCACCCGACGGGCACCATTTTACAGAAATGCCCCCCGACGGGCACCGTTTTACCGACATGCAACCCGCCGGGCACCGTTTTTCCGAAATATCACCCGACGGGCACCGTGTGGATGGGAGCCAACGTCCCACCCAACAGGCACCGTTTTTCCGGCATGCCTGCCAAAAGGCACCGTTTTACCGACAGGTCACCCGACGGGCACCGTTTTGCCGAAATATGATTAGACGGGCACCGTGTACATGGGAGCAACATGCCACCCGACAGGAACTGTTTTACCGGCATGCCACCCGAAAGGCACTGTTTTACTGACATACCACCCGACGGGCACAATTTTTCCGACAGGCCACCCGACGGGCAGCGTTTTACGGACAGGCCACCCGACAGGCACCGTTTTCTTGACAGGCCACCGGGCGGGCATCGTTTTACCGACAGGCCACCCGACGAGTACCGTTTTACCGACACGCCACCCTACGGGCACCATTTTACCAACACGCTACTCCATGGGCACCGTTTACCGACAGGCCACCTGACGGGCACTGTTTCACCGACAAGCCACCCGACGGGCACCGTTTTACCGACAGGCCACCCGACGGGCACCGTTTTACATACAGGCCACCCGACGGGCACCGTTTTACCGACAGGCCACACGACAGGCACAGTTTTCTTGACAACCCACTGTACGGGCATCGTTTTACCGACAGGCCACCCGACGAGCACCGTGTTACCGACACGCCACCCGATGGGCACCGTTTTACCGACACGCCACCTGACGGGCACCGTTTTACCGACATGTCCAGCAGGCACTATTTTACCGACAGGCCAACCGACGGGCACCATTTTACCGAAATGCCCACCGATGGGCACCGTTTTACTAAAATATCACCAGGCGGGCATCGTGTACATGGGAGTCAACATGCCACCCGACAGGCACCGTTTTACCGGCATGCCACCCAACAGGCACCATTTTACCGATTGGCCACCCGACGGGCACCGTTTCACAGACAGGCCACTTGATGGGCATCGGTTTACCGACATGCCTCCCGACGGGCACCGTTTTACAGACAGGACTCCCAGAGGGCACCGTTTTACCGATATACCGACGTCCACTGTTTAACGAAATGCCCCCCGACGGGCACCGTTTTAGCGACAGGCCACCCGACGGGCACCGTTGTGCATACATGCCACCCGACGAGCACCGTTTTACCGGCATGCCAACCAACGAGCACCGCTTTACCGATTGGCCACCCGACGGGCACCGTTTTCACAGAACAGGCCACCTGACGGGCACCGTTTTACCGACAGGCCACCCGACGGGCACCGTTTTACCGACAGGACTCTTGAGGGCACCGAAGTACCGACAGGCCACCCGAACGGGCACCGTTTCACCGAAATATCACCCAACGGGCACCGTGGGGATGGGAGCCAACGTCCCACCCCGACAGGCAACCGTGATATTGTAAACGGCATGCCACCCGTACGGGCATCGTTTTGCCGACAGGCCACCCGAACGGGTACCGTTTTACCGACATACGACGGGCACTGTTTCGCCGAAGGCCACCCGACAGACACCGTTCTTCTTGTCAGGGCACCGGACAGGCATCGTTTTACCGACAGGCACCCGATGAGCTTCGTTTTACCGACATGCCACCCGACTGGCACTTTTTTTACCGACATGCCACCCGACGGGCACCGTTTCACCGACAGGCCTACCGGACGGGCACCATTTTACCGACATGCCAACCGACGGGCAGCGTTTTACTATAATGCCCCCCGGCTGGCACCGTTTTACCGAAATATCACCTGACGGGCACTGTTTTACCGAAATATCATCCGACGGGCACCGTGTGGATGGGAGCCAATGTCCCACCCGACATGCACCGTTTTACTGGCATGCCATTCGACAGGCACCATTTTACGGAAATGCCCCCTAACGGGCACCGTTTTACCGAAATATCACCCGACGAGCACCGTGTGGATAGGAGCCAACGTCCCACCCGACAGGCACTGTTTTACCGGCATGCCAGCCGAAAGGCACCGTTTTACCGATAAGGCACCCGACGGGCACCCTTTTGCCGACAGGCCACCCGACGGGCACCGTTTTACTGACATACCACCCGAAGGGCACTGTTTTGCCGACAGGCCAACCCACGGGCACCCTTTTACCAACAGGCCACCCGACAGGCACCCTTTTACCGACACGCCATTCGACGGACACCGTTTTACCGACATACCCGACAGGCACCATTTTACCGACAGGCCACCCGACGGGCACCATTCTATGGAAATGCCCCCCGACGGGCACCGTTTTACCGAAATATGACCAGACGGGCACCCTGTACATGGGAGCCAACATGCCACCCGACAGGCACCGTTTTACCGGCATGCCACCCGACAGGCACCGTTTTACCGATTGGCCACCCGACGGGCACCGTTTTACCGACAGGCCACCCGACGGGCACTGTTTTGCCGACAGGCCACCCGACGGGCACCATTTCACCGACATGCCCGACGGGCAACATTTTACCAACAGGCCACCCAACGACCACCTTTTTTACAGACATGCCACCCAACGGGCACCATTTTACCGACACGCCACCCGATGGGCACCGTTTTACCGACATGCCACCCAACAGGCACCGTTTTACTGACATACCACCCGACGGGCACCGTTTTACCAACTTGCCACCAGAAGGGCACCGTTTTGCCGACATGCCACCCGACGGGCATCGTTTTACCGACAGTATACCCCACGGACACCGTTTTACCGATTTGCCCGACGGGCACCATTTTACCGACAGGTCACCCGACGAGCACCGTTATACCGGTATGCCACCCAACGGGCACCGTTATACCGAACGCCCCCCGACGGGCACCGTTTTACCGTTAGGCCACCCGACGGGCACCATTTTACAGAAATGCCCCCCGACGGGCACCGTTTTACCGACATGCAACCCGCCGGGCACCGTTTTTCCGAAATATCACCCGACGGGCACCGTGTGGATGGGAGCCAACGTCCCACCCAACAGGCACCGTTTTTCCGGCATGCCTGCCAAAAGGCACCGTTTTACCGACAGGTCACCCGACGGGCACCGTTTTGCCGAAATATGATTAGACGGGCACCGTGTACATGGGAGCAACATGCCACCCGACAGGAACTGTTTTACCGGCTTGCCACCCGAAAGGCACTGTTTTACTGACATACCACCCGACGGGCACAATTTTTCCGACAGGCCACCCGACGGGCAGCGTTTTACGGACAGGCCACCCGACAGGCACCGTTTTCTTGACAGGCCACCGGGCGGGCATCGTTTTACCGACAGGCCACCCGACGAGTACCGTTTTACCGACACACCACCCTACGGGCACCATTTTACCAACACGCTACTCCATGGGCACCGTTTACCGACAGGCCACCTGACGGGCACTCTTTCACCGACAAGCCACCCGACGGGCACCGTTTTACCGACAGGCCACCCGACGGGCACCGTTTTACATACAGGCCACCCGACGGGCACCGTTTTACCGACAGGCCACACGACAGGCACAGTTTTCTTGACAACCCACTGTACGGGCATCGTTTTACCGACAGGCCACCCGACGAGCACCGTGTTACCGACACGCCACCCGATGGGCACCGTTTTACCGACACGCCACCTGACGGGCACCGTTTTACCGACATGTCCAGCAGGCACTATTTTACCGACAGGCCAACCGACGGGCACCATTTTACCGAAATGCCCACCGATGGGCACCGTTTTACTAAAATATCACCAGACGGGCATCGTGTCCATGGGAGTCAACATGCCACCCGACAGGCACCGTTTTACCGGCATGCCACCCAACAGGCACCATTTTACCGATTGGCCACCCGACGGGCACCGTTTCACCGACAGGCCACCTGATGGGCATCGGTTTACCGACATGCCTCCCGACGGGCACCGTTTTACAGACAGGACTCCCAGAGGGCACCGTTTTACCGATATACCGACGTCCACTGTTTAACGAAATACCCCCCGACGGGCACCGTTTTAGCGACAGGCCACCCGACGGGCACCGTTGTGCATATATGCCACCAGACGTGCACCGTTTTACCGGCATGCCACCCAACAGGCACCGTTTTACCGATTGGCCACCCGACGGGCACCGTTTCACAAACAGGCCACCTGACGGGCACTGTTTTACCGACAGGCCACCCGACGGGCACCGTTTTACCGACAGGACTCTGGAGGGCACCATTTTACCGACATACCACCCGACGGCCACTGTTTTACCAAAATGCCCCCCGACGGGCACCGTTTTACGGACAGGCCACCCGACGGGCACCGTTGTGCATACATGCCACCCGACGGACACGATTTTACCGAAAGGTCACCCGACGAGCACCGTTTTACCGGCATGCCAACCAACGAACACCGCTTTACCGACACGCCACCCGACGGGCACCGTTTTACCGACATGCCCGACAGGCACCATTTTACCGACAGGCCACCCGACGGGCACCATTTTACAGGAAATGCCCCCCGACGGGCACCGTAGTACCGACAGGCCACCCGACGGGCACCGTTTCACCGAAATATCACCCAACGGGCACCGTGGGGATGGGAGCCAACGTCCCACCCGACAGGCACCGTTGTACCGGCATGCCACCCGACAGGCACCGTTTTACCGACAGGTCACCCGACGGGCATCGTTTTGCCGACAGGCCACCCGACGGGTTCCGTTTTACCGACATACCACCAGACGGGCACTGTTTCGCCGAAAGCCACCCGACAGGCACCGTTTTCTTGACAGGGCACCGGACAGGCATCGTTTTACCGACAGGCCACCCGATGAGCTTCGTTTTACCGACATGCCACCCGACTGGCACTTTTTTTACCGACATGCCACCCGACGGGCACCGTTTCACCGACAGGCCTCCGGACGGGCACCATTTTACCGACATGCCAACCGACGGGCAGCGTTTTACTGAAATGCCCCCCGGCGGGCACCGTTTTACCGAGATATCACCTGACGGGCACTGTTTTACCGAAATATCATCCGACGGGCATCGTGTGGATGGGAGCCAATGTCCCACCCGACATGCACCGTTTTACCGGCATGCCATTCGACAGGCACCATTTTACGGAAATGCCCCCCGACGGGCACCGTTTTACCGACATGCCACCCGCCGGGCACCGTTTTACCGAAATATCACCCGACGAGCACCGTGTGGATAGGAGCCAACGTCCCACCCGACAGGCACTGTTTTACCGGCATGCCAGCCGAAAGGCACCGTTTCACGGATAGGGCACCCGACGGGCACCCCTTTGCCGACAGGCCACCCGATGGGCACCGTTTTACTGACATACCACCCGAAGGGCACTGTTTTGCCGACAGGCCAACCCACGGGCACCCTTTTACCGACAGGCCACCCGACAGGCACCGTTTTACCGACACGCCATTCGATGGGCACCGTTTTACCGACATACCCGACAGGCACCATTTTACCGACAGGCCACCCGACGGGCACCATTCTATGGAAATGCCCCCCGACGGGCACCGTTTTACCGAAATATGACCAGACGGGCACCCTGTACATGGGAGCCAACATGCCACCCGACAGGCACCGTTTTACCGGCATGCCACCCGACAGGCACCGTTTTACCGATTGGCCACCCGACGGGCACCGTTTTACCGACAGGCCACCCGACGGGCACTGTTTTGCCGACAGGCCACCCGACGGGCACCATTTCACCGACATGCCCGACGGGCAACATTTTATCAACAGGCCACCCAACGACCACCGTTTTACAGACATGCCACCCAACGGGCACCATTTTACCGACACGCCACCCGATGGGCACCGTTTTACCGACATGCCACCCAACGGGCACCGTTTTACTGACATACCACCCGACGGGCACCGTTTTACCGACTTGCCACCAGAAGGGCACCGTTTTGCCGACATGCCACCCGACCGGCATCGTATTACCGACAGTATACCCCACGGACACCGTTTTACCGACTTGCCCGACGGTCACCATTTTACCGACAGGTCACCCGACGAGCACCGTTATACCGGTATGCCACCCAACGGGCACCGTTATACCGAACGCCCCCCGACGGGCACCGTTTTACCGTTAGGCCACCCGACGGGCACCATTTTACAGAAATGCCCCCCGACGGGCACCGTTTTACCGACATGCAACCCGCCGGGCACCGTTTTTCCGAAATATCACCCGACGGGCACCGTGTGGATGGGAGCCAACGTCCCACCCAACAGGCACCGTTTTTCCGGCATGCCTGCCAAAAGGCACCGTTTTACCGACAGGTCACCCGACGGGCACCGTTTTGCCGACAGGCAACCCGACGGGGCACCGTTTTACTGACTTACCACCCGACGGGCATTGACTTGCCGACAGGCCACCCGACAGGCACCGTTTTCTTGATAGGCCACCGGACGGGCATCGTTTTACCGATAGGCCACCCGATGAGCACCGTTTTACAGACACGCCACCAGACTGGTACTGTTTGACCGACAGGCCACCTGACGGGCACCGTTTTACCGACACGTTATCCGACGAGCACCGTTTTACCGACATGCCACCCCACGGGCACCGTTTTGCCAACTGGCCACACGACATGCACAGTTTTCTTGACAGGCCACCGTACGGGCATCGGTTTACCGACAGGCCACCTGACGGGCACCATTTTACCGATAGGCCACCCGACAGGCACCATTTTCTTGACAGGCCACCGGACGTGCATCGATTTACCAACACGCCACCCGACGGGCACCATTTTACCGACAAGCCACCCCACGGGCACCGTTTTACCGACATGCCCGGCGGGCACCATTTTGCCGTTAGGCCAACCGACGGGCACCATTTTACCGGCATGCCACCCGACAGGCAGCATTTCACCGATTGGCCACCCGACGGGCACCGTTTTACCGACAGGCCTCCCGATGGGCACTATTTTACCGAAAGGACTCCCGGAGGGCACCGTTATACCGACATACCACTCGACGGCCACTGTTTTACCGAAATGCCCCCCGACAGGCACCGTTTTACCGACAGGCCACCCGTCGGGCACCGTCTTGCCGACATGGCACCCTACGGGCACTATTTTACAGACAGGCCACCCCACGGGCACCGTTTTACCGACATGCCCGACGGGCACCATTTTACCGTCAGGCCACCCGACGAGCACCGTTTTAATGGCATGCCACCCAACGGGCACCGTTTTACCGACACGCCACCCGACGGGCACCGTTTCACCGACATGCCCGACGCGCACCATTTTACCGACAGGCCACCCGATGGGCACCATTTGAACGAAATGCCCCCCGACGGGCACCATTTTACCGACAGGCCACCCGACGGGCACCGTTTTACCGAAATATCATCCGACGGGCGCCGTGTGGTTGGGAGCCAACGTCCCACCCGACAGGCACCGTTTTACTGACATACCACCCGACGGGCACTATTTTACCAACAGGCCACCCGACATGCACCGTTTTCTTGACAGGCCACAGTACGGGAATCGTTTTACCGACAGGCCAACCGATGAGCACCGTTTTACCGACTCGCTACCCGACGGGCACTGTTTTATCGACAGGCCACCCGACGGGAACCGTTTTACCGACAGGCCACCGGACGGGCACCATTTTACCGACAGGCCAAACGACGGGCACCGTTTTACCGACATGCCCGACAGACACCATTTTACCGACAGGCCAACCGACGGAACTATTTTACCGAAATGCCCCCCGATGGGCACCGTTTTACCAAAATATCACCATAAAGGCATCGTGTACATGGGAGCCAACATGCCACCCGACAGGTACCATTTTACCGGCATGCCACCCGACAGGCACCATTTTACCGATTGGCCACCCGACGGGAACCGTTTTACCGACAGGCCACCAGACGGGCACCATTTTACCAACAGGCCTCCCGATGGGCACCGTTTTACCGACATACCACCCGACGGGCGCCGTTTTTCCGACAGGCCACCCGACGGGCACCGTTTTACCGACAAGCCACCCGACGGGCACCGTTTTGCCGACAGGCCACCCGACGGGCACCGTTTTACCGACATGCCACCAACGGGCACTGTTTTACCGACTTGCCCGACGGGCACCATTTTACCGACAGGCCACCCGACGGCACCATTTTACTGAAATGCCCCCTGACGGGCACCGTTTTACCGATAGGCCACCCGACGGGCACCGTTTTACCGAAATATCACCCGACGGGCACCATGTGGATGGGAGCCAACGTCCCACCGACAGGCACCGTTTTACCGGCATGCCAACCGAAAGGCACCGTTTTGCGACAGGCTAGCCGACGGGCACCATTTTACCGACAGGCCACCCGACGAGCACCGTTTTACCGACACGCCACCCAACGGGCACCAATTTACCGACACGCCACTCCATGGCTACCGTTTTACCGACATGCCCGGCGGGCACCATTTGACCGACAGGCCAACCGACAGGCACCATTTTACCGAAATGACCCCCGACGGGCACCGTTTTACTAAAATATAACCAGACAGGCACCGTGTACATAGGAGCCAATATGCCACCCGACAGCCACCATTTTACCGGCATGCCACCCAACAGGCACCGTTTTACCGATTGGCCACCCGACGGGCACCGTTTTCTTGACAGGTCACCGGATGGGCATCGTTATACCGACAGGCCACCCGATGAGCACCGTTTTACCGACAGGACTCCCCGCGGGCACCGTTTTACCGACATACCACCCGAGGCCACTATTTTACCGAAATGCCCCCCGACGGGCACCGTTTTACCGACAGGCCACCCGATGGGCACCGCTTGTTGACATGCCACCCGACGGGCACTATTTTACCGACAGGCCACCCCACGGGCACCGTTTTACCGACATGCCCGACGGGCACCATTTTACCGACAGGCCACCCCAACGGGCACCGTTTTACCGAAATGCCCCCCGACGGGTACCGTTTTACCGACAGGCCACCCGACGGGCACCGTTTACCGAAATATCACCCGACGGGCACCGTGTGGATGGGAGCCAACGTCCCACCCGACAGGCACTGTTTTACCGACAGGTCACCCGACGGGCACCGTTTTGCCGACAGGCCACCCGTCGGGCACCGTTTTACTGTCATACCACCCTACAGGCGCTGTTTTGCCGAAGGCCACCGGACGGGCACCATTTTACTGACAGGCCACCCGACAGGCACCGTTTTCTTGACAGGCCACCGGATGGGCATCGTTTTACCGACAGGCCACGCGATGAGCACCGTTTTACCGACAGCCCACCTGACTGGCACTGTTTTACCGACAGGCCTTAAGACGGGCACCGTTTTACCGACATGTTACCCGACGGGCACTGTTTTCCCGACAGGCCACCTAACGGGCATTGTTTTACCGACAGGCCACCGGACGGGCACCATTTTACCGACAGTCCAACCGACGGGCACCGTTTTACTAAAATGCCCCGGACGGAAACCGTTTTACCGAAATATCACCCGACGGGCACCGTGTGGATGGGAGCCAACGTCCCACCCAACAGGCACCGTTTTACCGGCATGTCACCCGACGGGCACCGTTTGACCGACAGGCCACCCGATGGGCACCGTTTTACTGACATACCTCCCGGCGGGCACTGTTTTGCCGACAGGCCACCCGACAGGCACAGTTTTCTTGACAGGCCATCTGACGGACACCGTTTTACCGAAAGGCCACCCGATGCGCACTGTCATACCGACACGCCACCCAACGGGTACCTTTTTACAGACAGGCCACCCCACAGGCACCGTTTTACCGATAGGCCCGACGAGTACCATTTTACCGACAGGCCACCCGACGGGCACCGTTTTACAGACATACCACCTGACGAGCACCGTTTTCCCGATAGGCCACCCGACGGGCACCGTTTTACCGACAGGCACCGTTTTCTTGACAGGCCACCGGGCGGGCATCGTTTTACCGACAGGCCAACCGACGGGCACCATTTTACTGAAAAGCGCCCCGACGAGCACCGTTTTACCGAAATTTGACCAGACGGGCTCCGTGTACATGGGAGCCAACATGCCACCCGACATGCACCGTTTTACCTGCACGACCACCCCACAGGCACCGTTTTACCGATTTACCACTCGACGGGCACCGTTTTACCGACAGGCCACCCGGCAGGCACCGTTTTACCGACACGCCACCCGACTGTCACTGTTTTACCGACAGGCCACCTGACGAGCACCGGTTTACCGGCACGCTACCCGACGAGCACTGTTTTACCAACATGCCACCCAACGGGAACCGTTTTACGGACAACCCACCCGACGGGCACCCCGACAGGCCACACGACAGGCACCGTTTCACCGACACGCCACCCGATGGGCACCGTTTTACCGACATGCCACCCAACGGGAACCGTTTTACCGACACGCCACCCGATGGGCACCGTTTTACCGACATGTCCAGCAGGCACCATTTTACCGATAGGCCAACCGACGGGCACCATTTTACCGAAATGCCCCCCGATGGGCACCGTTTTACCGAAATATCACCAGACGGGCACGGTGTACATGGGAGCCACCATGCCACCCGACAGGCACCGTTTTACCGGCATGCCACCCAACAGTCATCGTTTTACCGATTGGCCACCCGACGGGCACCGTTTAACCGACCGGCTACCTGACGGGCATCGTTTTACCGACAGGCCTCCCGACGGGCACCGTTTTACCGGCATGCCTCCCGGAGGGCACCATTATACCGATATACCGACGACCACTGTATACCGAAATGCCCCCCGACGGGCACCATTTTACCAAAAGGTCACCCGACGAGCACCGTTTTACCGGCATGCCAACCAACGGACACCGTTTTACCGACACGCCACCTGACGGGCACCGTTTTACCGACACGCCACCTGACGGGCACCGTTTTACCGACATGCCCGACAGGCACCATTTTACCGTCAGGCCACCCGACGGGCACCATTTTACGGAAATGCCCCCCGACTGGGCACCGTTTTACCGACAGGCCACCCGACGGGCACCGTTTTACCGAAATATCACCCCACGGGCACCGTGGGAATGGGAGCCAACGTCCCACCCGACAGGCACCGTTGTACCGGCATGCCACCCGACAGGCACCGTTTTACCGACAGGTGACCCGACGGGCACCGTTTTGCCGACAGGCCACCCGATGGGTACCGTTTTACCGACATACCACCAGACGGGCACTGTTTCGCCGAAGGCCACCCGACGGGCACCGTGTTGCCTACAGCCAACCGACAGGCACCGTTTTCTTGACAAGCCATCGGACGGGCATCGTTTTACCGACAAGCCACCCGATGAGCTTCGTTTTACCGACACGCCACCCGACTGGCACTGTTTTACCGAAAGGCCACCGGACGGGCACCGTTTCACCGACAGGCCACCGGACGGGCACCATTTTACCGACAGGCCAACCGACGGACAGAGTTTTACTGAAATGCCCTCCGACGGGCACTATTTTACCGAAATATCACCCGACGGGCACCGTTTTACCGAAATATCACCCGACGGGCACTGTGTGGATGGGAGCCAATGTCCCACCCGACATGCACCGTTTTACCGGCATGCCACCCGACGAGCACCGTTTTACCGACAGGTCACCCGACGGGCACCGTTTTGCCGACAGGCCACCCCACGGACATTTTATGGAAATGCCCCCCGACGAGCACCATTTTACCGACATGCCTCACGACGGGCACCATTTTATGGAAATGCCCCCCGACGGGCACCGTTTTACCGAAATATGACCAGACGGGCACCGTGTACATGGGAGCCAAGATTAGGGATGTCAACTTTACCCGTAGGGTCGGGTAACCCGTCGGGTAATCGGGTATCGGGTAGGGTAGGGTAGAGATAATCGGGTAATCGGGTAGGGTATTATCCGAAACCGAAATAAATCATATCGGGTGTGGGTAGGGTACGGATTTCATATATTACCCGATTACCCTACCCGATTACCCGACTAAATATATATATATATATTTATTTATCTATATATACTATATATATATTTAATTTATATTATATATTGAGATATATTTATATGTTTGTTTATTTATTTATTATTTTTATATTTCAAATTTATTAACATTTGAGATTTGACAGTAAAAAGATTTATAAATTTTTTACTGAATATTCTTAAATATTACAGTATTTATTTATGTTGCTTTAGCGGTTTCTTTTAAATATTCTTTTAAATTTTGTTCTCGTGCAATAATGAAGGTTTTATTTATTTTTATGGTGAAAAATAAGTTTTTTCTTTATTAAAGTTGGGTCGGGTAGAGTCGGTTAACTATGTAATATTTAAGATTTCGGGTACCCGTTTACCTGCGGATAATCCGCATACCCGACGGGTATTACCCGAATCCTACCCGATATTTAATTTTAGGGTAATAGGGTAGGATAAGGGTAGGAGAATTATATTTCAGGTAGTGAGTGGAGGTGGCCTACCCGTACCCTACCCTACCCATTTACATCCCTAGCCAAGATACCACCCGACAGGCACCGTTTTACCGGCATGCCACCCGACAGGCACCGTTATACCGATTGGCCACCCGACGGGCACCGTTTTACCGACAGGCCACCCGACGGGCACCGTTTTGCCGACAGGCCACCCGACGGGCACCGTTTTACCGAGATGCTCGACGGGCACCATTTTACCGATAGGCCACCTGGCGAGCACCGTTTTACCGACTTGCCACCCAACGGGAACCGTTTTACCGACACGCCACCCAACGAGGCTCTGTTTTACTGACATACCAACCGACGGCCACTATTTTACCGAAATGCCTCCCGACGGGCACCGTTTTACCGACAGGCCACCAGAAGGGCACTGTTGTGCCGACATGCCACCCGACGGGCACCGTTTTAACGACAGGCCACCCCACGGGCACTGTTTTACCGACTTGTCCGACGGGCACAATTTTACCGACAGGTCACCCGACGAGCACCGTTTTACCGGCATGCCACCCAACGGGCACCGTTACACTGACACGCCACTCGACGGGCATTGTTTTACCCAGAGGCTAACCAATGGGCACCGTTTTACAGAGACGCCACCCAACTGGCACTGTTTTACCGACATGCCACCAGACGGGCACCGTTTTACCGAATCGCTACCCGACGGGCACCGTTCTATCGACAGGCCACCCGACGGGAACCGTTTTACCGAGAGGCCACCGGACGGGCACCATTTTACCGACAGGACAAACAACGGGCACCGTTTTACCGACATGCCCGGGGAACACCATTTTACCGACAGGCCAACCGACGGAAACCATTTTACCGAAATGCCCCCCGATGGGCACCGTTTTACCGAAATATCACCAGAAGGGCATCGTGTACATGGGAGCCAACATGCCACCCGACAGGTACCGTTTTACCAGCATGCCACCCGACAGACACCGTTTTACCGATTGGCCACCCGACAGGAACCGTTTTACCAACAGGCCACCGACGGCCACCGTTTTACCGACAGGCCTCCTGACGGGCACCGTTTTACCGACAGGCTACCCGACGGGCACCGTTTTTTCGATAGGCCACCCGACGGGCACCGTTTTGCCGACAGGTCACCCGACGAGCATTGTTTTATCGGCATGCCACCCAACGGGCACCGTTTTACCGACACGCCACCCGAAGAGCATCGTTTTCCGACATGCCCGACAGGCACCGACGGGCACCGTTTTACTGACAGGCCAGCCGATGAGCTTCGTTTTATCGACACGCCACCCGCCGGGCACCGTTTTACCGAAAGATCACCATACGGGCACCGTTTTATTGACTTACCACCCGACGGGCATTGACTTGCCGACAGGCCACCCGACGGGCACCATTTTGCCGACAGGCCACCCGACAGGCACCATTTTGCCGACAGGCCACCGGTCACGCATCGTTTTACCGACTGGCCACCCGATGAGCACCGTTTTACCGACACGCCACCCGACTGGCACTGTTTTACCGACAGGCCACCTGACGGGAACTGTTTAACCGACACGCTACCCGAAGAGCACCGTTTTACGGACAGGCCTCCCGACGGGCACCATTTTACCGACATGCCTCACGACGGGCACAGTTTTCTTGACAGGCCACCCGACGAGCATCGTGTTACCGACAAGCTACCCGACGGGCACCATTTTACCGACACGCCACCCGACAGGCACCGTTTTACCGACATGTCCAGCAGGCACCATTTTACCGACAGGCCAACAGACGGGCACCATTTTACCGAAATGCCCCCCGATGGGCACCGTTTTACCGAAATATCACTAGGCGGGCATCGTGTACATGGGAGCCAACATGCCACCCGACAGGCATCGTTTTACCGGCATGACACCCAACAGGCACCGTTTTATCGATTGGCCACCCGACGGGCACCGTTTCACCGACAGGCCACCTGACAGGCATCGTTTTACGGAAAGGCCTCCCGACGGGCACCGTTTTACCGACAGGACTCCCGGAGGGCACCGTTTTACCGATATACAGACGGCCACTGTTAACCGAAATGCCCCCCGACGGGCACCGTTTTACCGACAGGCCACCCTACGGGCACCGTTGTGCATACATGCCACCTGACAGGCACCGTTTTACCGGCATGCCACCCAACAGGCACCGTTTTACCGATTGGCCACCCGACGGGCACCGTTTTACCGACAGGCCACCCCACGGGCACTGTTTTATCGACTTGCCCGACGGGCACCATTTTACCGACAGGCCACCCGACGGGCACCATTTTACGGAAATGCCCCCCGACGGGCACCGTTTTACCGACAGGCCACCCGATGGGCACCGTTTTACCGAAATATCACCCGACGGGCACCGTGGGAATGGGAGCCAACGTCCCACCCGACAGGCACCGTTGTACCGGCATGCCACCCGACAGGCACCATTTTACCGACAGGCCACCCGACGGGCACCGTTTTGCCGACAGGCCACCCGACGGGTACCGTTTTACCGACATACCACCAGACGGGCACTGTTTCGCCGAAGGCCACCCGACGGGCACCATGTTGCCTACAGCCAAACCGACAGGCACCGTTTTCTTGACAAGGCATCGGACGGGCATCGTTTCACCGACAGGCCACCCGATGAGCTTCGTTTTACCGACACGCCACCCGACTGGCACTGTTTTACCGAAAGGCCACCCGACGGGCACCGTTTCACCGACAGGCCACCGGACGGGCACCGTATTACCGACAGGCCAACCGACGGGCAACGTTTTACTGAAATGCCCCCCGACGGGCACGGTTTTACCGAAATATCACCCGACGGGCACCGTTTTACCGAAATATCACCCGACGGGCACCGTGTGGATGGGAGCCAATGTCCCACCCGACATGCACCGTTTTACCGGCATGCCACCCGACCAGCACCGTTTTACCGACAGGTCACCCGACGGGCACCGTTTTGCCGACAGGTCACCCGACGGGCACCGTTTTACCGACAGGCCACCCGACAGGCACCGTTTTCTTGACAAGCCACCCGACGGGCACCGTTTTACCGACACGCCACTCAACGAGCACTGTTTTTTACCGACATACCCGACGGGCACCATTTTACTGACAGGCCACCCGACGGGCACCATTTTATGGAAATGCCCCCCAACGGGCACCGTTTTACCGAAATATGACCAGACGGGCACCGTGTACATGGGAGCCAAGATACCACCCGACATGCACCGTTTTACCGGCATGCCACCCGACAGGCACCGTTTTACCGATTGGCCATCCGACGGGCACCGTTTTACCGACAGGCCACCCGACGGGTACCGTTTTGCCGACAGACCACCCGACGGGCACCGTTTTACCGAGATGCTCGACGGGCACCATTTTACCGACAGGCAACCCGGCGAGCACCGTTTTACCGACATGCCACCCAACGGGAACCGTTTTACCGACACGCCACCCGATGGGCACCATTTTACCGACATGCCACCCAACGGGCTCTGTTTTACTGACATACCACCCGACGGCCACTATTTTACCGAAATGCCTCCCGACGGGCACCGTTTTACCGACAGGCCACCAGAAGGGCACCGTTGTGCCGACATGCCACCCAACGGACACCGTTTTAACGACAGGCCACCCCACGGGCACTGTTTTACCGACTTGTCCGACGGGCACAATTTTACCAACAGGTCACCCGACAAGCACCGTTTTACCGGCATGCCACCCAACGGGCAACGTTATACCGACACGCCACTCGAGGGCATTGTTTTACCGAGAGGCTAACCGATGGGAATCGTTTTACCGAGACGCCACCCAACTGGCACTGTTTTACCGACAGGCCACCAGACGGGCACCGTTTTACCGAATCGCTACCCGACGGGCACTGTTCTATCGACAGGCCACCCGACGGGAACCGTTTTACCGAGAGGCCACCGGACGGGCACCATTTTACCGACAGGCCAAACGACGGGTACCGTTTTACCGACATGCCCGGGGAACACCGTTTTACCGACAGGCCAACCGACGGGCACCATTTTACCGACAGGCCACCTGACGGGCACAATTTTACGGAAATGCCCCCCGACGGGCACCGTTTTACCGACAGGCCACCCGACGGGCACCGTTTTACCGAAATATCACCCGACGGGCACCGTGGGAATGGGAGCCAACGTCCCACCCGACAGGCACCGTTGTACCGGCATGCCACCCAACAGGCACCGTTTTACCGACAGGTCACCCGACGGGCACCGTTTTGCCGACAGGCCACCCGACGGGTACCGTTTTACCGACATACCACCAGATTGGCACTGTTTCGCCGAAGGCCACCCGACGGGCACCGTGTTGCCTACAGCCAACCGACAGGCACCGTTTTCTTGACAAGGCATCGGACGGGCATCGTTTTACCGACAGGCCACCCGATGAGCTTCGTTTTACCGACACGCCACCTGACTGGCACTGTTTTACCAAAAGGCCACCCGACGGGCACCGTTTCACCGACAGGCCACCGGACGGGCACCATTTTACCGACAGGCTAACCGACGGGCAGCGTTTTACTGAAATGCCCCCCGACGGGCACGGTTTTACCGAAATATCACCCGACGGGCACCGTTTTACCGAAATATCACCCGACGGGCACCGTGTGGATGGGGCCAATGTCCCACCCGACATGCACCGTTTTACCGGCATGCCACCCGACGAGCACCGTTTTACCGACAGGTCACCCGGCGGGCACCGTTTTGCCAACAGGTCACCCGACGGGCACCGTTTTACCGATAGGCCACCCGACAGGCACCATTTTCTTGACAAGCCACCCGACGGGCACCGTTTTACCGACACGCCACTCAACGAGCACTGTTTTACCGACATACCCGACGGGCACCATTTTACCGACAGGCCACCCGACGGGCATCAATTTATGGAAATGCCCCCCGACGGGCACCGTTTTGCCGACAGGTCACCCGACGGGCACCGTTTTACCGACAGGCCACCTGACAGGCACCGTTTTCTTGACAAGCCACCCGACGGGCACCGTTTTACCGACACGCCACTCAACGAGCACTGTTTTACCGACATACCCGACGGGCACCATTTTACCGACAGGGGCCGACGTGCACCATTTTATTGAAATGCCCCCCGACGGGCACCGTTTTACCGAAATATGACCAGACGGGCACCGTGTACATGGGAGCCAAGATACCACCCGACAGGCACCGTTTTACCGGTTGGCCACCCGACGGGCACCGTTTTACCGACAGGCCACCCGACGGGCACCGTTTTGCCGACAGGCCACCCGACGGGCACCGTTTTACCGAGATGCTCGACGGTCACCATTTTACCGACAGGCCACCCGGCGAGCACCGTTTTACCAACATGCCACCCAACGGGAACGGTTTTACCGACACGCCACCCGATGGGCACCGTTTTACCGACATGCCACCCAACGGGCTCTGTTTTACTGACATACCACCCGACGGCCACTATTTTACCGAAATGCCTCCCGACGGGCACCGTTTTACCGACAGGCCACCAGAAGGGCACCGTTGTGCCGACATGCCAACCGACGGGCACCGTTTTAACGACAGGCCACCCCACGGGCACTGTTTTACCGACTTGTCCGACGGGCACAATTTTACCGACAGGTCACCCGACGAGCACCGTTTTACCGGCATGCCACCCAACGGGCACCGTTATACCAACACGCCACTCGACGAGAATTGTTTTACCGAGAGGCTAACCGATGGGCACCGTTTTACCGAGACGCCACCCAACTGGCACTGTTTTACCGACAGGCCACCAGACGGGCGTCGTTTTACCGAATCGTTACCCGACGGCACTGTTCTATCGACAGGCCACCCGACGGGAACCGTTTTACCGAGAGGCCACCGGACGGGCACCATTTTACCGACAGGACAAACGACGGGCACCGTTTTACCGACATGCCCGGGGAACACCATTTTACCGACAGGCCAACCGACGGAAACCATTTTACCGAAATGCCCCCCGATGGGCACCGTTTTACCGAAATATCACCAGAAGGGCACCGTGTACATGAGAGCCAACATGCCACCCGACAGGTACCGTTTTACCAGCATGCCACCCGACAGGCACCGTTTTACCGATTGGCCACCCGACAGGAACCGTTTTACCAACAGGCCACCGACGGGCACCGTTTTACCGACAGGCCACCCGACTGGCACCGTTTTACTGACAGGCCAGCCGATGAGCTTCGTTTTATCGACACGCCACCCGCCGGGCACCGTTTTACATAAATATCACCCGACGTGCACCGTTTTATTGACTTACCACCCGACGGGCATTGACTTGCCGACAGGCCACCCGACGGGCACCATTTTGCCGACAGGCCACCCGACAGGCACCATTTTGCCGACAGGCCACCGGTCACGCATCGTTTTACCGACATGCCACCCGATGAGCACCGTTTTACCGACACGCCACCCGACTGGCACTGTTTTACCGACAGGCCACCTGACCGGAACTGTTTTACCGACACGCTACCCGAAGAGCACAGTTTTACGGACAGGCCTCCCGACGGGCACCATTTTACCGACATGCCTCACGACAGGCACAGTTTTCTTGACAGGCCACCGTACGGGCATCGTTTTACCGACAGGCCACCCGACGAGCACCGTGTTACCGACACGCTACCCCACGGGCACCATTTTACCGACACGCCACCCGACGGGCACCGTTTTACCGACATGTCCAGCAGGCACCATTATACCGACATGCCAACAGACGGGCACCATTTTACCGAAATGCCCCCCGATGGGCACTGTTTTACCGAAATATCACTAGACGGGCATCGTGTACATGGGAGCCAACATGCCACCCGACAGGCACCGTTTTACCGGCATGACACCCAACAAGCACCGTTTTACCGATTGGCCACCCGACGGGCACCGTTTCACCGATAGGCCACCTGACAGGCATCGTTTTACGGAAAGGCCTCCCGACGGGCACCGTTTTACCGATAGGACTCCCGGTGGGCACCGTTTTACCGATATACAGATGGCCACTGTTAACCGAAATGCCCCCCGACGGGCACCGTTTTACCGACATGCCACCCGACGGGCACCGTTGTGCATACATGCCACCTGACAGGCACCGTTTTACCGGTATGCCACCCAACAGGCACCGTTTTACCGATTGGCCACCCGACGTGCACCGTTTTACCGACAGGCCACCCCACGGGCACTGTTTTACCGACTTGCCCGACATGCACCATTTTACCGACAGGCCACCCGACGGGCACCATTTTACGGAAATACCCCCCGACGGGCACCGTTTTACAGACAGGCCACCCGACGGGCACCGTTTTACCGAAATATCACCCGATGGGTACCGTGGGAATGGGAGCCAACGTCCCAGCCGACAGGCACCGTTGTACCGACATGCCACCCGACAGGCACCGTTTTACCGACAGGTCACCCGACGGGCACCGTTTTGCCGACAGGCCACCCGACGGGTACCGTTTTACCGACATAACACCAGACGGGCACTGTTTCGCCGAAGGCCACCCGACGGGCACCATGTTGCCTACAGCCAACTGACAGGCACCATTTTCTTGACAAGGCATCGGACGGGCATCGTTTTACCGACAGGCCACCCGATGAGCTTCGTTTTACCGACACGCCACCTGACTGGCACTGTTTTACCAAAAGGCCACCCGACGGGCACCGTTTCACCGACAGGCCACCGGACGGGCACCATATTACCGACACGCCACCCGACTGGCACTGTTTTACCGACACGCCACCCGACTGGCACTGTTTTACCGAAAGGCCACCCGACGGGTACCGTTTCACCGACAGGCCACCGGACGGGCACCATATTACCGACAGGCCAACCGACGGGCAGTGTTTTACTGAAATGCCCCCCGACGGGCACGGTTTTACCGAAATATCACCCGACGGGCACCGTTTTACCGAAATATCACCCGACGGGCACCGTGTGGATGGGAGCCAATGTCCCACCCGACATGCACCGTTTTCCCGGCATGCCACCCGACGAGCACCGTTTTACCGACAGGTCACCCGACGGGCACCGTTTTGCCGACAGGTCACCCGACGGGCACCGTTTTACCGACAGGCCACCCGACAGGCACCGTTTTCTTGACAAGCCACCCGGCGGGCACCGTTTTACCGACACGCCACTCAACGAGCACTGTTTTACCGACATACCCGACGGGCACCATTTTACCGACAGGCCACCCGACGGGCACCATTTTATGGAAATGCCCCCCGACGGGCACCGTTTTACCGAAATATGACCAGACGGGCACCGTGTACATGGGAGCCAAGATACCAACCGACAGGCACCGTTTTACTGGCATGCCACCCGACAGGCACCGTTTTACCGATTGGCCACCCGACGGGCACCGTTTTACCGACAGGCCAACCGACGGACACCATTTTACCAAAATGCCCCCCAATGGGCACCGTTTTACCGAAATATCACTAGACGGGCATCGTGTACATGGGAGCCAACATGCCACCCAAAGGGCACCGTATTTCGGACAGGCCACCCGACGGGCACCGTTTTGCCAATAGGCCACACGACAGGCACAGTTTTCTTGACAGGCCACCGTACGGGCAAAGGTTTACCGACAGGCCACCCGACGGGCACCATTTTACTGATAGGTCACCCGACAGGCACCACTTTCTTGACAGGCCACCGGACGTGCATCGTTTTTCCAACACGCCACCCGATGGGCACCGTTTTACCGACATGTCCAGCAGGCACCATTTTACCGACAGGCCAACCGACGGGCACCGTTTTACCGAAATGCCCCCCGATGGGCACCGTTTTACCGAAATATCACTAGACGGGCATCGTGTACATGGGAGCCAACATGCCACCCGACAGGCACCGTTTTACTGGCATGCCACCCAACAGGCACCGTTTTACCGATTGGCCACCCGACGGGCACCGTTTCACCGACAGGCCACCTGACGGGCATCGTTTTACGGACAGGCCTCCCGACGGGTACCGTTTTACCGACAGGACTCCCGGAGGGCACCGTTTTACCGATATACCGACGGCCACTGTTAACCGAAATGTCCCCCGAAGGGCACCGTTTTACCGACAGGCCACCCGACGGGCACCGTTGTGCATACATGCCACCTCACAGGCACCGTTTTACCGGCATGCCACCCAACAGGCACCGTTTTACCGATTGGCCACCCGACGGGCACCGTTTTACCGACAGGCCACCCCACGGGCACTGTTTTACCGACTTGCCCGACGGGCACCATTTTACCGACAGGTCACCCTACGAGCACCGTTTTACCGGCATGCCACCCAACGAGCATCGTTATACCGACACGCCACTCGACGGGCACCGTTTTACCGACAGGCCACCCGACGGGTACCGTTTTATGGAAATGCCCCCCGACTGGCACCGTTTTACCGACATGCCACCCGCCGGGCAACGTTTTCCCAAAATATCACCCGACGGGCACCGTGTGGATGGGAGCCAACGTCCCACCCGACAGGCACCGTTTTTCCGGCATGCCAGCCAAAAGGCACCGTTTTACCGACAGGTCACCCGACAGGGCACTGTTTTGCCGACAGGCCACCCTACCGGCACCGTTTTACTGACTTACCACCCGACGGGCATTGACTTGCCGACAAGCCACCAGACAGGCACCATTTTACCGACAGGCCACCCAACAGGCACCGTTTTCTTGACAGACCACCGGACGGGCATCGTTTTACCGACAGGCCACCCGATGAGCACCGTTTTACCGACACGCCACCCGACTGGCACTGTTTTACCGACAGGCCACCTGGAGGGCTCTTTTTTACCGACACGCTACCCGACGAGCACCGTTTTACAGACATGCCACCCAACAGGCATCGTATTACGGACAGGCCACCCGACGGGCACCGTTTTGCCAACAGGCCACACGACAGGCATAGTTTTCTTGATAGGCCGCCGTACGGGCATCAGTTTACCGACAGGCCACCCGACGGGCACCATTTTACTGATAGGTCACCCGACATGCACCATTTTCTTGACAGGCCACCGGACGTGCATCGTTTTACCAACACGCCACCCGACGGGCACCATTTTACCTACAAGCCGCCCCACAGGCACCGTTTTACCGACATGCCCAGTGGCCACCATTTTGCCGGTAGGCTAACCGACGGGTACCATTTTACCGAAATGCCCCCCGACGGGCACCGTTTTACCGAAATATCACCAGAGGGGCACCGTGTACATGGGAGCCAACATGCCACCCGACAGGCACTGTTTTACCGACACGCCACCCGACTTTCACTGTTTTACCGACAGGCCACCTGACGAGCACCGGTTTACCGGCACGGTACCCGACGAGCACTGTTTTACCAATATGCCACCCAACGGGCACCGTTTTACGGACAGCCCACCCGACGGGCACCCCGACAGGCCACACGACTGGCACAGTTTTCTTAACTGGCCACCGGACGGGCATCTTTTTACCGACACGCCACCCTACGGGCACCATTTTACCGACACGCCACTCCACGCGGCACCGTTTTACCGACATGCCCGGCGGGCACCATTTTACCGACAGGCCAACCGACGGGCACCATTTTACCGAAATGCACCCCGACGGGCACCGTTTGACCGAAATATGACCAGACGGGCACCGCGTACATGGGAGCCAACATGCCACCCGACAGGCAACCTTTTACCGGCATGCCACCCGACAGGCACCGTTTTACCGATTGGCCACTTGACGGGCACCGTTTTACCGACAGGCCACCCGACGGGCACCATTTTGCCGACAGGCCACCCCACGGGTACCGTTTTACCAACATGCCCGACGGGCACTATTTTACCGACATGTCATCCGACGAGTACCGTTTTACCGACATGCCACCCAACGGGCACCGTTTTACCGACACGCCACCCGATGGGCACCGTTCTACCGACATGGCACCCAACGGGCACCGTTTTACAGACATACCACCCGACGACCACTGTTTTACCGAAATGACCCCCGACGGGCACCGTTTTACCGACAGGCCACCCCACGGGCACCGTTTTACCGACTTGCCCGACAGGCACCATTTTATCGACAGGCCACCCGACAGGCACCGTTTTCTTGACAGGCAACCGGTCGGGCATCGTTTTACTGATATGCCACCCGATGAGCACCGTTTTACCGATACGACACCCGACTGGCACTGTTTTACCCACAGGCCACCTGACGGGCACTGTTTTACCTACACGCTACCCGGCGAGCACCGTTTTACCGACATGCCACCCAACGGGCACCATCTTACGGACAGGCCACCCGACGGGCCACACGACAGGCACAGTTTTCTTGACAGGGCACCATACGGGCATCGTTTTACCGACAGGCCACCCGACGAGCACCGTGTTTCCGACACGCCACCCGACGGGCACCGTTTTACCGACACGCCACACGACGGGCACCGTTTTACCGACATATCCAGCAGGCTTCATTTTACCGATAGGCCAACCGACGGGCACCGTTTTACCGAAATATCACCAGACGGGCACGGAGTACATGGGAGCCACCATGCCACCCGACAGGCACCATTTTACCGGCATGCCACCCAACAGTCACCATTTTACCAATTGGCCACCCGACGGGCACCGTTTCACCGACAGGCCACCTGACGGGCATCGTTTTACCGACAGGCCTCCCGACGGGCACCGTTTTACCGACATGACTCCCGGAGGGCACCATTATACCGATATACCGGCAACCACTGTTTACCGAAATGCCCCCCGACAGGCACCGTTTTACCGACAGGCCACCCGACAGGCACCGTTTTACCGATTGGCCACCCGACGGGCACCGCTTTACCGACAGGCCACCCCACAGGCACTATTTTACCGGCATCCACCCAACGAGCACCGTTATACCGACACGCCACTCGACGGGCACCGTTTTACCGACAGGCCACCCGACGGGTACCGTTTTATGGAAATGCCCCCCCGACTGGCACCGTTTTACCGAAATGCCACCCGCCGGGCAACGTTTTACCAAAATATCACCCGACGGGCACCGTGTGGATGGGAGCCAACATCCCACCCGACAGGCAATGTTTTTCCGGCATGCCAGCCAAAAGGCACCATTTTACCGACAGGTCACCCGACGGGCACCGTTTTGCCAACAGGCCATCCTACGGGCCCCGTTTTACTGACTTACCACCCGACGGGCATTGACTTGCCGACAAGCCACCCGACGGGCACCATTTTACCGACAGGCCACCCAACAGGCACCGTTTTCTTGACAGGCCACCGGACGGGCATCATTTTACCGACAGACCACCCGATGAGCACCGTTTTACCGACACGCCACCAGACTGGCACTGTTTTACCGATAGGCCACCTGAAGGGCACCTTTTTACCGACACGCTACCCGACGAGCACCGTTTTACCGACATGCCACCCAACGGGCACCGTATTACGGACAGGCCACCCGACGGGCACCGTTTTGCCAACAGGCCACACGACAGGCACATTTTTCTGGACAGGCCACCGTACGGGCATCGGTTTACCGACAGGCCACCCGACGGGCACCATTTTACTGATAGGTCACCCGACGGGCACCATTTTCTTGACAGGCCACCGGACGTGCATCGTTTTACCAACACGCCACCCGACGGGCACCGTTTTACCGACATGTCCAGCAGGCACCATTTTACCGACAGGCCAACCGACGGGCGCCATTTTACCGAAATGCCCCCCGATGGGCACCGTTTTACCGAAATATCACTAGACGGGCATCGTGTACATGGGAGCCAACATGCCACCTGACAGGCACCGTTTTACTGGCATGCCACCCAACAGGCACCGTTTTACCGATTGGCCACCCGACGGGCACCGTTTCACCGACAGGCCACCTGACGGGCATCATTTCACGGGCAGGCCTCCCGACGGGCACCGTTTTACCGACAGGACTCTCGGAGGGCACCGTTTTACCGATATACCGACGGCCACTGTTAACCGAAATGCCCCCCGACAGGCATCGTTTTACCGACAGGCCACCCGACGGGCACCGTTGTGCATACATGCCACCTGACAGGCACCGTTTTACCGGCATGCCACCCAACAGGCACCGTTTTAACGATTGGCCACCCGACGGGCACCGTTTTACCGACAGGCCACCCCACGGGCACTGTTTTACCGACTTGCCCGACGGGAACCATTTTACCGACAGGTCACCCTACGAGCACTGTTTTACCGGCATGCCACCCAACGAGCACCGTTATACCGACACGCCACTCGACGGGCACCGTTTTACCGACAGGCCACCCGACGGGTACCGTTTTATGGAAATGCCCCCCGACTGGCACCGTTTTACCGACATGCCACCCGCCGGGCAACGTTTTACCAAAATATCACCCGTCGGGCACCGTGTGGATGGGAGCCAACGTCCCACCCGACAGGCACCGTTTTTCCGGCATGCCAGCCAAAAGGCACCGTTTTACTGACAGGTCACCCGACAGGCACCATTTTGCTGACAGGCCACCCTACGGGCACCGTTTTATTGACTTACCACCCGACGGGCATTGACTTGCCGACAAGCCACCCGACTGGCACCATTTTACTGACAGGCCACCCAACAGGCACCGTTTTCTTGACAGACCACCGGACGGGCATCGTTTTACCGACAGGCCACCCGATGAGCACCGTTTTACCGACACGCCACCCGACTGGCACTGTTTTACCGACAGGCCACCTGAAGGGCACCTTTTTACCTACACGCTACCCGACGAGCACCGTTTTACAGACATGCCACCCAACGGGCACCGTATTACGGACAGGCCACCCGACGGGCACCGTTTTGCCAACAGGCCACACGACAGGCACAGTTTTCTTGATAGGCCACCGTACGGGCATCGGTTTACCGACAGGCCACCCGACGGGCACCATTTTACTGATAGGTCACCCTACATGCACCATTTTCTTGACAGGCCACCAGACGTGCATCGTTTTACCAACACGCCACCCGACGGGCACCATTTTACCTACAAGCCACCCCACGGGCACCGTTTTACCGACATGCCCGGCGGGCACCATATTGCCGTTAGGCCAACCGACGGGCACCATTTTACCGAAATGCCCCCCCACGGGCACCGTTTTACCGAAATATCACCAGAGGGGCACCGTGTACATGGGAGCCAACATGCCACCTGACATGCACCGTTTTACCGACACGCCACCCGACTTTCACAGTTTTACCGACAGGCCACTTGACGAGCACCGGTTTACCGGCACGCTACCCGACGAGCACTGTTTTACCAACATGCCACCCAACGGGCACCGTTTTACGGACAGCCCACCCGACGGGCACCCCGACAGGCCACACGACAGGCACAGTTTTCTTAACTGGCCACCGTACGGGCATCTTTTTACCGACACACCACCCTACGGGCACCATTTTACGACACGCCACTCCACGGGGCACCGTTTTACCAAAATGCCCGGAGGGCACCATTTTACCGACAGGCCAACCGACGGGCACCATTTTACCGAAATGCACCCCGACGGGCACCGTTTTACCGAAATATGACCAGACGGGCACCGTGTACATGGGAGCCAACATGCCACCCGACAGGCACCCTTTTACCGGCATGCCACCCGACAGGCACCGTTTTACCGATTGGCCACTTGACGGGCACCGTTTTACCGACAGGCCACCCGACGGGCACCATTTTGCCGACAGGCCACCCCCGGGCACCGTTTTACCAACATGCCTGACGGGCACTATTTTACCGACAGGCCATCCGACGAGCACCGTTTTACCGACATGCCACCCAACGGGCACCGTTTTACCGACACGCCACCCGATGGGCACCGTTTTACCGACATGGCACCCAACAGGCACCATTTTACAGACATACCACCCGACGACCACTGTTTTACCGAAATGCCCCCCGACGGGCACCGTTTTACCGACAGGCCACCCGACGGGCACCGTTGTGCCGACATGCTACCCGACGGGCACCGTTTTACCGACAGGCCACCCCACGGGCACCGTTTTACCGACACGCTACCCCACGGGCACCGTTTTACCGACTTGCCCGACGGGCACCATTTTACCGACAGGCCACCCGACAGGGACCGTTTTCTTGACAGGCAACCGGTCGGGCATCGTTTTACCGATATGCCACCCTATGAGCACCGTTTTACCGATACGACACCCGACTGGCACTGTTTTACCGACAGGCCACCTGACGGGCACTGTTTTACCGAAACGCTACCCGACGACCACCGTTTTACCGACATGCCACCGACCGGGCACCGTTTTACGGACAGGCCACCCGACGGGCACCGTTTTACCGACAGGCCACACGACAGGCACAGTTTTCTTGACAGGGCACCGTACGGGCATCGTTTTACCGACAGGCCACCCGACGAGCACCGTGCTTCCGACACGCCACCCGACGGGCACCGTTTTACCGACACGCCACACGACGTGCACCGTTTTACCGACATGTCCAGCAGGCACCATTTTACCGATAGGCCAACCGACGGGCACCGTTTTACCGAAATATGACCAGACGGGCACGGTGTACATGGGAGCCACCATGCCACCCGACAGGCACCGTTTTACCGGCATGCCACCCAACAGTCACCGTTTTACCGATTGGCCACCCGACGGCACCGTTTCACCGACAGGCCACCTGACGGGCATCGTTTTACCGACAGGCCTCCCGACGGGCACCGTTTTACCGACATGACTCCCGGAGGGCACCATTATACCGATATACCGACGACCACTGTTTACCGAAATGCCCCCCGACAGGCACCGTTTTACCGAGAGGCCACCCGACGGGCACCGTTGTGCATACATGCCACCCGACGGGCATCATTTACCGAAAGGTCACCCGACGAGTGATAATGGCCAAAATTGTCCATTATTTCCAATCCATTTCCGTGTCTGAGACGGACATTTTGATCGTGATTCCATCTTATTTCAATAAGAAAGCAGTTGAATTTGACAGATTAATGCGAGTTTGTAAAAACATCGAGCCGGTAACAAAAAGACACAAAATATGCAATTTTAATTGTATTTGTGTTAGAAAAATCCAAAAACATGAAAAAAGGAAAAAGAAAAGAAAAAGGAATGAAAAGATGGGCAAAAGAATAAAAGAGCCCACAAAATCCAAAAAGATGGGAAAAAGATTGAAAATCCCACAACTGAAATTTGGTTAAGTGTTGAAGCACAATTCGAATTGTAGGCAATTCGAATTAATTCGAATTGCACAACAATTCGAATTGCTAAAGAGAGCAAAGAAATGGTTAAGTGTTGGAAGGGATGCAGAAGGCTAATTCGAATTATTCAAATTCGTATTAATTCGAATTAGGGAATGAAGAGAGAAGAAACCCAAAGGCAAGAAGAAGATGCAATTCGAATTGTCCAAGTTCGAATTAATTCGAATTGGCACAAACAATTCGAATTGCCAACAAGTGCAAGGAAGCCAAGCAGAAACCCTCATCCAATTCGAGAAAAGACCAATTCGAATTATTCACAACAATTCGAATTGACTACTGAAGGCTACAATTCCAGCTCAAGGAAGAAATCTCACAATTCGAATTAATTCGAATTGGTTGAGATAATTCGAACTTCACTCATTGAAGCTGTGGAGCATGAGCACAACATTGGTGGGCCTAGGGTTTTGAAGATTGTCTATAAAAGCAGACCTTCCACAACAGAATCAAGGGATAAAGAATTTTAACCAAAAAGCAGCTTGGGACAAAAAGAACAGCAGGAGGTTCCACACCCCTTAAGGGTTAGGTAGGTAGCTTAGTTTAGTTTAGTTTATTTTTCTTGCAAGTAGTGTAATCTTTACATGCTTTAATCTTAGTTTAGTGTAGAAGCAGTTTGTGTAACCCTTAGAGTAGCCATTTTCCATATGTTTACATGCTTTCTAGTTAGAATAAACCCTACCTTCAAGCTAATGATGGTTTTGGGTTCTTTATTTTGCTTTCAAAGTGTCAATACAAGGAAAATTTCCAGAAATGGTTTTATTCATTTGTTTTGGCACTCTTTAATGCTTTCCCTAGAAATAAATGCTTAGTATGTTTGTTTGTTTCAACTAGGTTACATTTATTATGTCCTAGTTGACATTCAAACTTAATAAATGCATGTTTGGTGGGTTTTTGGCTTGATTTAGTGCCTTAGAGCTTCAAATAAGTGTTCTTAGGTTTTAGATGTTTTTAATGTTTGTTATAATTTATATTTAAGTTTTATTCCCCCTGCCTTAATCTTATTTCATGCTACCTTAGATAACTTGAGTGTTCTTAGTTTATTCATGCAGTTCTTAGATAACTAGATGTTTTAGGCTCTTTGATCTTTGATTTCTTGTTTGTAGAAATAGGGTTTGAATCTGGCCAATACCCACTAGACATGTATCTGTTTATTTCTTGAAAATCTCACTAGGGTGGCTGTGAAATGACACTGATGTGAGATGAGGGATTTAGTAAATCTAAACCCATCATTACAGTACAGTGTTCACCTAACCCATACTTGTGAGAACAAAAATTGTTGTTGTCTGAAAAATATGTGATTCGAATTGAGGCAATTCGAATTAATTCGAATTGCCTAAGAAATTCGAATTGCATAGCCAAATTATTCTCTATGTGGTTTCCAACCAATTCGAATTATTCAATTCGAATTAATTCGAATTGCTCAACAATTCGAATTGGTTTGAAAAACCACATTGTATCCATTGTCATCCCTTCATGCCTTAGTTTATTTTCCATCTCTTACCAATTCGAATTGTTGCAATTCGAATTAATTCGAATTGCTGAACAATTCGAATTCACCCTCCCCTTGAGGTATATGCCTTAGTCAATTTTGAGCAAGGAAAGGACTTCATCAATTCGAGTTGTCCAATTCGAATTAATTCGAATTGTTCAACAATTCGAATTAGATGATATCTCATTCCTTTGCAATGATTAATTGGGTAAGATCATACTTCATTCATCATGCATTCTCAATTCGAATTACCCCAATAATTCGAATTGAACTATCCTTTTATTTTGAAAATTCCAAAAATATTTTCTTTCATGATTTGTGTAAGTTGCATGGGTGTATTGGGCCTAGGCCCATTTCACCTAAATTTATCCATTACACATTTCAACTTATTAGTGTCCACTTATTGTGTGCTTCACACCCACACAATACCAAAAATATTTTTCTTACTTTTATGTTTTTCTCTTTCATTGTGTGTATGAACGGATAATGAGAAACACCACAGATTAATGTTGGTGAAAGGTCCCTTCACAGGGATATCGATTAACCCGTCTTCTGTGTGTCAATCATTATCTGTTATTTTGCATGATCTGGTTAGTGGTTGGTGGAAGCTTCGGCGAGCGTTCTCTTCACTAAGAGTTTCGATTAGTCACTCAGCCAATTCCTAATCAGATACAGTTTTAATTCTCCTTATCTTAATTTCTCAACCTGAATTCAAGTTGCAATAGTATCAACTGATATCGACCAATATCAGTTGAGAAATATTACAGCAAGAAATATGTGGGTTCTTCTTCCACTCACAGACAAAAGAAAACTGAATGACGGCGGTCACCGTTGTTTGGAATTCTTTTTGTCTAAAATCAATCATCTGAGAAGATTGGGAACCGGACAACAGATGTTTGCAGTCCGGAAAACCCCAACTATCTCTGGCACTCCTTTTAGCCAATTTCTTCTCATCTCAGGCTAATCCATCTTTGTGTATCGCATTCTGTCTAACCCCACCATATATTTTGGGGTATTTTATTTTCCTTTTCATATACTTGTATGCATGATACTATTATGTAGATGTTCTGGTCTTATTGCTATTTTGGGGATCCTTCCCCTTGGACATAGAAGTCTCGATTCAAATCAGATGCTGCATAATAAATTTCCAACAAAAATTCCTTTATAAAATCCGGATCTGAGTAAGGGATAAATTCAACAATTATGACTAATTCATATTCCACTGGGGGTTGATTTTGAGAGCTTAGAAGCAGAGTCAGCGATTAGGTCTCATCTAGACTGAAAGGATCTGTGTTTTAATTGAGAATTTAGTACCTGTCTAGGGAATGATTTTCAAATATCCATTTGCTTTTCAAAATTGATGTGTGTTGGAAATCTGATATTAGATATCGCATTAAGCCAATATCCACTTGGGTGTAGATGAGATGTGATAAATAATACTAGAGGAAGAACATATAGGCCTTGGTGAATTTCTAAGGTAAGGTCGAGTATTCCTTCGACTACTATCTTCTTCTGCCAAAGTCTAGAATTCAGTCTTGAATGAGTACATCCGGAACAGGTTCATTTATGGATCTGTTTCATTTAGTTTGTATCTCATAACTGACCAGGAGTTGTAAGCCCTGTGGCTTATCGATGACCTGGAGGTTCTTGATCTGCATCTGGTCACCAAGACCAGGGGCTCTTTTATACTAACGGAAAGAGACGTTTTTAACGATTCCGAGTGATAGATTTAAATGCTTTCTTTACAGCTTTCTTTACTGCTTTCCTTTAAATGCTTTCATAGAGGTCACTCGGAAGAATTAGGGGCTGTCCATCTGTTAAAAGGTTTGAGAGTTATGGAATGGTTTGGGGCTTGATTTGAAACTTTGGGTGTGACATGGGGGAATAGTAGGAGTACTTGGCATGTCAACTAATGATATGTTAGGTGTTGCTTGTCCACCACAGATATGTAATGTAACTTCACAAGGCCTGTGGAGGGAGTTATAAGTCTGTGGTATCTTAGAAATTGTTGTCTTAAGAGCATGTAAATTCTCACCATAAGTACCTGTCTGTTAAAGGGAACATGGTGTAGGAAGCATGAGAGTTAGCTAACTAGAGAATTATACCAAGCTAAGATCTGTGTATAAAAATGGAAGTTTAATTGTGTTCCATCTGAATCTTGTCCAATCTTTATTATTTCCTCCCTGTCCCTTCTGTCATATTTAAACTTGCTTTCTAGATAGTGTAGCATAATTTTATATTGCTTTCGTAGTATAGATTTAATTGCTTTCTTCGATCTAGTTTACCATGCTTTGTAGAATAATTGTTACTGCTTTCATGATTTGGTTTAATTTATGTCAAGTAGTTGTTAGAAACCTTTGCAAAACTTGAAACGAGTAACCGAGTGGAAAATCTTAGTAAACGACGTGGGCCCTGCTTCCATAGCACATCCTCCAGTGAACGATCCGGTACTTACTATAACTTACTGCAAATTTTGACCCGTGCGCTTTCGGGAGCACAGTTTCGTGACACGAGTAAATAAAAACAACATTTTGAGAAAATACTCATACAGTGGGAAGATGTTCAAGAATTTCATGGCAGGTATCTTCTTGACATGAAATTAAGAGAAGCATCATGGTGCAGATACCTAGGACTTTCAGGGTGACAGACTGAAGATCCATCCCGGTTGCACCGTGATACTTGTCAAAAGTTTCATGGCTGGAAGAACCACAGCGCCGATTGAACCCCACAGGAGTAATAAAAAGGGAAATCTTAATATATTCTTAAACCCCTTCCCCCAATCATAACTCTTTCCATTTAATAAATCCGAACTTGGAAATTGTATTTAGACGGTTCTTCAACCCCCCAGTAGCAAAATGAAACTTGGCTTGGGTGCAAAAGTTTCATGGCCGTTACCAGGGACTCTTGAGGCACCATTTGAAATCACAGTTTCCTCCTTAAGCAATAAACCAGTAAAGAAATTTTCAGAAAATTACTCGTGTTGGCGAAGCTCGTCAAAAGTTTCAACGAGCACCGTTTTACCGGCATGCCAACCAACGGGCAACGTTTTACCGACACGCCACCTGACGGGCACCATATTACCGACACGCCACATGACGGGCACCGTTTTACCGACATGCCCGATGGGCACCATTATACCGTCAGGCCACCCGACGGGCACCATTTTACGGAAATGCCCCCTGACGGGCACCGTTTTACCGACAGGCCACCCAACGGGCACCGTTTTACCGAAATATCACCCGACGGGCACCGTGGGGATGGGAGCTAACGTCCCACCCGACAGGCACCGTTGTACCGGCATGCCACCCGACAGGCACTGTTTTACCGACAGGTTACCCGACGGGCACCGTATTGCCGACAGGCCACCCGACGGGTACCGTTTTACCGACATACCACCAGACGGGCACTGTTTCGCCGAAGGCCACCCGACGGGCACCATGTTACCTACAGCCGACCGACAGGCACCGTTTTCTTGACAGGGCATCGGACGGGCATCGTTTTACCGACTGGCTATCCGATGAGCTTCGTTTTACCGACACGCCACCCGACTGGCACTGTTCTACCGAAAGGCCACCCGACGGGCACCGTTTCACCGACAGGCCACCGGACGGGCACCATTTTACCGACAGGCCAACCGACGGGCAGCGTTTTACTGAAATGCCCCCCAACGGGCACCGTTTTACCGAAATATCATCCGACGGGCACCGTGTGGATGGGAGCCAATGACCCACCCGACATGCACCGTTTTACCGGCATGCCATCCGACGTGCACTGTTTTACCAACAGGTCACCCGACGGGCACCGTTTCGCCGACAGGTCACCCGACGGGCACCGTTTTACCGACAGGCCACCCGACAGGCACCGGTTTCTTGACAAGCCACCCGACGGGCACCGTTTTACCGACACGCCACTCGACGAGCACAGTTTTACCGACATACCCGACGGGCACCATTTTATTGACAGGCCACCCGACGGGCACCATTTTATGGAAATGCCCCCGACGGGCACCGTTTTACCGAAATATGACCAGACGGGCACCGTGTACATGGGAGCCAAGATACCACCCGACAGGCACCGTTTTACCGGCATGCCACCCAACAGGCACCGTTTTACCGATTGGCCGCCCGACGGGCACCGTTTTACCGACAGGCCACCCGACGGACACCGTTTTGCCGACAGGCCACCCGACGGGCACCGTTTTACCGAGATGCACGACGGGCACCATTTTACCGACAGGCCACCCGACGAGCGCCGTTTTACCGACATGCCACCCAACGGGAACCGTTTTACCGACACGCCACCCGATGGGCACCGTTTTACCGACATGTCCAGCAGGCACCATTTTTCCGGTAGGCCAACCGATGGGCACCGTTTTACCGAAATATCACCAGACAGGCACGGTGTACATGGGAGCCACCATGCCACCCGACAGGCACCGTTTTACCGGCATGCCACCCAACAGTTACCGTTTTACCGATTGGCCACCCGACGGGCACCGTTTAACTGACAGGCCACCTGACGGGCATCGTTTTACCGACAGGCAGCGTTTTACCGACATAACTCCCGAAGGGCACCATTATACCGATATACCGACGACCACTGTATACCGAAATGCCCCCCGACGGGCACCATTTTACCGACAGGCCACCCGACGGGCACCGTTGTGCATACATGCCACCCGACGGTCACCATTTTACCGAAAGGTCACCCGACGAGCACTGTTTTACCGTGTGGATGGGAGCCAATGTCCCACCCGACATGCACCGTTTTACTGGCATGCCACCCGACGAGCACCGTTTTACCGACAGGTCACCCGATGGGCACCGTTTTACCGACAGGTCACCCGACGAGCACCGTTTTACCGACAGGTCACCCGATGGGCACCGTTTTACCGACAGGTCACCCGACGAGCACCGTTTTACCGACAGGCCACCCGACAGGCACCGTTTTCTTGACAAGCCACCCGACGGGCACCGTTGTGCCGACATGCTACCCGACGGGCTCCGTTTTACCGACAGGCCACCCCACGGGCACCGTTTTACCGACAGGCCACCCCACGGGCACCGTTTTACCGACTTGCCCGACGGGCACCATTTTACCGACAGGCCACCCGACAGGGACCGTTTTCTTGACAGGCAACCGGTCGGGCATCGTTTTACCGATATGCCACCCGATGAGCACCGTTTTACCGATACGACACCCGACTGGCACTGTTTTACCGACAGGCCACCTGACGGGCACTGTTTTACCGACACGCTACCCGACGACCACCGTTTTACCGACATGCCACCCAACGGGCACCGTTTTACGGACAGGCCACCCGACGGGCACCGTTTTACCGACAGGCCACACGACAGGCACAGTTTTCTTGACAGGGCACCGTACGGGCATCGTTTTACCGACAGGCCACCCGACGAGCACCCTGTTTCCGACACGGCACCCGACGGGCACCGTTTTACCGACACGCCACACGACGGGCACCGTTTTACCGACATGTCCAGCAGGCACCATATTACCGATAGGCCAACCGACGGGCACCGTTTTACCGAAATATCACCAGACGGGCACGGTGTACATGGGAGCCACCATGCCACCCGACAGGCACCGTTTTACCGGCATGCCACCCAACAGTCACCGTTTTACCGATTGGCCACCCGACGGGCACTGTTTCACTGACAGGCCACCTGACGGGCATCGTTTTACCGACAGGCCTCCCGACGGGCACCGTTTTACCGACATGACTCCCGGAGGGCACCATTATACCGATATACCGACGACCACTGTTTACCGAAATGCCCCCCGACAGGCACCGTTTTACCGATAGGCCACCCGACGGGCACGGTTGTGCATACATGCCACCCGACGGGCATCATTTTACCGAAAGGTCACCCGACGAGCACCGTTTTACCGGCATGCGAACCAACGGGCAACGTTTTACCCACACGCCACCTGACGGGCACCATATTACCGACACGCCACCTGACGGGCACCATTTTACCGACATGCCCGACGGGCACCATTATACCGTCAGGCCACCCGACGGGCACCATTTTATGGAAATGCCCCCCCGACGGGCACCGTTTTACCGACAGGCCACCCGACGGGCACCGTTTTACCGAAATATCACCCGACGGGCACCGTGGGGATGGGAGCCAACGTCCCACCCGACAGGCACCGTTGTACCGGCATTCCACCCGACAGGCACCGTTTTACCGACAGGTCACCCGACGGGCACCGTTTTGCCGACAGGCCACCCGACGGGTACCATTTTACCGACATACCACCAGACGGGCACTGTTTCGCCGAAGGCCACCCGACGGGGCACCATGTTACCTACAGCCAACCGACAGGCACCGTTTTCTTGACAGGGCATCGGACGGGCATCGTTTTACCGACTGGCTATCCGATGAGCTTCGTTTTACCGACACGCCACCCGACTGGCACTGTTCTGCCAAAAGGCCACCCGACGGGCACCGTTTCACCGACAGGCCACCGGACGGGCACCATTTTACCGACAGGCCAACCGTACGGGCAGCGTTTTACTGAAATGCCCCCCAACGGGCACCGTTTTACCGAAATATCATCCGACGGGCACCGTGTGGATGGGAGCCAATGTCCCACCCGACATGCACCGTTTTACCGGCATGCCATCCGACGTGCACTGTTTTACCAACAGGTCACCCGACGGGCACCGTTTCGCCGACAGATCACCCGACGGGCACCGTTTTACCGACAGGCCACCCGACAGGCACCGGTTTCTTGACAAGCCCACCCGACGGGCACCGTTTTACCGACACGCCACTCGACGAGCACAGTTTTACCGACATACCCGACGGGCACCATTTTATTGACAGGCCACCCGACGGGCACCATTTTATGGAAATGCCCGCGACGGGCACCGTTTTACCGAAATATGACCAGACGGGCACCGTGTACATGGGAGCCAAGATACCACCCGACAGGCACCGTTTTACCGGCATGCCACCCAACAGGCACCGTTTTACCGATTGGCCGCCCGACGGGCACCGTTTTACCCGACAGGCCACCCGACGGACACCGTTTTGCCGACAGGCCACCCGACGGGCACCGTTTTACCGAGATGCACGACGGGCACCATTTTACCGACAGGCCACCCGACGAGCGCCGTTTTACCGACATGCCACCCAACGGGAACCGTTTTATCCGGACACGCCACCACGATGGGCACCGTTTTACCGACATGTCCAGCCAGGCACCAATTTTCCGGGTAGGCCAACGATGGAGCACCGTTTTACCGAAATATCACCAGACAGGCAACGGTGTACATGGGAGCCTCCATGCCACCCGACAGGCACCGTTTTACCGGCATGCCACCCAACAGTTACCGTTTTACCGATTGGTCCACCCGACGGGCACCGTTTAACTGACAGGGCCACCTGACGGGCATCGTTTTAATAACCGACAGGCAGCGTTTTACCGACATAACTCCCGAAGGGCACCATTATACCGATATACCGACGACCACTGTATACCGAAATGCCCCCCCGACGGGCACCATTTTAACCGACAGGGGCCACCCGACGGGCACCGTTGTGCATACATGCCACCCGACGGTCACCATTTTAATTTTACCGAAAGGTCGACTCGAATCGCTACGAGAGCACGTTTTAAAACCTGTGGTGGGAGCCTATGTCCCACCCGGGGTCCCACATGCACCGTTCATGCACCTGATGTACTGGCTATTTGATGGGCCACCCGTACCCCCGCCGAGCACCGTTTTAAACCGACAGGTCACCCGATGGGCACCGTTTTACCGATTAGGTCCACCCGACGAGGGCACCGTTTTTACCGACGGCAGTTATTACCGTCACCCGAATGGGGCACCGTTTTACCGACAGGTGGTCACCAATCGTTTACGTTGGAGCACCGTTTTACCGGGCAGGCCACCCAAAGAGCACCGTTATACCGACACGCCACTCGACGGGCACAGTTTTTACCGACAGGCCACCCG
>JAOANR010000011.1:22852797-22883709 GCA_030278955.1 Hygrophila difformis
TTTGCAATCAACGATTCAAGAGTTAGATTGGGGATTTGAAAGGAAAAACGAGATTGAGAACCTGAGATACTACTTACCAATGATCTAAGGACTGTGATCCTTGATCTACACGCCTCTACGGTCGTCGTTGGTCGTCGGAAGGTCACCGGAAGTTCGTCGGAAGTTCGTTGGAAAGGTGTTTTGGCTTTGGGAGAGTTTGAGAGTGAAGAGGGGCTTGGTGACTGATGAAAGGGTGGGGGAGGCAGCCCTAATTCATCCCTAAAAGCTTTCCCCTGTCCAAAATCTTCTTTCCATAGTCGGGAGGTCGAATTATGGCAAGAAATCGCCGAAAACGCGTCATTTGCACGAATCTGGGGAGCCACGCTGGGTTGGCGCGCCGAATGGCCAAACCCCGCCCGGCCAGCGCGCGGTTCCCGCCTGGACTGCGGTCCGGGCGGGTCCGTGCAATCCGATCCGTCGGGTCTTTTCCTCCTCTCTTTCGGACTTCTATCCTTCCACGTTTTTCGCGCTCGATTTTCCGGGTCATTTACGGATTTTGCTTCTCATCATAAATTTATTCCGTCTCAATTCGATTTCATGCTTGAAATCTTAAGACCGTCGGTTTCGGTCCGTCGGGTTCTAAATCGTCGTCCTTTGACTCCCGTGCATTTCCGAGTTTACGGGTTCTCGGAAACAAAACTTTCTTTCCTATTGGATTAATTCCTATTTTTATATCCCAAAATTTACGGGTATTACAGTCTACCCCCCTTAAGAACCAACTTCGTCCTCGAAGTTGCGCTTCATCCTCTCGCGAGTTCGAGAATTGTTTGATTAAGAATTTGTATTATTGTGTGTTGTTGTTTGTTATTATTTGACTGAACCCAGAATTGAAATTTCCGAGTTGCCTACGTACCCCGTGAAGGGATCAAGTCATTACGTAGTTCAAAACAATTTGAATTTGTTTATTTGGGGTACAAAATATTCGGACAAAATATCCGGAAATATCCGGAAATATTCGGGTCGTCACATCCTCCCCCTCTTAAGATTACAGTTATGTCCCCATAACTGTTGTTGCATTGTCTTGGAATAGGGCTGGGTAACGATCCTTCATGTCCGCCTCTATCTCCCATGTTGCCGTCTCGGCTTCGTGGTTAGACCAAAGAACCTTAACCATTCTCACGGTCTTATTCCTTGTTACCCTCTCCTTCATGTCGAGTATTCGCACCGGAATTTCTTCGTAGCTTAAGTCATCGTCCAGCTCAATCTCGTCCGGTTGGAGTACGTGGGTCGGATCGTGGACGTATTTCTTCAATTGTGAGACGTGGACATGTCGTGGGCACGAGCAAATTGTGGCGGTAGTGCTAGTCGGTATGCAAGATTTCCCACTCTTTTTAGGATCTCGTATGGTCCTATGTACCGTGGGCTCAATTTCCCCCGCTTGCCAAAGCGCATCACACTCTTCATCGGTGATACCTTTAACATGACCTTATCGCCTATTTGGAATTCCAAATCTTGCCGTCTCATGTCGGCATAGCTCTTCTGCCGGTCTTGCGCGGCTCTCATCTTTCCTTGGATTATTGGGACTTGTTGAGCCACGTCCTCAACAAGTTGCGGTCCAATTACCATAGTCCTATCGCTCTTTTCCCAGCTCAATGGACTTCGGCATTTGCGTCCATATAGTGCATCCATATCTTTAAAGCGAACACGACTGCGGCTAGTTTCAAGTCGTGCATCGGATAGCTCTCTTCGTGTGGCTTTAGTTGACGTGATGCGTGTGCTATAACCCTTTGATCTTGCATTAGCACGCATCTCAATCCTTCCTTTGAGGCGTCGCTGTACACCTCGAAGTCTCCATCCCCAATGGTAGTGCCAATACCGGCGCAATGGTAAGTCGTTTCTTGAATTCTTGGAATGCGGAATCACACTCACTGGTCCAGTCGTATAGTGTGAAGCAGAGGAGGAGTAAATAAATAGGAAAAGAAAATCGAAAAAAAAGAAAAAAAAATTTCATTTTTCGCGACCCGCGCGGGGTTTGCGCGGGGTTGGTGGCTTTAGCGCCCGGCCACCGCGCGGCGCCACCAGGGTGAAGAAATAGGGCTCGCGCCCCGCGCGAGCCATTTCGTCCCTCTCACTTCCGAAATTCCTCCCAACTTCCTCTCAATTTCGTTCTTCCGCGCTCAGATTCTTCCGGTTTCGACTTCGATTTCTCTTTGTAAGGTATGTATCTTCTATTTTAGCTTGCCAATTTCAATGTTTATGCCTTGATTTGTTAGAATTTGGGTAGATTGTGAAATTAGGGTTTTGGCATACAAATTGGGGATTTGAAAATTTCGGCTTGATTCTTGCGAATTTGTGAGTTTATATAGTACTGTGGTGCCATTTCTATTGTTTAGGAAGTATTGGTGTGATAATATATACCTAAGTTGTGGGATTTCTTGTTGGAATTTGGATTGGGGGGAATATGAAGTTTTTGATTTTGTCAGTATTATAGGTATGAAAGTGGGTGCATTGGTATTGTTTGTTGGCACTTTGTGATTATGAGTCGCTGTTTAAATAGTTGTTTGGTTTTGTGGTTAATTGCCATGTGTTTACAAGCAATTTTTTTTAACTTAATATATTGCGCATATAAGGTGTCCGACGAAATGCCGCAATGGGTTTTCGAATTTATTTGGGCAAATTCATTGGTTTGGTTATCTTCTGATATGTATTGGTAACTATTGAGTTCGAAGCTCTCCCGTTGGAACTATGTATATATTTGATGTTGTTCCGTGTGTGGGTCATTAGCCTTACAATTGGTATTGGGTGTTCGCAGGATGTTGCTCTTCCTAAGGTTCATCTTGGCGTTCCTTATGGTCCTTCCGGGGGCCAAGAGACGAGCTACTCGACGTGATGCAGCCGGTCCTAGTACTGCCGTTCCGGTGATGCCGGATAGTGACGACAGTGAGTCCGAGGAGGACGAGGAGCGGGAGCCGAGGCTCAGAGATCTCCCTGACGAGGTGCGTCCTCACCGGCATGATAGGTTCCGATTTTTGACGATAGCTGCCCAGAACTTCTATTTCGACGAGCTTCGTCCAAACAGGGCTTTTGTTCCCGAGCGAGGCTTGTTCCCCGATCATATGGGCGATGACCGGATCAGTGCAGTTCTGGGGCATCTCCAGTGGACCGGTCTTGCACGTCATCCCAAGGGCGTTGCCTCCGGCTATCTAGCTATGGAGGTTATCGCCAACATCAGCGGTCTTGGGGCAGACGACGACCTTTCTCGAGTCTGGGTTCGCGGTCGCTACCTAGACTTCAGTGCCCGGGCGATCAACGTCTATTTTGGTTTGCCCGACGATGGCGCGTTCCGCCCACAGCCAGAGGGCCGGGTTTATGCTCCTGCCTGGGGTGTCTTGTGTACCGAGGTACCCCCCGCAGACTGGGTACCCCCACGAGTTGCGGCTGAAGTCTTTGGATGCTCCTTGGCGTGTACTTGCTCAGCTTTGGTTAGGACGCGTTCGGCCGATCACCCGAAGTCATATCGTCATAGATCATGTCTTTGAGACTGTTTGCTTTATCGCCGGGGGCGGTAGAGTGAATGTGGGAGCTTGTATTGCGGACAACTTGAGGGGCTTACGACGAGGGCGAGGGAGTAGGGTGATTACTCACGCACACCTCATTTGTGGGTTATGTGCTGCCCAGGGGATCCATACGTCTCCCGAGACGGACCCCTATCCTTTAGTGGCGGGCGAGCACTACCGTATTCCGACTTACACAGCTCGACGCAGTGCCTTGCGTCGTGGAGCACTTCGGGCTATACTGCGCCCGCAGCCTGAGGATGGTGGTTTGATTTTAGTTGTCCCTTCAGAGCAGCCACCTCCTCCTCCTGTGGTCCCACAGCAGGGTGTGGTTCCGCCGCAGGGTCAGGACATGACGCAGGTGCTCCAGATGATGCAGGAGATTCGTATCGGTATGGACGCCGGGTTTGCAGCTGGGCAGGCTCGTTATGACGCCTTGGATGCTAGGATGGATCTCTATCAGGATCGTATGGACACGCTCACTATGAGACAGGCGGAGCAGCAGGCCACCATGACCGACATGTATGCCTACATGCGTCAGATGGACGACTACATGCGCCGCCAGTTTCCACCTCCTGATCAGTGACTCTTTGTCTTTACGGTATTCTTAGGGTGCGTAGTAGAAGCAGTTTGTTTTGTTGTTTCCTTATGGGACTGTATGACGATGATTTCCATTTCCGTGTTTTGTAGTTTGTGTTTTCGTTGTGTTACTCTCTAGTCATCTATTTTGGTTGTTAACTCTAGAATTGTGGTTAATTGATGACTTGGGATTTCAGGGTTTAGGGTTCGAGGTACTCCCGTTTGATTGACATTTATATGTGTTGTTTGCTTATTAATACCTTGTACCTTTGTTTTGTTGAGTCCTCCACCATACGTTTGGATGTGGAAGGCGGTTTTAAATATGTACATATATATATGGGCACTATGGATAATGGAAGTAGAATATAATATAAATGCTTGTATTTTATTGCTCAATAGAAAATGTTATTTGATACAAGCTGTAGGAATCACAAGGATACGAATAGTTCGGAAAATAGGAACGGTAATAGTAGAAAGAATGCGATAAAGATCCCTAAGCTGAGGGAGTGTAGGTGGTTGGGTCCTCCATGGGATCATCCTCATCACTCGACTCCTCAATGGTACCCCAGCCAAGGGGTCCATGGAATACTGGGCTTGCTGGCCAATTGGGCCCAGCAGCCGGGGCAGGATCAACGACAACAACTGGAGGTTGGACGGCTGTAGGGACAGCGACAGGATCAACAACGGGGCTAGCTGCAGGAGGAGTTCCCGGGTCGAGAGGGGCAGGTGGAAGTAGATCATCCTTCAGATGATGCAGTTGATGTCCCACGACCCCTACTTGGGTCTCTACGTCGTCAATCTGGGTCCGAAGTTCAGTCTCGCGGGTCTGGAGTTCGTTGATTTGGATTTGGAGTTGGGTTATATCTTGATGTCCCGCTTGGCCCAGATTAGTTAGGTGGCCCAGGTTAGCTTTCATTTGTTCTACCCTTAGTCTGAAGTTGTTCACGTTTTGAGGAGATTCGAGGTATGCTTTAATCAACCTCATTAGTAGGTTGATCATATTCACGTTTGGGGCGGCCATCTAATGTCAACAAGGAGGTTAGAGTTAGAGTATGTTTCGAATAAAAAGGCAAGATATGCAGGAATTTAAATCTACACGAATATGCATATGCAATGCCCCCCCAAAAATTAATTTAATGTGTTTTTAATTTAAATTTAATCATGGTTTTAAGTAGTTTAAAAAGTTGGGCCTCTATATTGGCCAAAAATAATAATTGGGACTCAAGAAGTAAAAACATGGGTATTTTGGTCGAATTGGCTGGGCTCATAATAAATAATTATTGGGTCAAAATAATTTAACCCCTTTGGGCTCAAAATATTATACTAAATGGATAGAAAATTTTTGGGCTCAAATTTTGGGCTGAAATAATAATACTAGTAGTCTTAAAACAATAATAATAATAATAAATTTAAAAATAATACTTAGTGCAAAATATTGGTTTAAAATAATAATAATAGTAGCTTTAAAATATTCCGGGCTCTGATACCAACTTGTAACACCCCGGATTTGATAACCCAGGCCGGGATGCCACCGCCACACCTCCCTAGCAAGACACAGATTCTCCGAGCTTGCTAAAGAGATGCAAGGCTATCGGTATTGCAAAAAGGTTTAAAAAAAAACAAGTCCGGAATTTATTTAAAAATAATAATAATAATAATTCATCCACACGTAGCTAAACCGAAAAGTAAAATATCGCAGCGAAAATGTAAAGGGGCCGACATGGCCAAAACTCGGGTTATACAGGCCCGATATGCAAGTGTCAATAAAAGCGAAAAAAAAAAATAAAGTTTTAAAGTTTTTCTCCCCCAATGCATATGCTCATGCATTATCTCCATACTCTGAAAAGAAAAGAGAAAACAACAATTTTATCAGTATATAAAATACTGAGTAAGTCGATCCTAACATAGCAATAAAGGGATTTAATTAGATAATTAAAATTTCACTCCTAAACATGCATTTACAAATTTAAAGGAAATAATATTTTAATTGTGTACTTGAACATGCATTTAATCCACAATAACAATTTAGTCATGATATGAAATTTAAAGACATAATTTAAATGCATAATTTAAAGACATGCGTAAATAAATAAATACTTAAAAATATTAAAGCTTTTATTTCCCCGTTACGTAACAATTTCTCAATGTTTTGTATAGCCGGTGATCCGGCGGCCGCAGCCGTGTCGTAAGTATCTTGTATAGCCGGTGATCCGGCGGCCGCAGCCGTATCCGCCATACCCAGTAACACTCCGGAGCCTCGGGAAATCCATACGGACAATCCCGAGAGAGTAGGCCATGTATCTCCCGCCGATTGGCGTAATATTTCATCTAAATTCTCTCGTCCATTATAGGCCCGAAGAGAAAGGCTAGAGGGGCACCCTGCAGAGCACTCACCCTCCACCAAAGTATCTCATGTATCGTTTCAATTTAATGTATCGGGGTTTTTCAAAAGTATAGATGTATCGTATTTCAAGTCTTTGATCGTTTGTTACGAAATTTCAAAATCTCTCGATTTAAAAGTCTCTTGGCGTCACAGTTTACGCCTTTTTAATTTAAAAATTCATTTCAAGTCGGAAAAATCTGAAATTTTCACAGTATATCAAAAACATCCTAACGAACAACTTTCGTGTTTTAACCTTTTCGAAATAAGTTGAGGAAACATGTCAAAAATCGAGTTTATTACGCAAGCAGAATTCTGTCCGGACTCAGGTTTGACACAGTTCAAAGTTTCGACTTTTTAACATATCAAATGGACTCCAAAAATTCTGAAATTATATATGCACATACTAGACATGATTACCTACAACTTTCATTTAGATTGCAAAGATCAAATCGGACTAGAAAATATAGAAACATGCTCATCAAGTTCGAATATGATCACTGTCAGTTTTTCAAAAAAGTCCTAGTAAAACAGTTTATGTTCGGTGCGATTTGAAATAGCAAACGTTAACGAAAATGTCTGAAATTTTTATACGACCTAGATTTATGTGTTAGAATTAAAAGTCTAGTTTTGAGTTTCTCGGATTGAATCCTTGAAATATGAGTTTTAGGCCGATTTCAGAAACTGTGCGTATTGGGGTTTTTAATTTCGGTTTTTACGTTTCGTTATGTGACGACTACTTTGGACGCCCCTAAACCACCCGTATTGATATGGAATGCTCAACTTACAGTGATCGTGTTCTTGAGTCATCCTAGGGTCGCTCGGCTCGTCCAAAATCCTACGAACGGATCAACGAAACGCAAAGTTCCCGACTTTGGCCACGAACGTATTTGCAATCAACGATTCAAGAGTTAGATTGGGGATTTGAAAGGAAAAACGAGATTGAGAACCTGAGATACTACTTACCAATGATCTAAGGACTGTGATCCTTGATCTACACGCCTCTACGGTCGTCGTTGGTCGTCGGAAGGTCACCGGAAGTTCGTCGGAAGTTCGTTGGAAAGGTGGTTTGGCTTTGGGAGAGTTTGGGAGTGAAGAGGGGCTTAGTGACTGATGAAAGGGTGGGGGAGGCAGCCCTAATTCGTCCCTAAAAGCTTTCCCCCGTCCAAAATCTTCTTTCCATAGTCGGGGGGTCGAATTATGGCAAGAAATCGCCGAAAACGCGTCATTTGCACGAATCTGGGGAGCCACGCGGGGTTGGCGCGCCGAATGGCCAAACCCCGCCCGGCCAGCGCGCGGTTCCCGCCTGGACTGCGGTCCGGGCGGGTCCGTGCGATCCGATCCGTCGGGTCTTTTCCTCCTCTCTTTCGGACTTCTATCCTTCCACGTTTTCGCGCTCGATTTTCCGGGTCATTTTCGGATTATGCTTCTCATCATAGATTTATTCCGTCTCAATTCGATTTCATGCTTGAAACCTTAAGACCGTCGGTTTCGGTCCGTCGGGTTCTAAATCGTCGTCCTTTGACTCCCGTGCATTTCCGAGTTTACGGGTTCTCGGAAACAAAACTTTCTTTCCAATTGGATTAATTCCTATTTTTATATCCCAAAATTTACGGGTATTACAAGGCACCGTTTTACCGGCATGCCACCTGACAAGCAGCGTTTTACCGATGGGCCACCCGACGGGCACCGTTTTACCCGGGTACCGTTTTACCGACAGGCCTCTCGATGGGCACTGTTTTACCGACAGGACTCCCGGCGGGCACAATTTTACCGACATACCACTCGACGGCGACTGTTTTACCGAAATGCCCCCCGACGGACATCGTTTTACCGACAGGCCACCCGTCGGGCACCGTTTTACCGACAGGCCACCCTACGGGCACCGTTTTACCGACATGCCCGACGGGCACCATTTTACCGACAGGCCACCCGACGAGCACCGTTTTATCGACATGCCACCCAACGGGCACCGTTTTACCGACACGCCACCCGACGGGCACCGTTTCACCGACATGCCCGACGGGCACCATTTTACCGATAGGCACCCGACGGGCACCATTTGAACGAAATGCCCCCCGACGGGCACCGTTTTACCGACAGGCCACCTGACGGGCACCGTTTTACCGAAATATCACCCGACGGGCGCCGTGTGGATGGGAGCCAACGTCCCACCAGACAGGAACCGTTTAATCGATAGGTCATCCGACGGGCACCGTTTGCCGACAGGCCACCCGACGTGCACCGTTTTACTGACATACCACCCAACGGGCACTGTTTATCCGAAGGCCACCTGACGGGCACCATTTTACCGACAGGCCAACCGACAGGCATCGTTTTACCGACAGGCCAACCGATGGGCACCGTTTTACCAAGACGCCACCCAACTGGCACTGTTTTACCGACAGGCCACCAGACGGACGCCGTTTTACCGACTCGCTACCCGACGGGCACTGTTTTATCGACAGGCCACCCGACGGGAACCGTTTTACCGATATGCCACCGGACGGGCTCCATTTTACCGACAGGCCAAACGACGGGCACTGTTTTACTGACATGCCCGGCGACCACCATTTTACCGAAATTCCCCCCGATGGGCACCGTTTTACCGAAATTTCACCAGAAGGACACCGTGTGCATGGGAGCCAACATGCGACCCGACAGGTTCCGTTTTACCGGCATGCCACCCGACAGGCACCGTTTTACTGATTGGCCACCCGACGGGCACCGTTTTACCGACAGGGCACCCGACGGGCACCGTTTAACCGACAGGCACCCGACGGGCACCGTTTAACCGACAGGCACCCGACGGGCACCGTTTTACTGACTTACCACCCGACGGGCATTGACTTGCCGACAGGCCACCCGACGGGCACCATTTTACCGACAGGCCACCTGACTGGTATCGTTTTCTTGACAGGCCACCAGACGGGCATCGTTTTACCGACAGGCCACCCGATGAGCACCGTTTTACCGACACGCCACCCGACTGGCACTGTTTTACCGACAGGCCACCTGAAGGGTACCGTTTTACCGACACGCTACCCGACGAGCACCGTATTACGGACAGGCCACCCGGCGGGCACTGTTTTGCCAACAGGCCACACGACAGGCACAGTTTTCTTGACAGGCCACCGCACGGGCATCGGTTTACCGACAGGCCACCCGATGGGCACCATTTTACCGATAGGCCACCCGACAGGCACCATTTTCTTGACAGGCCACCGGACGTGCATCGTTTTACCAACACGCCGCCCGACGGACACCATTTTACCGACAAGCCACCCCACGGGCACCGTTTTACCGACATGCCCGGCGGGCACCATTTTGTCGTTAGGCCAACCGACGGGCACCATTTTACCGAAATGCCCCCCGACGACCACCGTTTTACCGAAATATCACCAGAGGGGCACCGTGTACATGGGAGCCAACATGCCACCCGACAGGCATCGTTTTACCGGCATGCCACCCGACAGGCAGCGTTTTACCGATGGGCCACCCAACGAGCACCGTTTTACCCGGGTACCGTTTTACCGACAGGCCTCCCGATGGGCACTGTTTTACCGAAAGGACTCCCGGCGGGCACCGTTTTACCGATATACCACTCGACGGCGACTGTTTTACCGAAATGCCCCACGACGGACACCGTTTTACTGACAGGCCACCCGTCGGGCACCGTTTTGCCAACATGGCACCTTACGGGCACCGTTTTACCGACAGGCTAACCCACGGGCACCGTTTTACCGACATGCCCGACGGGCACCATTTTACCGACAGGCCACCCAACGAGCACCGTTTTATCGGCATGCCACCCAACGGGTACCGTTTTACCGACACACCATCCGAGGGCACCGTTTCACCGACATGCCCGACGGGCACCATTTGAACGAAATGCCCCCCGACGGGCACCGTTTTACCGATAGGCCACCCGACGGGCACCGTTTTACCGAAATATGATCCGACGGGCGCCGTGTGGATGGGAGCCAACGTCCCACCCGACTGGAACCGTTTTATCGACAGGTCACCCGACGGGCACCGTTTGCCGACAGGCCACCCGACGGGCACCGTTTTACTGACATACCACCCAATGGGCACTGTTTTGCCGAAGGCCACCGGACGGGCACCATTTTACCGACAGGCCACCCGACAGGCACCATTTTCTTGACAGGCCACCAGACGGGCATCGTTTTACCGACAGGCCAACCGATGGGCACCGTTTTACCGATACACCACCCAACTGGCACTGTTTTACCGACAGGCCACCAGACGGGAACCGTTTTACCGACAGGCCACCGGACGGGCACCAATTTACCGACAGGCCAAACGACGGGCACCGTTTTACCGACATGCCCGGTGAACACCATTTTACCGACAGGCCAACCGACGGAAACTATTTTACCGAAATGCCCCCCGATTGGCACCGTTTTACTGAAATATCACTAGATGGTCAACGTGTACATGGGAGCCAACACGCCACCTGACAGGTACCGTTTTACCGGCATGCCACCCGACAGGCACCGTTTTACCGATTGGCCACCCGACTGGAACCGTTTTACCGACAGGCCACCCGACGGGCATCGTTTTACCGACATGCGTCCCGACGGGCACTGTTTTACCGACAGGCCACCCGACGGGCACCGTTTTATTGACATACCACCCGAAGGGCATCGTTTTTCTGACAGACCACCCGATGGACACCGTTTTGCCGACAGGTCACCCGACGAGCATCGTTTTACCGGCATGCCACCCAACAGGCACCGTTTTAACGACACGCCACCCGACGAGCACCGTTTTTCCGACATGCCCGACGGGCCGAAATATCACCCGACGGGCACCATGTGGATGGGAGCCAACGTCCCACCCGACAGGCACCGTTTTACCGACAGGTCACCTGACGGGCACCGTTTTGTCGACAGGCCACCCGACGGGCACTGTTTTACTGACTTACCACCCGACAGGCATTGACTTGCCGACAGGCCACCCGACGGGCACCATTTTACCGACCGGCCACCCGACAGGCACCGTTTTCTTGACAGGCCACCGGTCGGGCATCGTTTTACCGACAGGCCACCCGATGAGCACCGTTTTACCGACATCCCACCCAACGGGCACTGTTTTATGGACAGGCCACCCGACGGGCACCGTTTTACCGACAGGCCACACGACAGGCACAGTTTTCTTGACAGGCCACCGTACGGGCATCGTTTTACCGACTGGCCACCCGACGAGCACCGTGTTACCGACACGCCACCCGACAGGCACCATTTTACCGACACGCCACCCGACGGGCACCGTTTAACCGACATGTCCAGCAGGCACCATTTTACCGAAATGCCCTGATGGCCCCGTTTTAACGAAATATCACTAGATGGGTATCGTGTAGATGGGAGCCAACATGCCACCCGACAGGCACCGTTTTACCAGCACGCCACCAAACAGGCACCGTTTTACCGATTGGCCACCCGACGGGCACCGTTTCACCGACAGGCCTCCCGAAGGGCACCGTTTTACCGACAGGACTCCCGGAGGGCCCCATTTTACCGATATACCGACGACCACTGTTTACTGAAATGCCCCCTGACGGGCACCGTTTTACCGACAGGCCACCCGACGGGTACCGTTGTGCATACATGCCACATGACAGGCACCGTTTTACCGGCATGCCACCCAACAGGCACCGTTTTATCGATTGGCCACCCGACAGGCACCGTTTCACCAAAAGGCCACCTGACGGGCACCGTTTTACCGGCAGGCCCCCCGACGGGCACCGTTTTACCGACAGGACTCTGGAGGGCACCGTTTTACCGACATACCACCCGACGGCCAAAGTTTTACCGAAATGCCCCCCGAAGGACACCGTTTTACCGACAGGCCACCCGAAGGGCACCGTTATGCATACATGCCACCCGACGGGCACCATTTTACCGAAACGTAACCCGACGAGCACCGTTTTACTGGCACGCCAACCAACGGGCACCATTTTACTGACACGCCACCTGACGGGCACCGTTTTACTGACATGCCCGACGGGCACCATTTTACCGACAGGCCACCCGACGGGCACCGTTTTACCGAAATATCACCCGACGAGCACCGTGTGGATGGGAGCCAACGTCCCACCCGACAGGCACCGTTTTTCCGGCATGCCAGCCGAAAGGCACCGTTTTGCCGACAGGTCACCCAACGGGCACCGTTTTGCCGACAGGCCTCCCGACGGGCACCGTTTTACTGACTTACCACCCGACGGGCACTGACTTGCCGACAGGCCACCCGACGGGCACCGTTTTACTAACTTACCAGCCGAAGGGCATTGACTTGCCGATAGGCCACCCGACGGGCACCATTTTACCGACAGGCCACCCGATGAACACCATTTTACCGACACGCCACCCGACTTGCACTGTTTTACCGACAGGCCATTTTACGGGCACCGTTTTACTGACACGCTACCCGACGAGCACCGTTTTACCGACATGTCACCCAAGGGGCACCATTTTACCGACAGGACACCCGTCGGGCACCGTTTTGCCAACAGGCCACATGACACGCACAGTTTTCTTGACAGCCACCGTACGGGCATCGGTTTGCCGACAGGCCACCCGACGGGCACTATTTTACCGATAGGCCACCCGACTGGCACCATTTTCTTGACAGGCCACCGGACGTGCATCGTTTTACTAAAACGCGGGCACCATTTTACCGACAAGCCACCCCACGGGCACCGTTTTACCGACATGCCCGGCGGGCACCATTTTGACGATAGGCCAACCGACGGGCACCATTTTACCGAAATGCCCCCCGACGGGCACCGTCTTACCGAAATATCACCTGACGGGCACCGTGTACATGGGAGCCAACATGCCACCCGACAGGCACCGTATTACCGGCATGCCACCCGATAGGCAGTGTTTCACAGATTAGCCACCCGACGGGCACCGTTTTACCGACAGGCCTCCCGATGGGCACTGTTTTACCGACAGGACTCCCGGCGGGCACCGTTTTACCGCCATACGACTCGACGGCCACTGTTTTACTGAAATACCCCCTGACGGGAACCGTTTTACTGACAGGCCACCCCACGGGCTCCGTTTTACCGACATGCCCGACGGGCACCATTTTACCGACAGGCCACCCGATGGGCACCGTTTTATTTTGCATGCCACCCAACGGCACCGTTTTACCGACACGCCACCCGACGGGCACCGTTTCACCGACATGCCAGACGGGCACCGTTTCACCGACATGCCCGACGGGCACCATTTTACCGACAGGCCACCCGCTGGGCACCATTTGAACGAAATGCCCCCCGGCGGGCACCGTTTTACGGACAGGCCACCCGACGGGCACCGTTTTACCGAAATATCATCCGACGGGCGCCGTGTGGATTGGAGCCAACGTCCCACCCGACAGGTCCGCTTTACCGACAGGTTACCCGACGGGCAACGTTTTGCCGACAGGCCACCCGACAGGTACCGTTTTCTTGACAGGCCACCGTACGGGCATCGTTTTACCGACAGGCCAACCGATGAGCATCATTTTACCGAGACTCCACCCGACTGGCACTATTTTACCGGCAGGCCACCAGACGGGCACCGTTTTACTGACTTGCTACCAGACGGGCACTGTTTTATCGACAGTTCACCCGACAGGAACCGTTTTACCGACAGGCCGCCGGACGGGCACCATTTTACCGACAGGCCAAACGACGGGCACCGTTTTACCGACATGCCCGGCGGACACCATTTTACCGACAGGCCAATCGACGGACACCAGTTTACCGAAATGCCTCCTGATGGGCATCGTTTTACCGAAATATCACCAGAAGGGCAACGTGTACATGGGAGCCAACATGCCACCCGACAGGTACCGTCATACCGGCATGCCACCCGACAGGCACCGTTTTACCGATTGGCCACCCGACGGGAACCGTTTTACCGACAGGCCTCCCGATGGGTACCGTTTCACCGACAGGCCTCCCGACGGGCACCGTTTAACAGACATACCACCCGACGGGCACCATTTTCCGGACAGGCCACCCGACGGGCACCGTTTTACCGGCATGCTAACCGAAAGGCACCATTTTGCCGACAGGCCACCCGACGGGCACCGTTTTACTGACATACCACCCGACAGCCACCATTATCTTGACAGGCTACCCGACGGGCATTGTTTTACCGACAGGCCACCCGACGAGCATCGTTTTACCGACACACCACCCTACGGGCACCAATTTACCGACACGCCACTCCACGGGCACCGTTTTACCGACATGCCCGGCGGTCACCATTTTACCGACAGGCCGACGGGCCCCACTTTACCGAAAAGACCCCCGACGGGCACCGTGTACATGGGTGCCAACATGCCACCCGACAGGCACCGTTTTACCGATTGGCCACCCCACGGGCACCGTTTTCTTGACAGGCCACCGGATGGGCATCGTTTTACCGACAGGCCACCCGATGAGCACCGTTTTACCGACAGGACTCCCGACGGGCACTGTGGGGATGGGAGCCAATGTCCCACCTAACATGCACCGTTGTACCGGCATGCCACCCGACAGGCACCATTTTACCGACAGGTCACCCGACGGGCACAATTTTACCGACAGGCCACCCGACGGGTACCGTTTTACCGACATACCACCAGACGGGCACTGTTTCGCCGAAGGCCACCCGACGGGCACCATGTTACCTACAGGCCACCCGACAGGCACCATTTTCTTGACAGGGCACCGGACGGGCATCGTTTTGCCGACAGGCCACCCGATGCGCTTCGTTTTACCGACACGCCACCCGACTGGCACTGTTTTACAGACAGGCCACCCGACGGGCACCGTTTCACCGACAGGCCACAGGACGGACACCATTTTACCAACAGGCCAACCGACGGGCAGCGTTTTACTGAAATGCCCTCCGGCGGGCACCGTTTTACCGAAATATCATCCGACGGGCACCGTTCTACCGAAATATCATCCGACGGGCACCGTGTGGATGGGAGCCAATGTCCCACCCGACATGCACCGTTTTACCGGCATGCCACCCGACGGGCACCGTTTTGCCGACAGGTCACGCGACGGGCACCGTTTTACTGACATGCCACCTGACGGACACTGTTTTGCCGACAGGCCAACCCACAGGCACCCTTTTACCGACAGGCCACCCGACAGGCACCGTTTTCTTGATAAGCCACCCGACAGGCACCGTTTTACCGACACGCCACTTGACGGGCACCGTTTTACCGACATACCCGACGAGGACCATTTTACCGACAGGCCACCCGACGGGCACCATTTTATGGAAATGCCCCCCGACGGGCACCGTTTTACCGAAATATGTCCAGACGGGCACCGTGTACATGGGAGCCAACATGCCACCCGACAGGCACCATTTTACCGGCATGCCACCTGACAGGCACCGTTTTAATGATTGGCCACTCGACGGGCACCGTATTACCGATAGGCCACCCGACGAGCACCGATTTGCCGACAGGCCACCCGACGGGCACCATTTTACCGACACGCCTGACGGGCAACATTTTACCGACAGGCCACCGACGAGCACCGTTTTACCGACATGCCACCCAACGGGCACTGTTTTACCGACACGCCACCCGATGGGCACTGTTTTACCGACATGCCACCCAACGGGCACCGTTTTACTGACATACCACCCGACGGGCATGGTTTTACCGACAGGCCACCAGAAGGGCACCGTTGTATCGACATGCCACCCGACGTGCACCGTTTTACCGATAGGCCACCGCACAGGCACCGTTTTACCGACTAGCCCGACGGGCACCATTTTACCGACAGGTCACCCGACGAGCACCGTTTTACCGGCATGCCTCCCAACGGGCACCGTTTTACCGGCATGCCTCCCAACGGGCACCGTTATACCAACACGCCACCCGACGGACACTGTTTTACCGACACTCCACCCGACAGGCACCGGTTTACGGAAATGCCCCCCGACGGGCACCGTTTTACCGACATGCCACCCGCCGGGCACCGTTTTACCGAAATATCACCCGACGGGCACCGTGTGGATGGGAGCCAACGTCCCACCCGACAGGCACCGTTTTTCTGGCATGCCAGCCGAAAGGCACCGTTTTACCGACAGGTCACCCGACGGGCACCATTTTGCCGACAGGCCACCCGACGGGCACCGTTTCACTGACTTACCACCCGACGGGCATTGACTTGCTGAGAGGCCACCCGACGGGCACCATTTTACTGACAGGCCACCCGACAGGCACCGTTTTCTTGACAGGCTACCGGACGGGCATCGTTTTACCGACAGGCCACCCGATGAGCACCGTTTTACCGACACGCCACCCGACTTGCACTGTTTTACCGACAGGCCACCTGACGGGCACCGTTTTACTGACACGTTACCCGACGAGCACCATTTTACCGACAGGCCACCCGTCTGGCACCGTTTTGCCAACAGGCCACACGACACGCATAGTTTTCTTGATAGGCCACCGTACGGGCATCGGTTTACTGACAGGCCACCCGACGGGCACCATTTTACCGATAGGCCACCCGACAGGTACCGTTTTCTTGACAGGCCAACGTACGGGCATCATTTTACCGACAGGCCAACCGATGAGCACCATTTTACCGAGACGCCACCCGACTGGCACTATTTCACCGAAAGGCCACGAGACGGGCACCTTTTTACTGACTTGCTACCAGACGGGCACTGTTTTATCGACAGGCCACCCGACAGGAACCGTTTTACCGACAGGCTGCCAGACGGGCACCATTTTACCGACAGGCCAAACGACGGGCACCGTTTTACCGACATGCCCGGCGGACACCATTTTACCGACAGGCCAACTGACGGACACCAGTTTACCGAAATGCCTCCTGATGGGCATCGCTTTACCGAAATATCACCAGAAGGGCACCGTGTACATGGGAGCCAACATGCCACCCGACAGGTACCGCTATACCGGCATGCCACCCGACAGGCCTCGTTTTACCGATTGGCCACCCGACGGGAACCGTTTTACCGACAGGCCACCCGATGGGCACCGTTTTACTGACAGGCCTCCCGACGGGCACCGTTTCACCGACAGGCCACCGACGGGTACCGTTTTGCCGACTGGCCACCCGACGGGCACCATTTTTCCGACAGGCAACCCGACGGGCACCGTTTTACCGGCATGCTAACCGAAAGGCACCATTTTGCCGACAGGCCACCCGACGGGCACCGTTTTACTGATATACCACCCGACAGCCACCATTTTCTTGACAGGCCACCCGACGGGCATCGTTTTACCGACAGGCCACCCGACGAGCATCGTTTTACCGACACGCCACCCTACGGGCACCAATTTACCGACACGCCACTCCACGAGCACCGTTTTACCGACATGCCCGGCGGTCACCATTTTACCGACAGGGCAACCGACGGGCACCATTTTACCGAAAAGACCCCCGACGGGCACCGTTTTACCGAAATATAACCAGACGGGCACCGTGTACATGGGTGCCAACATGCCACCCGACAGGCACCGTTTTATCGATTGGCCACCCCACGGGCACCGTTTTTCTTGACTGGCCACCGGATGGGCATCGTTTTACTGACAGGCCACCCGATGAGCACCGTTTTACCGACAGGACTCCCGGCGGGCACTGTTTCACTGAAATATCACCCGACGGGCACCGTGGGGATGGGAGCCAATGTCCCACCTGACAGGCACCGTTGTACCGGCATGCCACCCGACAGGCACCGTTTTACCGACAGGTCACCCGACGGGCACAATTTTACCGACAGGCCACTCGACGGGTACCGTTTTACCGACATACCACCAGACGGGCACTGTTTCGCCGAAGGCCACCCGACGGGCACCATGTTACCTACAGGCCACCTGACAGGCACCATTTTCTTGACAGGGCACCGGACGGGCATCGTTTTACCGATAGGCCACCCGATGCGCTTCGTTTTACCGACACGCCACCCGACTGGCACTGTTTTACCGACAGGCCACCCGACGGGCACCGTTTCACCGACAGGCCACAGGACGGACACCATTTTACCAACAGGCCAACCGACGGGCAGCGTTTTACTGAAATGCCCCCCCGGCGGGCACCGTTTTACCGAAATATCATCCGACGGGCACCGTTCTACCGAAATATCATCCGACGGGCACCGTGTGGATGGGAGCCAATGTCCCACCCGACATGCACCATTTTACCGGCATGCCACCCGACGGGCACCGTTTTGCCGACAGGTCACCCGACGGGCACCGTTTTACTGACATACCATCCGACGGACACTGTTTTGCCGACAGGCCAACCCACGGGCACCCTTTTACCGACAGGCCACCCGACAGGCACCGTTTTCTTGACAAGCCACCCGACAGGCATCGTTTTACCGACACGCCACTAGACGGGCACCGTTTTACCGACATACCCGACGGGGACCATTTTACCAACAGGCCACCCGACGGGCACAATTTTATGGAAATGCCCCCCGGTGGGCACCGTTTTACCGAAATATGTCCAGACGGGCACCGTGTACATGGGAGCCAACATGCCACCCGACAGGCACCGTTTTACCGGCATGCCATCCGACAGGCACCGTTTTAACGATTGGCCACCCGACGGGCACCGTTTTACCGATAGGCCACCCGACGAGCACCGCTTTGCCGACAGGCCACGCGACGGGCATCATTTTTACCGACATGCCCGACGGGCAACATTTTACCGACAGGCCACCCGACGAGCATCATTTTACCGACATGCCACCCAACGGGCACCGTTTTACTGACATACCACCCGACGGGCACGGTTTTACCGACAGGCCACCAGAAGGGCACCGTTGTATCGACATGCCACCCGACGTACACCGTTTTACCGATAGGCCACCGCACGGGCACCGTTTTACCGACTAGCCCGACGGGCACCATTTTACCGACAGGTCACCCGACGAGCACCGTTTTACCGGCATGCCTCCCAACGGGCACCGTTATACCGACACGCCACCCGACGGACACCGTTTTACCGACACGCCACCCGACAGGCACCGGTTTACGGAAATGCCCCCTGATGGGCACCGTTTTACCGACATGCCACCCGCCGGGCACCGTTTTACCGAAATATCACCCGACGGGCACCGTGTGGATGGGAGCCAACGTCCCACCCGACAGGCACCGTTTTTCTGGCATGCCAGCCGAAAGGCACCGTTTTACCGACAGGTCACCCGACGGGCACCATTTTGCCGACAGGCCACCCGACGGGCACCGTTTCACTGACTTACCACCCGACGGGCATTGACTTGCGGAGAGGCCACCCGACGGGCACCATTTTACCGACAGGCCACCCGACAGGCACCGTTTTCTTGACAGGCTACCGGACGGGCATCATTTTACCGACAGGCCACCCGATGAGCACCGTTTTACTGACACGCCACCCGACTTGCACTGTTTTACCGACAGGCCACATGACGGGCACCGTTTTACTGACACGCTACCCGACGAGCACCATTTTAACGACATGTCACCCAAGGGGCACCGTTTTACCGACAGGCCACCCGTCGGGCACCGTTTTGCCAACAGGCCACACGACACACACAGTTTTCTTGACAGGCCACCGTACGGGCATCGGTTTAACGACAGGCCACCCGACGGGCACCATTTTACAGATAGGCCACCCGACAGGTACCGTTTTCTTGACAGGCCACCGTACGGGCATCGTTTTACCGACAGGCCAACCGATGAGCACCATTTTACCGAGACGGCACCCGACTGGCACTATTTCACCGACAGGCCACCAGACGGGCACCGTTTTACTGACTTGCTACCAGACGGGCACTGTTTTATCGACAGGCCACCCGACAGGAACCGTTTTACCGACAGGCCGCCGGACGGGCACCATTTTACCGACAGGCCAAACGACGGGCACCGTTTTACCGACAGGCCAACCGACGGACACCAGTTTACCGAAATGCCTCCTGATGGGCATCGTTTTACCGAAATATCATCAGAAGGGCACCGTGTACATAGGAGCCAACATGCCACCCGACAGGTACCGCTATACCGGCATGCCACCCGACAGGCACCGTTTTACCGATTGGCCACCCGACAGGAACTGTTTTATCGACAGGCAACCCGATGGGCACCGTTTTACTGACAGGCCTCCCGACGGGCACCGTTTCACCGACAGGCCACCGATGGGCACCGTTTTACCGACATACCACCCGACGGGCACCATTTTTCCGACAGGCCACCGACGGGCACCGTTTTACCGGCATGCTAACCGAAAGGCACCATTTTGCCGACAGGCCACCCGACGGGCACTGTTTTACTGATATACCACCCGACAGCCACCATTTTCTTGACAGGCCACCCGACGTGCATCGTTTTACTGACAAGCCACCCGACGAGCATCGTTTTACCGACACGCCACCCTACGGGCACCAATTTACCGACACGCCACTCCACGGGCACCGTTTTACCGACATGCCCGGCGGTCACCATTTTACCGACAGGCCAACCGACGGGCACCATTTTACCGAAAAGACCCCCGACGGGCACCGTTTTACCGAAATATAACCAGACGGGCACCGTGTACATGGGTGCCAACATGCCACCCGACAGGCACCGTTTTACCGATTGGCCACCCCACGGGCACCGTTTTTCTTGACAGGCCACCGGATGGGCATCGTTTTACCGACAGGCCACCCGGTGAGCACCGTTTTACCGACAGGACTCCCGGCGGGCACTGTTTCACTGAAATATCACCCGACGGGCACCGTGGGGATGGGAGCCAATGTCCCACCTGACAGGCACCGTTGTACCGGCATGCCACCCGACAGGCACCGTTTTACCGACAGGTCACCCGACGGGCACAATTTTACCGACAGGCCACCCGACGGGTACCGTTTTACTGACATACCACCAGACGGGCACTGTTTCGCTGAAGGCCACCCGACGGGCACCATGTTACCTACAGGCCACCTGACAGGCACCATTTTCTTGACAGGGCACCGGACGGGCATCGTTTTACCGACAGGCCACCCGATGCGCTTCGTTTTACCGACACGCCACCCGACTGGCACTGTTTTACCGACAGGCCACCCGACGGGCACCGTTTCACCGACAGGCCACAGGACGGACACCATTTTACCAACAGGCCAACCGACGGGCAGCGTTTTACTGAAATGCCCCCCGGCGGGCACCGTTTTACCGAAATATCATCCGACGGGCACCGTTCTACCGAAATATCATCCGACGGGCATCGTGTGGATGGGAGCCAATGTCCCACCCGACATGCACCGTTTTACCGGCATGCCACCCGACGGGCACCGTTTTGCCGACAGGTCACCCGACGGGTACCGTTTTACTGACATACCATCTGACGGACACTGTTTTGCCGACAGGCCAACCCACGGGCACCCTTTTACCGACAGGCCACCCGACAGGCACCGTTTTCTTGACAAGCCACCCGACAGGCATCGTTTTACCGACACGCCACTTGACGGGCACCGTTTTACCGACATACCCGACGGGGACCATTTTACCGACAGGCCACCCGACGGGCACCATTTCATGGAAATGCCCCCTGATGGGCACCGTTTTACCGAAATATGTCCAGACGGGCACCGTGTACATGGGAGCCAACATGCCACCGGACAGGCACCGTTTTACCGGCATGCCATCCGACAGGCACCGTTTTAACGATTGGCCACCCGACGGGCACCGTTTCACTGATAGGCCACCCGACGAGCACCGCTTTGCCGACAGGCCACCCGACGGGCATCATTTTACCGGCATGCCCGACGGGCAACATTTTACCGACTGGCCACCCGACGAGCATCGTTTTACCGACATGCCACCCAACGGGCACCGTTTTACTGACATACCACCCGACGGGCTCGGTTTTACCGACAGGCCACCAGAAGGGCACCGTTGTATCGACATGCCACCCGACGTGCACCGTTTTACTGAAAGGCCACCGCACGGGCACCGTTTTACCGACTAGCCCGACGGGCACCATTTTACCGACAGGTCACCCGACGAGCACCGTTTTACCGGCATGCCTCCCAACGGGCACCGTTATACCAACACGCCACCCGATGGACACCGTTTTACCGACACGCCACCCGACAGGCACCGGTTTACGGAAAATGCCCCCCGACGGGCACCGTTTTACCGACATGCCACCCGCCGGGTACCGTTTTACCGAAATATCACCCGACGGGCACCGTGTGGATGGGAGCCAACGTCCCACCCGACAGGCACCGTTTTTCTGGCATGCCAGCCGAAAGGCACCGTTTTACCGACAGGTCACCCGACGGGCACCATTTTGCCGACAGGCCACCCGACGGGCACCGTTTCACTGACTTACCACCCGACGGGCATTGACTTGCGGAGAGGCCACCCGACGGGCACCATTTTACCGACAGGCCACCCGAGAGGCACCGTTTTCTTGACAGGCTACCGGACGGGCATCATTTTACCGACAAGCCACCCGATGAGCATCGTTTTACTGACACGCCACCCGACTTGCACTGTTTTACCGACAAGCCACATGACGGGCACCGTTTTACTGACACGCTACCCGACGAGCACCATTTTACCGACATGTCACCCAAGGGGCACCGTTTTACCGACAGGCCACCCGTCGGGCACCGTTTTGCCAACAGGCCACACGACACATCCAGTTTTCTTGACAGGCCACCGTACGGGCATCGGTTTACCGACAGGCCACCCGACGGGCACCATTTTACCGATAGGCCACCCGACAGGTACCGTTTTCTTGACAGGCCACCGTACGGGCATCGTTTTACCGACAGGCCAACCGATGAGCACCATTTTACCGAGACGGCACCCGACTGGCACTATTTCACCGACAGGCCACCAGACGGGCACGGTTTTACTGACTTGCTACCAGACGGGCACTGTTTTATCGACAGGCCACCCGACAGGAACCGTTTTACCGACAGGCCGCCGGACGGGCACCATTTTACCGACAGGCAAAACGACGGGCACCGTTTTACCGACATGCCCGGGGGACACCATTTTACCGACAGGCCAACCGACGGACACCAGTTTACCGAAATGCCTCCTGATGGGGCATCGTTTTACCGAAATATCACCAGAAGGGCACCGTGTACATGGGAGCCAACATGCCACCCGACAGGTACCGCTATACCGGCATGCCACCCGACAGGCACCGTTTTACCGATTGGCCACCCGACGGGAACTGTTTTATCGACAGGCAACCCGATGGGCACCGTTTTACTGACAGGCCTCCCGACGGGCACCGTTTCACCGACAGGCCACCGACGGGCACCGTTTTACCGAAATACCACCCGACGGGCACCATTTTTCCGACAGGCCACCGACGGGCACCGTTTTACCGGCATGCTAACCGAAAGGCACCATTTTGCCGACAGGCCACCCGACGGGCACCGTTTTACTGATATACCACCCGACAGCCACCATTTTCTTGACAGGCCACCCGACGGGCATCGTTTTACCGACAAGCCACCCGACGAGCATCGTTTTACCGACACGCCACCCTACGGGCACCAATTTACCAACACGCCACTCCACGGGCACCGTTTTACCGACATGCCCGGCGGTCACCATTTTACCGACAGGCCAACCGACGGGCACCATTTTACCGAAAAGACCCCCGACGGGCACCGTTTTACCGAAATATAACCAGACGGGCACCGTGTACATGGGTGCCAACATGCCACCCGACAGGCACCGTTTTACCGATTGGCCACCCCACGGGCACCGTTTTCTTGACATGCCACCGGATGGGCATCGTTTTACCGACAGGCCACCCGATGAGCACCGTTTTACCGATAGGACTCCCGGCGGGCACTGTTTCACCGAAATATCACCCGACGGGCACCGTGGGGATGGGAGCCAATGTCCCACCTGACAGGCACCGTTGTACCGGCATGCCACCCGACAGGCGTCGTTTTACCGACAGGCCACCCGACGGGTGCCGTTTTACCGACATACCACCGGACGAGCACTGATTCGCCGAAGGCCACCCGACGGGCACCATGTTACCTATAGACCACCCGACATGCACCGTTTTCTTGCCAGGGCACCGGACGGGCATCGTTTTACCGACAGGCCACCCGATGCGCTTCGGTTTACCGACACGCCACCCAACTGGCAGTGTTTTACCGACAGGCCACCCGACGGGCACCGTTTCACCGACAGGCCACAAGACGGACACCATTTTATCGACAGGCCAACCGACGGGCAGCGTTTTACTGAAATGCCCCCCGGCGGGCACCGTTTTACCGAAATATCATCCTACGGGCACCGTTCTACCGAAATATCATCCCACGGGCACCGTGTGGATGGGAGCCAATGTCCCACCCGACATGCACCGTTTTACCGGCATGCCACCCGACGGGCACCGTTTTGCCGACAGGTCACCCGACGGGCACCGTTTTACTGACATACCACCCGACGGACACTGCTTTGCCGACAGGCCAACCCACGGGCACCCTTTTACCGACAGGCCACCCGACAGGCACCGTTTTCTTGACAAGCCACCCGACAGGCACCGTTTTACCGACACGCCACTTGACGGGCACCGTTTTAACCGACATACCCGACGGGGACCATTTTACCGACAGGCCACCGGACGGACACCATTTTATGGAAATGCCCCCCGACGGGCACCGTTTTACCGAAATATTTCCAGACAGGCACCGTGTAAATGGGAGCCAACATGCCACCCGACAGGCACCATTTTACCGGCATGCCACCCGACAGGCACCGTTTTAACGATTGGCCACCCGACGGACACCGTTTTACCGACAGGCCACCCGACAGGCACCGTTTTCTTGACAAGCCACCCGACAGGCACCGTTTTACCGACACGCCACTTGACGGGCACCGTTTTAACCGACATACCCGACGGGGACCATTTTACCGACAGGCCACCGGACGGACACCATTTTATGGAAATGCCCCCCGACGGGCACCGTTTTACCGAAATATTTCCAGACAGGCACCGTGTAAATGGGAGCCAACATGCCACCCGACAGGCACCATTTTACCGGCATGCCACCCGACAGGCACCGTTTTAACGATTGGCCACCCGACGGACACTGTTTTACCGACACGCCACCCGACGGGCACCGTTTTGCCGACACGCCACCCGACAGGCACCGGTTTACGGAAATGCCCCCCGACGGACACCGTTTTACCGACATGCCACCCGCCGGGCACCGTTTTACCGAAATATCACCCGACGGGCACCGTGTGGATGGGAGCCAACGTCCCACCCGACAGGCACCGTTTTTCCGGCATGCCAGCCGAAAGGCACTGTTTTACCGACAGGTCACCCGACGGGCACCATTTTGCCGGCAGGCCACCCGACGAGCACCGTTTCACTGACTTACCACCCGACCGGCATTGACTTGCTGAGAGGCCACCCGACGGCCACCATTTTACCGACAGGCCACCCGACAGGCACCGTTTTCTTGACAGGCTACCGGACGGGCATCGTTTTACCGACAGGCTACCCGATGAGCACCGGTTTACTGACACGCCACCCGACTTGCACTGTTTTACCGACAGGCCACCTGACGGGCACCGTTTTACTGACACGCTACCCGACGAGCACCGTTTTACCGACATGTCACCCAAGGGGCACCGTTTTACCGACAGGCCACCCGTCGGGCACCGTTTTGCCAACAGGCCACACGACACGCACGGTTTTCTTGACAGGCCACCGTACGGGCATCGGTTTACCGACAGGCCACCCGACGGGCACCATTTTACCGATAGGCCAACCGACAGGCACCATTTTTCTTGACAGGCCACCGGATGTGCATCGTTTTACCAAAACGCCACCCGACGGGCACCATTTTACCGACAAGCCACCCCACGGGCACCGTTTTACCGACATGCCCGGTGGGCACCATTTTGACGTTAGGCCAACCGACGGGCACCATTTTACCGAAATACATCCCAACGGGCACCGTCTTACCGAAAATATCACCAGACGGGCACCGTGTACTTGGGAGCCAACATGCCACCCGACAGGCACCGTCTTACCGGCATGCCACCCGATAGGCAGCGTTTCACCGATTAGCCACCCGACGGGCACCGTTTTACCGACAGGCCTCCCGATGGGCACTGTTTTACCGACAGGACTCCCGACGGGCACCGTTTTACCGACATACCACTTGACGGCCTCTGTTTTACCGAAATTCCCCCCGACGGGAACCGTTTTATAGACAGGCCACCCCACGGGCTCCGTTTTACCGACATGCCCGACGGGCACCATTTTACCGACAGGCCAGCCGATGAGCACCGTTTTATCCGCATGCCACCCAACGGCACCGTTTTACCGACACGCCACCCGACGGGCACCGTTTCACCGACATGCCCGACGGGCACCGTTTCACCGACTTGCCCGACGGGCACCATTTTACCAACAGGCCACCCGATGGGCAACATTTGAACGAAATGTCCCCTGACGTGCATCGTTTTACGGACAACCACCGGACGGGCACCGTTTTACCGAAATATCATCCAACGGGCGCCGTATGGATTGGAGCCAACGTCCCACCCGACAGGAACCGTTTTACTGACAGGTCACCCGACGGGCACCGTTTTGCCGACAGGCCACCCGACAGGTACCATTTTCTTGACAGGCCACCGTACGGGCATCGTTTTACCGACAGGCCAACCGATGAGCACCATTTTATCGAGACGCCACCCGACTGGCACCATTTTACCGACAGGCCACCAGACGGGCACCGTTTTACTGACTCTTTACCAGACAGGCACTTTTTTATCGACAGGCCACCCGACAGGACCGTTTTACCGATAGGCCACCGGACGGGCACCATTTTACCGACAGGCCAAACGACGGGCATCGTTTTACCGACATGCCCGGCGGACACCATTTTACCAACAGGCCAACCGACGGACACCAATTTACCGAAATGCCTCTCGATGGGCATCGTTTTACCGAAATATCACCAGAAGGGCACCGTGTACATGGGAGCCGACATGCCACCCGATAGGTACCGTTATACCGGCATGCCACCCGACAGGCACCGTTTTACCGATTGGCCACCCGACAAGAACCGTTTTACCGACAGGCCACCCGATGGGCACCGTTTTACTGACAGGCCTCCCGACGGGCATCGTTTCACCGACAGGCCACCGACGGGCACCGTTTTACCGACATACCACCCGACGGGCACCATTTTTCCGACAGGCCACCCGACGGGCACCGTTTTACCGGCATGCTAACCGAAAGGCACCATTTTGCCGACAGGCCACCCGACGGGCACCGTTTTACTGACATACCACCCGACAGCCACCATTTTCTTGACAGGCCACCCGACGGGCATCGTTTTACCGACAGGCCACCCGACGAGCTCCATTTTACCGACACGCCACCCTACGGGCACCAATTTACCGACACGCCACTCCACGGGCACCGTTTTACCTACATGCCCGGCGGTCACCATTTTACCGACAGGCAAACTGACGGGCACCATTTTACCAAAATGACCCCCCGACAGGCACCGTTTTACCGAAATATAACCAGACGGGCACCGTGTACATGGGTGCCAACATGCCACCCGACAGGCACCGTTTTACCGATTGGCCACCCCACGGGCACCATTTTCTTGACAGGCCACCGGATGGGCATCATTTTACCGACAGGCCACCCGATGAGCATCGTTTTACCAACAGGACTCCCGGCGGGCACTATTTCACCGAAATATCACCCGACGGGCACCGTGGGGATGGGAGCCAATGTCCCACCTGACAGGCACCGTTGTACCGGCATGCCAGCCGACATGCACCATTTTACCGACAGGTCACCCGACGGGCACAATTTTACCGACAGGCCACCCGACGGGTACCGTTTTACCGACATACCACCAGACGGGCACTATTTCGCCGAAGGCCACCCGACGGGCACCATATTACCTACAGGCCACCCGACCGGCACCGTTTTCTTGACAGGACACCGGACGGGCATCGTTTTACCGACAGGCGACCCGATGCGCTTCGTTTTACCGACACGCCCCCCGACTGGCACTGTTTTACCGACAGGCCACCCGACGGGCACCGTTTCACCGACAGGCCACAGGACGGGCACCATTTTACCGACAGGCCAACCGACGGGCAGCGTTTTACTGAAATGCCCCCCGGCGGGCACCGTTTTACTGAAATATCACCCGACGGGCACCGTTTTACCGAAATATCATCCGACGGCCACCGTGTGGATGGGAGCCAATGTCCCACCCGACATGCACCGTTTTACCGGCATGCCACCTAACAGTCACCGTTTTACCGATTGGCCACCCGACGGGCACTGTTTCACTGACAGGCCACCTGACGGGCACCGTTTTACCGACAGGCCTCCCGACGGGCACCGTTTTACTGATATACCACCCGACAGCCACCATTTTCTTGACAGGCCACCCGACGGGCATCGTTTTACCGACAAGCCACCCGACGAGCATCGTTTTACCGACACGCCACCCTACGGGCACCAATTTACCAACACGCCACTCCACGGGCACCGTTTTACCGACATGCCCGGCGGTCACCATTTTACCGACAGGCCAACCGACGGGCACCATTTTACCGAAAAGACCCCCGACGGGCACCGTTTTACCGAAATATAACCAGACGGGCACCGTGTACATGGGTGCCAACATGCCACCCGACAGGCACCGTTTTACCGATTGGCCACCCCACGGGCACCGTTTTCTTGACATGCCACCGGATGGGCATCGTTTTACCGACAGGCCACCCGATGAGCACCGTTTTACCGATAGGACTCCCGGCGGGCACTGTTTCACCGAAATATCACCCGACGGGCACCGTGGGGATGGGAGCCAATGTCCCACCTGACAGGCACCGTTGTACCGGCATGCCACCCGACAGGCCACGTTTTACCGACAGGCCACCCGACGGGTGCCGTTTTACCGACATACCACCGGACGAGCACTGATTCGCCGAAGGCCACCCGACGGGCACCATGTTACCTATAGACCACCCGACATGCACCGTTTTCTTGCCAGGGCACCGGACGGGCATCGTTTTACCGACAGGCCACCCGATGCGCTTCGGTTTACCGACACGCCACCCAACTGGCACTGTTTTACCGACAGGCCACCCGACGGGCACCGTTTCACCGACAGGCCACAAGACGGACACCATTTTATCGACAGGCCAACCGACGGGCAGCGTTTTACTGAAATGCCCCCCGGCGGGCACCGTTTTACCGAAATATCATCCTACGGGCACCGTTCTACCGAAATATCATCCCACGGGCACCGTGTGGATGGGAGCCAATGTCCCACCCGACATGCACCGTTTTACCGGCATGCCACCCGACGGGCACCGTTTTGCCGACAGGTCACCCGACGGGCACCGTTTTACTGACATACCACCCGACGGACACTGCTTTGCCGACAGGCCAACCCACGGGCACCCTTTTACCGACAGGCCACCCGACAGGCACCGTTTTACCGACACGCCACTTGACGGGCACCGTTTTAACCGACATACCCGACGGGGACCATTTTACCGACAGGCCACCGGACGGACACCATTTTATGGAAATGCCCCCCGACGGGCACCGTTTTACCGAAATATTTCCAGACAGGCACCGTGTAAATGGGAGCCAACATGCCACCCGACAGGCACCATTTTACCGGCATGCCACCCGACAGGCACCGTTTTAACGATTGGCCACCCGACGGACACCGTTTTACCGACAGGCCACCCGACAGGCACCGTTTTCTTGACAAGCCACCCGACAGGCACCGTTTTACCGACACGCCACTTGACGGGCACCGTTTTAACCGACATACCCGACGGGGACCATTTTACCGACAGGCCACCGGACGGACACCATTTTATGGAAATGCCCCCCGACGGGCACCGTTTTACCGAAATATTTCCAGACAGGCACCGTGTAAATGGGAGCCAACATGCCACCCGACAGGCACCATTTTACCGGCATGCCACCCGACAGGCACCGTTTTAACGATTGGCCACCCGACGGACACCGTTTTACCGACACGCCACCCGACGGGCACCGTTTTACCGACACGCCACCCGACAGGCACCGGTTTACGGAAATGCCCCCCGACGGACACCGTTTTACCGACATGCCACCCGCCGGGCACCGTTTTATCGAAATATCACCCGACGGGCACCGTGTGGATGGGAGCCAACGTCCCACCCGACAGGCACCGTTTTTCCGGCATGCCAGCCGAAAGGCACTGTTTTACCGACAGGTCACCCGACGGGCACCATTTTGCCGGCAGGCCACCCGACGAGCACCGTTTCACTGACTTACCACCCGACCGGCATTGACTTGCTGAGAGGCCACCCGACGGCCACCATTTTACCGACAGGCCACCCGACAGGCACCGTTTT
>JAOANR010000011.1:22884209-22910036 GCA_030278955.1 Hygrophila difformis
ATGCCCGACGGGCACCATTTTACCGACAGGCCACCCGGAAGGCACCATTTTATGGAAATGCCCCCGACGGGCACCGTTTTACCGACATACCACCCGACGGGCACCATTTTTCCGACAGGCCACCGACGGGCACCGTTTTACCGGCATGCTAACCGAAAGGCACCATTTTGCCGACAGGCCACCCGACGGGCACCATTTTACTGATATACCACCCGACAGCCACCATTTTCTTGACAGGCCACCCGACGTGCATCGTTTTACTGACAAGCCACCCGACGAGCATCGTTTTACCGACACGCCACCCTACGGGCACCAATTTACCGACACGCCACTCCACGGGCACCGTTTTACCGACATGCCCGGCGGTCACCATTTTACCGACAGGCCAACCGACGGGCACCATTTTACCGAAAAGACCCCCGACGGGCACCGTTTTACCGAAATATAACCAGACGGGCACCGTGTACATGGGTGCCAACATGCCACCCGACAGGCACCGTTTTACCGATTGGCCACCCCACGGGCACCGTTTTTCTTGACAGGCCACCGGATGGGCATCGTTTTACCGACAGGCCACCCGGTGAGCACCGTTTTAACCGACAGGACTCCCGGCGGGCACTGTTTCACTGAAATATCACCCGACGGGCACCGTGGGGATGGGAGCCAATGTCCCACCTGACAGGCACAGTTGTACCGGCATGCCACCCGACAGGCACCGTTTTACCGACAGGTCACCCGACGGGCACAATTTTACCGACAGGCCACCCGACGGGTACCGTTTTACTGACATACCACCAGACGGGCACTGTTTCGCTGAAGGCCACCCGACGGGCACCATGTTACCTACAGGCCACCTGACAGGCACCATTTTCTTGACAGGGCACCGGACGGGCATCGTTTTACCGACAGGCCACCCGATGCGCTTCGTTTTACCGACACGCCACCCGACTGGCACTGTTTTACCGACAGGCCACCCGACGGGCACCGTTTCACCGACAGGCCACAGGACGGACACCATTTTACCAACAGGCCAACCGACGGGCAGAGTTTTAATGAAATGCCCCCCGGCGGGCACCGTTTTACCGAAATATCATCCGACGGGCACCGTTCTACCGAAATATCATCCGACGGGCACCGTGTGGATGGGAGCCAATGTCCCACCCGACATGCACCGTTTTACCGGCATGCCACCCGACGGGCACCGTTTTGCCGACAGGTCACCCGACGGGTACCGTTTTACTGACATACCATCCGACGGACACTGTTTTGCCGACAGGCCAACCCACGGGCACCCTTTTACCGACAGGCCACCCGACAGGCACCGTTTTCTTGACAAGCCACCCGACAGGCATCGTTTTACCGACACGCCACTTGACGGGCACCGTTTTACCGACATACCCGACGGGGACCATTTTACCGACAGGCCACCCGACGGGCACCATTTCATGGAAATGCCCCCCGATGGGCACCGTTTTACCGAAATATGTCCAGACGGGCACCGTGTACATGGGAGCCAACATGCCACCCGACAGGCACCGTTTTACCGGCATGCCATCCGACAGGCACCGTTTTAACGATTGGCCACCCGACGGGCACCGTTTCACCGATAGGCCACCCGACGAGCACCGCTTTGCCGACAGGCCACCCGACGGGCATCATTTTACCGGCATGCCCGACGGGCAACATTTTACCGACAGGCCACCCGACGAGCATCGTTTTACCGACATGCCACCCAACGGGCACCGTTTTACTGACATACCACCCGACGGGCTCGGTTTTACCGACAGGCCACCAGAAGGGCACCGTTGTATCGACATGCCACCCGACGTGCACCGTTTTACTGAAAGGCCACCGCACGGGCACCGTTTTACCGACTAGCCCGACGGGCACCATTTTGCCGACAGGTCACCCGACGAGCACCGTTTTACCGGCATGCCTCCCAACGGGCACCGTTATACCGACACGCCACCCGACGGACACCGTTTTACCGACACGCCACCCGACAGGCACCGGTTTACGGAAATGCCCCCCGACGGGCACCGTTTTACCAACATGCCACCTGCCGGGTACCGTTTTACCGAAATATCACCCGACGGGCACCGTGTGGATGGGAGCCAACGTCCCACCCGACAGGCACCGTTTTTCTGGCATGCCAGCCGAAAGGCACCGTTTTACCGACAGGTCACCCGACGGGCACCATTTTGCCGACAGGCCACCCGACGGGCACCGTTTCACTGACTTACCACCCGACTGGCATTGACTTGCGGAGAGGCCACCCGACGGGCACCATTTTACCGACAGGCCACCCGAGAGGCACCGTTTTCTTGACAGGCTACCGGACGGGCATCATTTTACCGACAAGCCACCCGATGAGCATCGTTTTACTGACACGCCACCCGACTTGCACTGTTTTACCGACAAGCCACATGACGGGCACCGTTTTACTGACACGCTACCCGACGAGCACCATTTTACCGACATGTCACCCAAGGGGCACCGTTTTACCGACAGGCCACCCGTCGGGCACCGTTTTGCCAACAGGCCACACGACACACCCAGTTTTCTTGACAGGCCACCGTACGGGCATCGGTTTACCGACAGGCCACCCGACGGGCACCATTTTACCGAGACGGCACCCGACTGGCACTATTTCACCGACAGCCCACCAGACGGGCACCGTTTTACTGACTTGCTACCAGACGGGCACTGTTTTATCGACAGGCCACCCGACAGGAACCGTTTTACCGACAGGCCGCCGGACGGGCACCATTTTACCGACAGGCAAAACGACGGGCACCGTTTTACCGACATGCCCGGGGGACACCGTTTTACCGACAGGCCAACCGACGGACACCAGTTTACCGAAATGCCTCCTGATGGGGCATCGTTTTACCGAAATATCACCAGAAGGGCACCGTGTACATGGGACCAACATGCCACCCGACAGGTACCGCTATACCGGCATGCCACCCGACAGGCACCGTTTTACCGATTGGCCACCCGACGGGAACTGTTTTATCGACAGGCAACCCGATGGGCACCGTTTTACTGACAGGCCTCCCGACGGGCACCGTTTCACCGACAGGCCACCGACGGGCACCGTTTTACCGAAATACCACCCGACGGGCACCATTTTTCCGACAGGCCACCGACGGGCACCGTTTTACCGGCATGCTAACCGAAAGGCACCATTTTGCCGACAGGCCACCCGACGGGCACCGTTTTACTGATATACCACCCGACAGCCACCATTTTCTCGACAGGCCACCCGACGGGCATCGTTTTACCGACAAGCCACCCGACGAGCATCGTTTTACCGACACGCCACCCTACGGGCACCAATTTACCAACACGCCACTCCACGGGCACCGTTTTACCGACATGCCCGGCGGTCACCATTTTACCGACAGGCCAACCGACGGGCACCATTTTACCGAAAAGACCCCCGACGGGCACCGTTTTACCGAAATATAACCAGACGGGCACCGTGTACATGGGTGCCAACATGCCACCCGACAGGCACCGTTTTACCGATTGGCCACCCCACGGGCACCGTTTTCTTGACATGCCACCGGATGGGCATCGTTTTACCGACAGGCCACCCGATGAGCACCGTTTTACCGATAGGACTCCCGGCGGGCACTGTTTCACCGAAATATCACCCGACGGGCACCGTGGGGATGGGAGCTAATGTCCCACCTGACAGGCACCGTTGTACCGGCATGCCACCCGACAGGCGTCGTTTTACCGACAGGTCACCCGACGGACACAATTTTACCGACAGGCCACCCGACGGGTGCCGTTTTAACGACATACCACCAGACGAGCACTGTTTCGCCGAAGGCCACCCGACGGGCACCATGTTACCTATAGACCACCCGACATGCACCGTTTTCTTGCCGGGGCACCGGACGGGCATCGTTTTACCGACAGGCCACCCGATGCGCTTCGTTTTACCGACACGCCACCTGACTGGCACTGTTTTACCGACAGGCCACCCGACGGGCACCGTTTCACCGACAGGCCACAAGACGGACACCATTTTATCGACAGGCCAACCGACGGGCAGCGTTTTACTGAAATGCCCCCCGGCGGGCACCGTTTTATCGAAAATATCATCCTACGGGCACCGTTCTACCGAAATATCATCCGACGGGCACCGTGTGGATGGGAGCCAATGTCCCACCCGACATGCACCGTTTTACCGCCATGCCACCCGACGGGCACCGTTTTGCCGACAGGTCACCCGACGGGCACCGTTTTACTGACATACCACCCGACGGACACTGCTTTGCCGACAGGCCAACCCACGGGCACCCTTTTACCGACAGGCCACCCGACGGGCACCGTTTTCTTGACAAGCCACCCGACAGGCACCGTTTTACCGACACGCCACTTGACGGGCACCGTTTTACCGACATACCCGACGGGGACCATTTTACCGACAGGCCACCGGACGGACACCATTTTATGGAAATGCCCCCCGACGGGCACCGTTTTACCGAAATATTTCCAGACAGGCACCGTGTACATGGGAGCCAACATGCCACCCGACAGGCACCATTTTACCGGCATGCCACCCGACAGGCACCGTTTTAACGATTGGCCACCCGACGGACACCGTTTTACCGACAACACGCCACCCGACGGGCACCGTTTTACCGACACGCCACCCGACAGGCACCGGTTTACGGAAATGCCCCCCGACGGACACCGTTTTACCGACATGCCACCCGCCGGGCACCGTTTTACCGAAATATCACCCGACGGGCACCGTGTGGATGGGAGCCAACGTCCCACCCGACAGGCACCGTTTTTCCGGCATGCCAGCCGAAAGGCACTGTTTTACCGACAGGTCACCCGACGGGCACCATTTTGCCGGCAGGCCACCCGACGGGCACCGTTTCACTGACTTACCACCCGACCGGCATTGACTTGCTGAGAGGCCACCCGACGGCCACCATTTTACCGACAGGCCACCCGACAGGCACCGTTTTCTTGACAGGCTACCGGACGGGCATCGTTTTACCGACAGGCTACCCGATGAGCACCGATTTACTGACACGCCACCCGACTTGCACTGTTTTACCGACAGGCCACCTGACGGGCACCGTTTTACTGACACGCCACCCGACTTGCACTGTTTTACCGACAGGCCACCCGTCGGGCACCGTTTTGCCAACAGGCCACACGACACGCACAGTTTTCTTGACAGGCCACCGTACGGGCATCGGTTTACCGACAGGCCACCCGACGGGCACCATTTTACCGATAGGCCAACCGACAGGCACCATTTTTCTTGACAGGCCACCGGATGTGCATCGTTTTACCAAAACGCCACCCGACGGGCACCATTTTACCGACAAGCCACCCCACGGGCACCGTTTTACCGACATGCCCGGCGGGCACCATTTTGACGTTAGGCCAACCGACGGGCACCATTTTACCGAAATACCCCCCAACGGGCACCGTCTTACCGAAATATCACCAGACGGGCACCGCGTACTTGGGAGCCAACATGCCACCCGACAGGCACCGTCTTACCGGCATGCCACCCGATAGGCAGCGTTTCACCGATTAGCCACCCGACGGGCACCGTTTTACCGACAGGCCTCCCGATGGGCACTGTTTTACCGACAGGACTCCCGACGGGCACCGTTTTACCGACATACCACTTGACGGCCTCTGTTTTACCGAAATTCCCCCCGACGGGAACCGTTTTATAGACAGGCCACCCCACGGGCTCCGTTTTACCGACATGCCCGACGGGCACCATTTTACCGACAGGCCAGCCGATGAGCACCGTTTTATCCGCATGCCACCCAACGGCACCGTTTTACCGACACGCCACCCGACGGGCACCGTTTCACCGACATGCCCGACGGGCACCGTTTCACCGACTTGCCCGACGGGCACCATTTTACCAACAGGCCACCCGATGGGCAACATTTGAACGAAATGTCCCCTGACGTGCATCGTTTTACGGACTACCACCGGACGGGCACCGTTTTACCGAAATATCATCCGACGGGCGCCGTATGGATTGGAGCCAACGTCCCACCCGACAGGAACCGTTTTACTGACAGGTCACCCGACGGGCACCGTTTTGCCGACAGGCCACCCGACAGGTACCGTTTTCTTGACAGGCCACCGTACGGGCATCGTTTTACCGACAGGCCAACCGATGAGCACCATTTTATCGAGACGCCACCCGACTGGCACCATTTTACCGACAGGCCACCAGACGGGCACCGTTTTACTGACTCGCTACCAGACAGGCACTTTTTTATCGACAGGCCACCCGACAGGACCGTTTTACCGACAGGCCACCGGACGGGCACCATTTTACCGACAGGCCAAACGACGGGCATCGTTTTACCGACATGCCCGGCGGACACCATTTTACCAACAGGCCAACCGACGGACACCAGTTTACCGAAATGCCTCTCGATGGGCATCGTTTTACCGAAATATCACCAGAAGGGCACCGTGTACATGGGAGCCGACATGCCACCCGATAGGTACCGTTATACCGGCATGCCACCCGACAGGCACCGTTTTACCGATTGGCCACCCGACAAGAACCGTTTTACCGACAGGCCACCCGATGGGCACCGTTTTACTGACAGGCCTCCCGACGGGCATCGTTTCACCGACAGGCCACCGACGGGCACCGTTTTACCGACATACCACCCGACGGGCACCATTTTTCCGACAGGCCACCCGACGGGCACCGTTTTACCGGCATGCTAACCGAAAGGCACCATTTTGCCGACAGGCCACCCGACGGGCACCGTTTTACTGACATACCACCCGACAGCCACCATTTTCTTGACAGGCCACCCGACGGGCATCGTTTTACCGACAGGCCACCCGACGAGCTCCATTTTACCGACAGGCCACCCTACGGGCACCAATTTACCGACACGCCACTCCACGGGCACCGTTTTACCTACATGCCCGGCGGTCACCATTTTACCGACAGGTAAACTGACGGGCACCATTTTACCAAAATGACCCCCCGACGGGCACCGTTTTACCGAAATATAACCAGACGGGCACCGTGTACATGGGTGCCAACATGCCACCCGACAGGCACCGTTTTACCGATTGGCCACCCCACGGGCACCGTTTTCTTGACAGGCCACCGGATGGGCATCATTTTACCGACAGGCCACCCGATGAGCATCGTTTTACCAACAGGACTCCCGGCGGGCACTATTTCACCGAAATATCACCCGACGGGCACCGTGGGGATGGGAGCCAATGTCCCACCTGACAGGCACCGTTGTACCGGCATGCCAGCCGACATGCACCATTTTACCGACAGGTCACCCGACGGGCACAATTTTACCGACAGGCCACCCGACGGGTACCGTTTTACCGACATACCACCAGACGGGCACTATTTCGCCGAAGGCCACCCGACGGGCACCATATTACCTACAGGCCACCCGACCGGCACCGTTTTCTTGACAGGACATCGGACGGGCATCGTTTTACCGACAGGCGACCCGATGCGCTTCGTTTTACCGACACGCCCCCCGACTGGCACTGTTTTACCGACAGGCCACCCGACGGGCACCGTTTCACCGACAGGCCACAGGACGGGCACCATTTTACCGACAGGCCAACCGACGGGCAGCGTTTTACTGAAATGCCCCCCGGCGGGCACCGTTTTACTGAAATATCACCCGACGGGCACCGTTTTACCGAAATATCATCCGACGGGCACCGTGTGGATGGGAGCCAATGTCCCACCCGACATGCACCGTTTTACCGGCATGCCACCCGACGGGCACCGTTTTACCGACAGGTCACCCGACGGGCACCGTTTTACTGATAGGCCAACCGACAGGCACCATTTTTCTTGACAGGCCACCGGACGTGCATCGTTTTACCAAAACGCCACCCGACGGGCACCATTTTACCGACAAGCCACCCCACGGGCACCGTTTTACCGACATGCCCGGCGGGCACCATTTTGACGTTAGGCCAACCGACGGGCACCATTTTACCGAAATGGCCCCCGACGGGCACCGTCTTACCGAAATATCACCAGACGGGCACCGTGTACTTGGGAGCCAACATGCCACCCGACAGGCACCGTTTTACCGGCATGCCACCCGATAGGCAGCGTTTCACCGACTAGCCACCCGGCGGGCACCGTTTTACCGACAGGCCTCCCGATGGGCACTGTTTTACCGACAGGACTCCCGACGGGCACCGTTTTACCGACATACCACTTGACGGCCTCTGTTTTACCGAAATGCCCCCCGACGGAACCATTTTACCGCCAGGCCACCCCACGGGCTCCGTTTTACCGACATGCCCGACGGGCACCATTTTACCGACAGGCCACCCGATGAGCACCGTTTTATCCGCATGCCACCCAACGGCACCGTTTTACCGACACGCCACCCGACGGGCACCGTTTCACCGACATGCCCGACGGGCACCATTTTACCGACAGGCCACCCGATGGGCACCATTTGGACGAAATGCCCCCCGACGTGCACCGTTTTACGGACAAGCCACCCGACGGGCACCGTTTTACCGAAATATCATCCGACGGGCGCCGTGTGGATTGGAGCCAACGTCCCACCCGACAGGAACCGTTTTACTGACAGGTCACCCGACGGGCACCGTTTTGCCGACAGGCCACCCGACAGGTACCGTTTTCTTGATAGGCCACCGTACGGGCATCGTTTTACCGACAGGCCAACCGATGAGCACCATTTTATCGAGACGCCACCCGACTGGCACCATTTTACCGACAGGCCACCAGACGGGCACCGTTTTACTGACTCGCTACCAGACGGGCACTTTTTTATCGACAGGCCACCCGACAGGAACCGTTTTACCGACAGTCCACCGGACGGGCACCATTTTACCGACAGGCCAAACGACGGGCATCGTTTTACCGACATGCCCGGCGGACACCATTTTACTGACAGGCCAACCGACGGACACCAGTTTACCGAAATGCCTCCCGATGGGCATCGTTTTACCGAAATATCACCAGAAGGGCACCGTGTACATGGGAGCCGACATGCCACCCTACAGGTACCGTTATACCGGCATGCCACCCGACATGCACCGTTTTACCGATTGGCCACCCGACAGGAACCGTTTTACCGACAGGCCACCAGATGGGCACCGTTTTACTGACAGGCCTCCCGACGGGCATCGTTTCACCGACAGGCCACCGACGGGCACCGTTTTACCGACATACCACCCGACGGGCACCATTTTTCCGACAGGCCACCCGACGGGCACCGTTTTACCGGCATGCTAACCGAAAGGCACCATTTTGCCGACAGGCCACCCGACGGGCACCGTTTTACTGACATACCACCCGACAGCCACCATTTTCTTGACAGGCCACCCGACGGGCATCGTTTTACCGACAGGCCACCTGGCGAGCTCCATTTTACCGACACGCCACCCTACGGGCACCAATTTACCGACACGCCACTCCACGGGCACCGTTTTACCTACATGCCCGGCGGTCACCATTTTACCGACAGGCGAACCGACGGGCACCATTTTACCGAAATGACCCCCGACGGGCACCGTTTTACCGAAATATAACCAGACGGGCACCGTGTACATGGGTGCCAACATGCCACCCGACAGGCACCGTTTTACCGATTGGCCACCCTACGGTCACCGTTTTCTTGACAGGCCACCGGATGGGCATCATTTTACCGACAGGCCACCCGATGAGCATCGTTTTACCAACAGGACTCCCGGCGGGCACTGTTTCACCGAAATATCACCCGATGGGCACCGTGGGGATGGGAGCCAATCTCCCACCTGACAGGCACCGTTGTACCGGCATGCCAGCCGACATGCACCATTTTACCGACAGGTCACCCGACGGGCACAATTTTACCGACAGGCCACCCGACGGGTACCGTTTTACCGACATACCACCAGACGGGCACTGTTTCGCCGAAGGCCACCCGACGGGCACCATGTTACCTACAGGCCACCCGACCGGCACCGTTTTCTTGACAGGACACCGGACGGGCATCGTTTTACCGACAGGCGACCCGATGCGCTTCGTTTTACCGACGCGCCCCCCGACTGGGACTGTTTTACCGACAGGCCACCCGACGGGCACCGTTTCACCGACAGGCCACAGGACGGGCACCATTTTACCGACAGGCCAACCGGCGGGCAGCGTTTTACTGAAATGCCCCCCGGCTGGCACCGTTTTACCGAAATATCATCCGACGGGCACCGTTTTACCGAAATATCATCCGACGGGCACCGTGTGGATGGGAGCCAATGTCCCACCCGACATGCACCGTTTTACCGGCATGCCACCCGACGGGCACCGTTTTACCGACAGGTCACCCGACGGGCACCGTTTTACTGATAGGCCAACCGACAGGCACCATTTTTCTTGACAGGCCACCGGACGTGCATCGTTTTACCAAAACGCCACCCGACGGGCACCATTTTACCGACAAGCCACCCCACGGGCACCGTTTTACCGACATGCCCGGCGGGCACCATTTTGACGTTAGGCCAACCGACGGGCACCATTTTACCGAAATGGCCCCCGACGGGCACCGTCTTACCGAAATATCACCAGACGGGCACCGTGTACTTGGGAGCCAACATGCCACCCGACAGGCATCGTTTTACCGGCATGCCACCCGATAGGCAGCGTTTCACCGACTAGCCACCCGACGGGCACCGTTTTACCGACAGGCCTCCCGATGGGCACTGTTTTACCGACAGGACTCCCGACGGGCACCGTTTTACCGACATACCACTTGACGGCCTCTGTTTTACCGAAATGCCCCCCGACGGGAACCATTTTACCGCCAGGCCACCCCACGGGCTCCGTTTTACCGACATGCCCGACGGGCACCATTTTACCGACAGGCCACCCGATGAGCACCGTTTTATCCGCATGCCACCCAACGGCACCGTTTTACCGACACGCCACCCGACGGGCACCGTTTCACCGACATGCCCGACGGGCACCATTTTACCGACAGGCCACCCGATGGGCACCATTTGGACGAAATGCCCCCCGACGTGCACCGTTTTACGGACAAGCCACCCGACGGGCACCGTTTTACCGAAATATCATCCGACGGGCGCCGTGTGGATTGGAGCCAACGTCCCACCCGACAGGAACCGTTTTACTGACAGGTCACCCGACGGGCACCGTTTTGCTGACAGGCCACCCGACAGGTACCGTTTTCTTGACAGGCCACCGTACGGGCATCGTTTTACCGACAGGCCAACCGATGAGCACCATTTTATCGAGACGCCACCCGACTGGCACCATTTTACCGACAGGCCACCAGACGGGCACCGTTTTACTGACTCGCTACCAGACGGGCACTTTTTTATCGACAGGCCACCCGACAGGAACCGTTTTACCGACAGTCCACCGGACGGGCACCATTTTACCGACAGGCCAAACGACGGGCATCGTTTTACCGACATGCCCGGCGGACACCATTTTACTGACAGGCCAACCGACGGACACCAGTTTACCGAAATGCCTCCCGATGGGCATCGTTTTACCGAAATATCACCAGAAGGGCACCGTGTACATGGGAGCCGACATGCCACCCTACAGGTACCGTTATACCGGCATGCCACCCGACATGCACCGTTTTACCGATTGGCCACCCGACAGGAACCGTTTTACCGACAGGCCACCAGATGGGCACCGTTTTACTGACAGGCTTCCCGACGGGCATCGTTTCACCGACAGGCCACCGACGGGCACCGTTTTACCGACATACCACCCGACGGGCACCATTTTTCCGACAGGCCACCCGACGGGCACCGTTTTACCGGCATGCTAACCGAAAGGCACCATTTTGCCGACAGGCCACCCGACGGGCACCGTTTTACTGACATACCACCCGACAGCCACCATTTTCTTGACAGGCCACCCGACGGGCATCGTTTTACCGACAAGCCACCTGGCGAGCTCCATTTTACTGACACGCCACCCTACGGGCACCAATTTACCGACATGCCACTCCACGGGCACCGTTTTACCTACATGCCCGGCGGTCACCATTTTACCGACAGGCGAACCGACGGGCACCATTTTACCGAAATGACCCCCGACGGGCACCGTTTTACCGAAATATAACCAGACGGGCACCGTGTACATGGGTGCCAACATGCCACCCGACAGGCACCGTTTTACCGATTGGCCACCCCACGGGCACCGTTTTCTTGACAGGCCAGCGGATGGGCATCATTTTACCGACAGGCCACCCGATGAGCATCGTTTTACCAACAGGACTCCCGGCGGGCACTGTTTCACCGAAATATCACCCGACGGGCACCGTGGGGATGGGAGCCAATCTCCCACCTGACAGGCACCGTTGTACCGGCATGCCAGCCGACATGCACCATTTTACCGACAGGTCACCCGACGGGCACAATTTTACCGACAGGCCACCCGACGGGTACCGTTTCACCGACATACCACCAGACGGGCACTGTTTCGCCGAAGGCCACCCGACGGGCACCATGTTACCTACAGGCCACCCGACCGGCACCGTTTTCTTGACAGGACACCGGACGGGCATCGTTTTACCGACAGGCGACCCGATGCGCTTCGTTTTACCGACGCGCCCCCCGACTGGGACTGTTTTACCGACAGGCCACCCAACGGGCACCGTTTCACCGACAGGCCACAGGACGGGCACCATTTTACCGACAGGCCAACCGGCGGGCAGCATTTTACTGAATTGCCCCCCGGCTGGCACCGTTTTACCGAAATATCATCCGACGGGCACCGTGTGGATGGGAGCCAATGTCCCACCCGACATGCACCGTTTTACCGGCATGCCACCCGACGGGCACCGTTTTACCGACAGGTCACCCGACGGGCACCGTTTTACTGATAGGTCAACCGACAGGCACCATTTTTCTTGACAGGCCACCGGACGTGCATCGTTTTACCAAAACGCCACCCGACGGGCACCATTTTACCGACAAGCCACCCCACGGGCACCGTTTTACCGACATGCCCGGCGGGCACCATTTTGACGTTAGGCCAACCGACGGGCACCATTTTACCGAAATGCCCCCCGACGGGCACCGTCTTACCGAAATATCACCAGACGGGCACCGTGTACTTGGGAGCCAACATGCCACCCGACAGGCACCGTTTTACCGGCATGCCACCCGATAGGCAGCGTTTCACCGACTAGCCACCCGACGGGCACCGTTTTACCGACAGGCCTCCCGATGGGCACTGTTTTACCGACAAGACTCCCGACGGGCACCGTTTTACCGACATACCACTTGACGGCCTCTGTTTTACCGAAATGCCCCCCGACGGGAACCATTTTACCGACAGGCCACCCCACGGGCTCCGTTTTACCGACATGCCCGACGGGCACCATTTTACCGACAGGCCACCCGATGAGCACCGTTTTATCCGCATGCCGCCCAACGGCACCGTTTTACCGACACGCCACCCGACGGGCACCGTTTCACCGACATGCCCGACGGGCACCATTTTACCGACAGGCCACCAGACGGGCACCGGTTTACTGACTCGCTACCAGACGGGCACTTTTTTATCGACAGGCCACCCGACCGGAACCGTTTTACCGACAGGCCACCGGACGGGCACCATTTTACCGACAGGCCAAACGACGGGCATCGTTTTACCGACATGCCCGGCGGACACCATTTTACCGACAGGCCAACCGACGGACACCAGTTTACCGAAATGCCTCCCGATGGGCATCGTTTTACCGAAATATCACCAGAAGGGCACCGTGTACATGGGAGCCGACATGCCACCCGACGGGTACCGTTATACCGGCATGCCACCCGACAGGCACCGTTTTACCGATTGGCCACCCGACAGGAACCGTTTTACCGACAGGCCACCGGACGGGCATCGTTTTACCGACAGGCCAACCGATGAGCACCGTTTTACCGACACGCCACCCGACTTGCACTGTTTTACCGACAGGCCACCTGACGGGCACCGTTTTACCGACACGCTACCCGACGAGCACCGTTTTACCGACATGTCACCCAAGGGGCACCGTTTTACCGACAGGCCACCCGACGGGCACCGTTTTGCCAACAGGCCACACGACAGGCACAGTTTTCTTGACAGGCCACCGTACGGGCATCGGTTTACCGACAGGCCACCCGACGGGCACCATTTTACCGATAGGCCACCCGACAGGCACCATTTTCTTGACAGGCCACCGGACATGCATCGTTTTACCAACACGCCACCCGACGGGCACCATTTTACCGACAAGCCACCCCACGGGCACCGTTTTACCGACATGCCCGGCGGGCACCATTTTGACGTTAGGCCAACCGACGGGCACCGTCTTACCGAAATATCACCAGACGGGCACCGTGTACATGGGAGCCAACATGTCAGGGCACCATTTTACCGAAATTTTCCCCGACGAGCACCGTTTTACCGAAATTTGACCAGACTGGCACCATGTACATGGGAGCCAACATGCCACCCGAATTGCACCGTTTTACCTGCATGCCACCCGACAGGCACCGTTTTACCGATTGGCCACTCGACGGGCACCGTTTTACCGACAGGCCACTCGACGGGCACCGTTTTGCCGACAGGCCACCCAACGAGCACCGTTTTACCCACAGGCCACCCCACGGGCACCGTTTTACCGACATGCCTGACGGGCACCATTTTACCGACAGGCCACCCGACGAGCACCGTTTTACCGACATGCCACCCAACGGGCACCGTTTTACCAACACGCCACCCGACGGGCACCGTTTTACGGACATGCCACCCGACGGGCACCGTTTTACCGACATGCCACCCAACAGACACCATTATACAGACATCCCACCTGACGACTATTGTTTTACCGAAATGCCCCCCGACGGGCACTGTTTTACCTGCATGCCACCCGACAGGTACCGTTTTACCGATTGGCAACCCGACGGGCACCGTTTTACCGACAGGTCACCCGACGGGCACCGTTTTACCAACCGGCCACCCCACGGGCACCGTTTTACCGACTTGCCCGACGGGCACCATTTTACCGACAGGTCACCCGACGAGCACCGTTTTACCGGCATGCCACCCAATGTTCACCGTTTTACTGACACGCCACCCGACGGGCACCATTTTTCCGATATGCCCGACGGGCACCATTTTACCGACAGGCCACCCGGAAGGCACCATTTTATGGAAATGCCCCCGACGGGCACCGTTTTACCGGCAGGCCACCCGCCGGGCACCGTTTTACCGAAATATCACCCGACGGGCATCGTGTGGATGGGAGCCAAGGTCCCACCCGATAGGCACCGTTTTACCGGCATGCCAGCCGAAAGGCACCGTTTTACCGACGGGCTCCGTTTTGCCGACAGGCCACCTGAGAAGCACCGTTTTCTTGATAAGCCACCAGACGGGCATCGTTTTACCGACAGGCCACTCGATGAGCACCGTTTGACCGACACGCCACCCGAGTAGCACTGTTTTACCGACAGGCCACCAGACGGGCATTGACTTGCCTACAGGCCACCCGACTGGCATTGACTTCTGACAGGCCACCCGATGGGCACCATTTTACCGATAGGCCACCTGACAAGCACCGTTTTCTTGACAGGCCACCGGTCGGGCATCGTTTTACCGATAGGCCACCCGATGAGCACCGTTTTACCGACACGCCACCCGACTGGCACTGTTTTACCGACAGGCCACCTGAAGGTCACCATTTTACCGACTCGCTACCAGACGGGCACTGTTTCATCGACAGGCCACCCTACGGGAACCGTATTACCGATAGGCCACTGGACGGGCACCATTTTACCGACAGGCCAAACGACGGGTACCGTTTTACTGACATGCCCGGCGGACACCATTTTACCGACAGGCCACTCGACGGACACCATTTTTCCGATAGGCCAACCGACGGACACCATTTTACCGAAATGCCTCCCGATGGGCACCGTTTGACCGAAATATCACCAGAAGGGCACCGTGCACATGGGAGCCAACATGCCAACCGACAGGTACCATTTTACCGGCATGCCACCCGACAGGCACCGTTTTAGCGATTGGCCACCCGACAGGAACTGTTTTACCGACAGGCCACCCGATGGGCACCGTTTTACCGACAGGGCTCCCGACGGGCACCGTTTTTCCGATAGGCCACCCGACGGACACCGTTTTACCGACAAGCCACCCGACGGGAATCGTTTTTCCGACAGGCCACCCGACGGGCACCGTTTTACCGACATGCCACCCACGGGCACTGTTTTACCGACATGCCCGACGGGCACCATTTTACCGACAGGCCACTTGACGGGCACCATTTTACTGAAATGCCCCCTGACGGGCACCGACAGGCCACCCGACGGGCACCGTTTTACCGATATATCACCCGACGGGCACCATGTGGATGGGAGCCAACGTCCCACCGACAGGCACCGTTTTACTGGCATGCCAACCGAAAGGCACCGTTTTGCCGACAGGCCACCCGACGGCACCTTTTTACTGACATACCACCCGACAGGTACTGCTTTGCCAACAGGCCACCCGACGGGCACCATTTTACCGACAGGTCACCCGACAGCCACCATTTTCTTGACAGGCTGAAACTTTTTGAAATCTCCCACTATATGAGTATTTTCGAATGGAATCCTGGTTTAATTTTATTTAATGAAACCAATTATGAAGATGGAGTCGGGATTAGGTATATGTTTATAGGTTGTCACGTTTTTAATATACTCATGTAGGAAACTGTGGCCCGAAAGCGCACGGTGTCAGAAGTTGCAGTAATTTATAGTAAGACCGGATCATTCACTGGAGGATGTGCGATAGAAGCAGGTCCCACGTCGTTTTACTAGATTTTCCACTCGTATTGCTCGAATCAGTTTTGAAGTTGGACTAACAACTACATGACTGAATTTAATCTAATCTATAAAAGCAATAAGTTTAATCTACAAAGCACATACAAATAAAATCTAGAAAGCAGGCAAAATCATCTGATGAAGGCGGTAAAGATTATGCTACGAAGACAGTAAATCTATGCTATACTAGCTATGAAGCTGATTCAAAATGATGACAGAAAGGACAGGGAGAAAAGAATAAAGATTGCACAAGATTTGGATAAAGCATATTTAAACTTCCATTTTTATATACAGATCTTTGTTTGGGGTAATTCTGTCAGATAGCTAGTTCTCATGCTCTCAGTACTATGTTCCCTTTTTACAGACAGGTACTTACAGTATGAGTTTACATGTTCTTAAGACCTCAAATTCTAAGATACCATAGATTCATAACTGCCCCGGCCAGGGTATGTTATTTCATCTATGGTGGACAAGCAACACCTGACAAATCATTAGTTGAAGTGCTAGGTACTGCTATCATTCCCCCATGTCACACCCAAAGTCTAAGAATAAGCCTGAACTATCCCTTAACTCTCAGTCCTAGTAGCAGTTAGAAGATCTAAAGACACATCCGAGTGACCTCTATAAAAGCGTTTAAAAGAAAGCAATAAAGAAAGCATTTAAAATCCTATCACTCGGAGGTTTCAAAAGATTCGTACTGGTAGTAAATGAAAGCCCCCAGTCAGGATGACCGGACGTGGATCAAGAATTCCCGGGTCTCGGTGAACCGCTCGCAGTGTTCACGTCCTTCCGGGTGATTATGAGGTACAAACTAATGAAACGAACTAACAAATTAGTTCATTCCGGATGCACTCACTCAGGACTCAAAAATAGGCTTTGGCAGAAGAGGATAGCAGTTGAAAGGAACTCAACCCTATCTTAGAAAATAACCAAGGCCTACACATTGTTCCTCTAGAATTAACTATCACACTGTATTTGAATCCAAGTGGATCCCATCTCGGTGTGACAGTTAAAACTAAATTCCCAACATATAGCAATTTCGGAAAATAATCGATTTGAAAACCATTCCCTAAACAGGTACTAGACACTTAATAAGAACAAAGATCCTTTCAGTCTAGGTGAGACCTAATCGCTGACTCTGCTTCTAATTTCCCAAAATCAATCCCTGACAGAATATGAACTAGTCATAACTGAGGAATTTATCCCGTACTTAGATCCGGATTTTATAAATGAATTTTTGTTGGAAATTTAATATGCAATATCTGTTTAAATCTATACTTCTAATGTCCAAGGGAAGGATCCCAAAATATTACAGACCACAATAGTTACATAATAATACCATGCATAAGGATATATGGAAGTGTAAAATTAATCAACCCAAAATATAAAGGTGGGTTTAGACAGAACGTGGGACACAGATATGAAACAGCCATGAGGCCAAAAGTGGTGGCAGAATAATCAGGTGGAATGCAAACATCTGCTTTCCAATTTCCCAATTACTCGGATGGAGCGAATTTAGACAGTAAAAACCCTATAGTGGCAATGTCGCTACCAGTTGGGTCTCTACTGTCTGCGAATTCAGATAAAAACCTACATGTTTCCTCTCAGCAATGCTCATCAGCTAATATTGACAGATATTGGCTGAATCACTTCACAGATTAGAATTTGGGTTTGGAAATTAAGATAAAGAAAATGAAATTGTATTTGGACAGTAATTAACTGAGTGGCTACTTCATTTCCTGATGAAAGGACCGTTCGCCTGACGGGCACTATTTCGCCGAAGGCCACCCGACGGGCACCATGTTACCTACAGGCCACCCGACCGGCACCGTTTTCTTGATCGGACACCGGACGGGCATCGTTTTACCGACAGGCGACCCGATGCGCTTCGTTTTACCGACACGCCCCCCGACTGGCACTGTTTTACCGACAGGCCACCCGACGGGCACCGTTTCACCGACAGGCCACAGGACGGGCACCATTTTACCGACAGGCCAACCGACGGGCAGCGTTTTACTGAAATGCCCCCCGGCGGGCACCGTTTTACCAAAATATCACCCGACAGGCACCGTTTTACCGAAATATTGTCCGACGGGCACCGTGTGGATGGGAGCCAATGTCCCACCCGACATGCACCGTTTTACCGGCATGCCACCGGACGGGCACCGTTTTACCGACAGGTCACCCGACGGGCACCGTTTTACTGATAGGCCAATCGACAGGCACCATTTTTCTTGACAGGCCACCGGACGTGCATCGTTTTACCAAAACGCCACCCGACGGGCACCATTTTACCGACAAGCCACCCCACGGGCACCGGTTTACCGACATGCCCAGCGGGCACTATTTTGACGTTAGGCCAACCGACGGGCACCATTTTACCGAAATGCCCCCCGACGGGCACCGTCTTACCGAAATATCACCAGACGGGCACCGTGTACTTGGGAGCCAACATGCCACCCGACAGGCACCGTTTTACCGGCATGCCACCCGATAGGCAGCGTTTCACAGATTAGCCACCCGACGGGCACCGTTTTACCGACAGGCCTCCCGATGGGCACTGTTTTACCGACAGGACTCCCGACGGGCACCGTTTTACCGACATACCACTTGACGGCCTCTGCTTTACCGAAATGCCCCCCGACGGGAACCGTTTTACCGACAGGCCACCCCACGGGCTCCGTTTTACCGACATGCCCGACGGGCACCATTTTACCGACAGGCCACCCGATGAGCACCGTTTTATCCGCAAGCCACCCAACGGCACCGTTTTATCGACACGCCACCCGACGGGCACCGTTCCACCGACATGCCCGACGGGCACCGTTCCACCGACATGCCCGACGGGCACCATTTTACCGACAGGCCACCCGATGGGCACCATTTGAACGAAATGCCCCCCGACGTGCACCGTTTTACGGACAAGCCACCCGACGGGCACCGTTTTACCGAAATATCATCTGACGGGCGCCGTGTGGATTGGAGCCAACGTCCCACCCGACAGGAACCATTTTACTGACAGGTCACCCGACAGGCACCGTTTTGCCGACAGGGCACCCGACAGGTACCGTTTTCTTGACAGGCCACCGTACGGGCATCGTTTTACCGACAGGCCAACCGATGAGCACCATTTTATCGAGACGCCACCCGACTGGCACCATTTTACCGACAGGCCACCAGACAGGCACCGTTTTACTGACTCGCTACCAGACGGGCACTTTTTTATCGACAGGCCACCCGACCGGAACCATTTTACCGACAGGCCACCGGACGGGCACCATTTTACCGACAGGCCAAACGACGGGCATCGTTTTACCGACATGCCCGGCGGACACCATTTTACCGACAGGCCAACCGACGGACACCAGTTTACCGAAATGCCTCCCGATGGGCATCGTTTTACCGAAATATCACCAGAAGGGCACTGTGTACATGGGAGCCGACATGCCACCCGACAGGTACCGTTATACCGGCATGCCACCCGACAGGCACCGTTTTACCGATTGGCCACCCGATAGGAACCGTTTTACCGACAGGCCACCCGATGGGCACCGTTTTACTGACAGGCCTCCCGACAGGCATCGTTTCACCGACAGGCCACCGACGGGCACCGTTTTACCGACATACCACCCGACGAGCACCATTTTTCCGACAGGCCACCCGACGGGCACCGTTTTACCGGCATGCTAACCGAAAGGCACCATTTTGCCGACAGGCCACCCGACGGGCACCATTTTACTGACATACCACCCGACAAACACCATTTTCTTGACAGGCCACCCTACGGGTATCGTTTTACCGACAGGCCACCTGGCGAGCTCCATTTTACCGACACGCCACCCTACGGGCACCAATTTACCGACACGCCACTCCACGGGCACCGTTTTACCTACATGCCCGGCGGTCACCATTTTACCGACAGGCGAACCGACGGGCACCATTTTACCGAAATGACCCCCGACGGGCACCGTTTTACCGAAATATAACCAGACGGGCACCGTGTACATGGGTGCCAACATGCCACCCGACAGGCACCATTTTACCGATTGGCCACCCCACTGGCACCGTTTTCTTGACAGGCCACCGGATGGGCATCATTTTACCGACAGGCCACCCGATGAGCATCGTTTTACCAACAGGACTCCCGGCGGGCACTATTTCACCGAAATATCACCCGACGGGCACCGTGGGGATGGGAGCCAATGTCCCACCTGACAGGCACCGTTGTATCGGCATGCCAGCTGACATGCACCATTTTACCGACAGGTCACCCGACGGGCACAATTTTACCGACAGGCCACCCGACGGGTACCGTTTTACCGACATACCACCAGACGGGCACTGTTTCGCCGAAGGCCACCCGACGGGCACCTTGTTACCTACAGGCCACCCGACCGGCACCGTTTTCTTGACAGGACACCGGACGGGCATCTGTTTACCGACAGGCGACCCGATGCGCTTCGTTTTACCGACACGCCCCCCGACTGGCACTGTTTTACCGACAGGCCACCCGACGGGCACCGTTTCACCGACAGGCCACAGGACGGGCACCATTTTACCGACAGGCCAACCGACGGGCAGCGTTTTACTGAAATGCCCCCCGGCGGGCACCGTTTTACCGAAATATCACCCGACGGGCACCGTTTCTCCGAAATATCATCCGACGGGCACAGTGTGGATGGGAGCCAATGTCCCACCCGACATGCACCGTTTTACCGGCATGCCACCCGACGGGCACCGTTTTACTGACATACCACCCGACGGACACTGTTTTGCCGACAGGCCAACCCACGGGCACCCTTTTACCGACACGCCACCCGACAGGCACCGTTTTACCGACACGCCACTCGACGGGCACCGTTTTACCGACGTACCCGATGGGGACCATTTTACCGATAGGCCACCCGACGGGCACCATTTTATGGAAATGCCCCCCGACGGGCACCGTTTTACCAAAATATGTCCAGACGGGCACCGTGTACATGGGAGCCAACATGCCACCCGACAGGCACCGTTTTTCCGGCATGCCACTCGACAGGCACCGTTTTCACGATTGGCCACCCGACGGGCACCGTTTTACCGATAGGCCACCCGACGAGCGTCGATTTGCCGACAGGCCACCCGACAGGCACCATTTTACCGACATGCCCGACGGGCAACATTTTACCGACAGGCCACCCGACGAGCACCGTTTTACAGACATGCCACCCAACGGGCACCGTCTTACCGACACGCCACCCGATGGGCACCGTTTTACCGACATGCGACCCAACGGGCACCGTTTTACTGACATACCACCCGACGGGCACGGTTTTACCGACAGACCACCAGAAGGGCACCGTTGTGTCGACATGCCACCCGACGTGCACCGTTTTACCGATAGGCCGCCGCACGGGCACCGTTTTACCGACTTGCCCCACGGGCACCATTGTACCGACAGGTCACCCGACGAGCGCCGTTTTACCGGCATGCCACCCAACGGGCACCGTTATACCGACACGCCACCCGACGGGCACCGTTTTACTGACACGCCACCCGACGGGCACCGGTTTACGGAAATGCCCCCCGACGGGCACCGTTTTACCGACATGCCACCCGCCGGGCAGCGTTTTACCGAAATATCACCCGACGGGCACCGTTTTGCCCCACGGGCACCATTGTACCGACAGGTCACCCGACGAGCACCGTTTTACCGGCATGCCACCCAACGGGCACCGTTATACCGACACGCCACCCAACGGGCACCGTTATACCGACACGCCACCTGACGGGCACCGGTTTACGGAAATGCCCCCCGACGGGCACCGTTTTACCGACATGCCACCCGCCGGGCAGCGTTTTACCGAAATATCACCCGACGGGCACCGTGTGGATGGGAGCCAACGTCCCACCCGACAGGCATCGTTTTTCCGGCATGCCAGCCGAAAGGCATCGTTTTACCGACAGGTCACCCGACGGGCACCGTTTTGCCGACAGGCCACCCGACGGGCACCGTTTCACTGACTTACCACCCGACGGGCATTGACTTGCCGACAGGCCACCCGACGGGCACCATTTTACCGACAGGCCACCCGACAGGCACCGTTTTCTTGACAGGCCACCGGACGGGCATCGTTTTACCGACAGGCCAACCGATGAGCACCGTTTTACCGACACGCCACCCGACTTGCACTGTTTTACCGACAGGCCACCTGACGGGCACCGTTTTACCGACACGCTACCCGACGAGCACCGTTTTACCGATAGGCCACCCGACGTGCACCATTTTACCGATAGGCCACCCGAAAGGCACCATTTTCTTGACATGCCACCGGACATGCATCGTTTTACCAACACGCCACCCGACGGGCACCATTTTACCGACAAGCCACCCCACGGGCACCGTTTTACCGACATGCCCGGCGGGCACCATTTTGACGTTAGGCCAACCGACAGGCACCGTCTTACCGAAATATCACCAGACGGGCACCGTGTACATGGGAGCCAACATGCCAGGGCACCATTTTACCGAAATTTGCCCCGACGAGCACCGTTTTACCGAAATTTGACCAGACGGGCACCGTGTACATGGGAGCCAACATGCCACCCGACAGGCACCGTTTTACCTGCATGCCACCCGACATGCACCGTTTTACCTATTGGCCACTCGACATGCACCGTTTTACCGACAGGCCACTCGACGGGCACCGTTTTGCCGACAGGCCACCCAACGGGCACCGTTTTACCCACAGGCCACCCCACGGGCACCGTTTTACCGACATGCCTGACGGACACCATTTTACCGACAGGCCACCCGACGAGCACCGTTTTACCAACATGCCACCCAACGGGCACCGTTTTACCAACATGCCACCCGACGGGCACCGTTTTACCAACACGCCACCCGACGGGCACCGTTTTACGGACATGCCACCCGACGGGCACCGTTTTACCGACATGCCACCCAACGGACACCGTTATACAGACATCCCACCCGACGGCTACTGTTTTACCGAAATGCCCCCTGACGGGCACTGTTTTACCTGCATGCCACCCGACAGGCACCGTTTTACCGATTGGCAACCCGACGGGCACCGTTTTACCGACAGGACACCCGACGGGCACCGTTTTACCGACCGGCCACCCCACGGGCACCGTTTTACCGACTTGCCCGATGGGCACCATTTTACCGACAGGTCACCCGACGAGCACCGTTTTACCGGCATGCCACCCAATGTTCACCGTTTTACTGACACGCCACCCGACGGGCACCATTTTTCCGACATGCCCGACGGGCACCATTTTACCGACAGGCCACCCGGAAGGCACCATTTTATGGAAATGCCCCCGACGGGCACCGTTTTACCGGCAGGCCACCCGCCGGGCACCGTTTTACCGAAATATCACCCGACGGGCACCGTGTGGATGGGAGCCAAGGTCCCACCCGATAGGCACCGTTTTACCGGCATGCCAGCCGAAAGGCACCATTTTACCGACGGGCTCCGTTTTGCCGACAGGCCACCCGACGGGCACCATTTTACTGACATACCACCCGACGGGCACTGTTTTGCCGACAGGCCACCTGAGAAGCACCGTTTTCTTGATAAGCCACCAGACGGGCATCGTTTTACCGACAGGCCACTCGATGAGCACCGTTTGACCGACACGCCACCCGACTAGCACTGTTTTACCGACAGGCCACCAGACGGGCATTGACTTGCCTACAGGCCACCCGACTGGCATTGACTTGCTGACAGGCCACCCGAGGGGCACCATTTTACCGACAGGCCACGTGACAGGCACCGTCTTCTTGACAGGCCACCGGTCGGGCACCGTTTTACCGATAGGCCACCCGACGAGCGTCGATTTGCCGACAGGCCACCCGACAGGCACCATTTTACCGACATGCCCGACGGGCAACATTTTACCGACAGGCCACCCGACGAGCACCGTTTTACAGACATGCCACCCAACGGGCACCGTCTTACCGACACGCCACCCGATGGGCACCGTTTTACCGACATGCGACCCAACGGGCACCGTTTTACTGACATACCACCCGACGGGCACGGTTTTACCGACAGACCACCAGAAGGGCACCGTTGTGTCGACATGCCACCCGACGTGCACCGTTTTACCGATAGGCCGCCGCACGGGCACCGTTTTACCGACTTGCCCCACGGGCACCATTGTACCGACAGGTCACCCGACGAGCGCCGTTTTACCGGCATGCCACCCAACGGGCACCGTTATACCGACACGCCACCCGACGGGCACCGTTTTACTGACACGCCACCCGACGGGCACCGGTTTACGGAAATGCCCCCCGACGGGCACCGTTTTACCGACATGCCACCCGCCGGGCAGCGTTTTACCGAAATATCACCCGACGGGCACCGTTTTGCCCCACGGGCACCATTGTACCGACAGGTCACCCGACGAGCACCGTTTTACCGGCATGCCACCCAACGGGCACCGTTATACCGACACGCCACCCAACGGGCACCGTTATACCGACACGCCACCTGACGGGCACCGGTTTACGGAAATGCCCCCCGACGGGCACCGTTTTACCGACATGCCACCCGCCGGGCAGCGTTTTATCGAAATATCACCCGACGGGCACCGTGTGGATGGGAGCCAACGTCCCACCCGACAGGCATCGTTTTTCCGGCATGCCAGCCGAAAGGCATCGTTTTACCGACAGGTCACCCGACGGGCACCGTTTTGCCGACAGGCCACCCGACGGGCACCGTTTCACTGACTTACCACCCGACGGGCATTGACTTGCCGACAGGCCACCCGACGGGCACCATTTTACCGACAGGCCACCCGACAGGCACCGTTTTCTTGACAGGCCACCGGACGGGCATCGTTTTACCGACAGGCCAACCGATGAGCACCGTTTTACCGACACGCCACCCGACTTGCACTGTTTTACCGACAGGCCACCTAACGGGCACCGTTTTACCGACA
>JAOANR010000011.1:22910536-22928742 GCA_030278955.1 Hygrophila difformis
AGATAAAAATGAGTTACGCGACAGGCAGTAGCTCTCGCGACCAGGACAGCAGCAGAGGTCACGTGACACATGTGCTCTCCAATTTGAATTTTTCCCACATGTCAAATCAAGTGGAAACTCCCAGGACTTGAAGTCCCGTAGCACAAAGGAGTTTTGTCTTTTCCCATGGGACTTCAACTCCCACCCCCTCATGCGCGCCATCCAGGAGCTAAAAAGTGTGTCCTGAACCAAATTTTGTTTCGCGACAGGCATAATTGTTTAGCGACTGGGTGAGCCTTAACTGGGCCTAGGGCTTTTTCTACTACTCTATAAATATATCCTCCCACCCCCTTGAACAGTAACCTAGCTACACTTAGTTTTTTTAATGTTCTTGGAGGCACCACTGTGCTCTCCAAAATAGGTTAGAATAGGTAGTTTAATTTATTTTTATGCAATGTAGAAATAGATTTTAGCTTAGTTTTAATTTATGCTTTGTAATAAATTAGTGTAGCTAGTGTTCACTTTTTATTTTTCAGTTTATTATTTTTGTATTTTGGTTTGAAACATTCAATCAATGGGTGTTTTTGGACATGTTTTAGTTTGTGGTATTAATGCAAGAAAATGACTCACAAAAATTTGTTTTGGTTTCTTTTCCCATTGTTGGTTTACTGTTTGTTCATTTTTTTGGTCACTTGATCAATTTTCATGTTTTAGTTAGATTTATTGCTTATTTAGATTAATAAATGCATAAACACTTGATATTTAACCCTTGATAGATTTAGTGTAGATGTTATTTTTTAATTTTATGTGCTAGCATAGTCTGTTTGCACTTTTCTTTGCTACTGGTATTTGTTTTTGCTATTTTTTTATTTTATCTTTATTATTCTGCTCTTAGTTTTTAGTTCTTATGTAGTGTTTTTGTTTTTAGTTTTATTTTTATATCTAATACATTAGATCTAGAAAGGGATAGTATTAAAGTGTTTGTGCATATTTATTTAAAAATTGCATTTCCTATATTGTATTGCATCACGTTGTAACCCCACGGGTTGCAACGTAACATTCCCGTTGTGATCCCACGGATCACAACGCACTTTTATGCAATGCAATATTAGGCGTTATGCTGCCAAAATTTTGTAAAATTTTTAAAATCCCTCTGTCGGAAACCCCTGTCGCGGACCGTGAACACTCCTTGATTAGCGAAAGAGGACCCAAATGCTTGCAATTTTATTCTGGAAGGGCTCTGTCGCGAAACCCCTGTCGCGGACCCACGGTCCGCGACACACTCCTTGTTCCGCGACAGGAATTATGCCCTTGTTGAATTTTCAAACCTCGTGTCGCTAGACCCCTGTCGCGAGGCCACGCCTAGCGACACGGATTTTTGTCTAGCGACACAACAAACCCTAATTTTCAAAATATCCAATTTCTCTTATTTCCCACCTCTCTGTCGTGATCCCCCTGTCGTGGACCCATGGTCCGCGACACAAATTCTGCTTCATGACATGTAGGGCACCTTCTTGCCAATTTTTATTCTCCATCTTACCCCATTAATTAATTGAACCTTTATATTAATATTTTGAGGTTGAAATCCAATGATCTCAACCCATGATTAATTTGATATAAAGAACTTTGTTCAATTTTCCATTAAAAGATTCTTCTACAAAAATTAAACTCTAATGTTCTAAGTATATAATCCGGACTGTAATTAATTAATTATGGAATGAGAGATTATTTAGACCATAAAGAGTGATTATGGAATTTTCCATACCCTTGCATGAGAAACCAATGTCTCTCATACAAGATGACCCAAAAATATTCTCTTTTATTTATTTTGTCTTTTCCGTGTTGTGTGAAACAGCTAGTAAGGAATATATTAGACTAATGTTGGCGGGTATTCCCACACGGATAAACTAGTTCGTAGTCTGAATATTAATTACTAGTTGTTATTTTGCATGGTCCGGATAGTGGTCGGTGGAAGCCTTGGCGGTTCGTCCATCCGGGATTATAATAGCTGCTCAGTTGACTCCTGTTCGGATACAGTTTTCTTTTCTTTATCTTAATTTCAAACTCGAATCTCAAACTGTGCCAACACTAGACGACATAGGTCAATGTTGTCTAGTAATTAAGACAGCAAAAGAACATGTAGGTTTTTCTCCGATTCACAGATAGTGAGGGTCTAAATGATAGCGACCACTGTCATTTAAGACTATTCTGCTGTCTAAAAGCTTTACATCTGGAATAATTAGGAACTGGATAGCAGGTGTTTGCAGTCCAGGTTATCCTGATTATTGCAGTCATCTTTTTAGCCAAATAAATTCTTCTCATCTCCGGCTATTTCATCTCTGTGTTTCACATTCTGTCTAAACCCACCTTATATTTTGGGTTATTTAATTTTACACTTCTTTATAAATTTATGCATGATATTATTATGTAGATATTGTGGTCAATATTATTTTGGGATCCTTCCCTTGGACACAGGAGTCTTGATTTTAATCAGATGTCTCACAATAAATTTCCAACAAAAATTCATTTATAAAATCCGGATCTAAGTAAGGGATAAATTCCTCAGTTATGTTTAATTCATATTCTACCGGGGGTTAATTTTGGGAAATTAGAAGCAGAGTCAGCGATTAGGTCTCATCTAGACTGAAAGGGTCTGTGTTCTTATTGAGAGTCTAGTACATGTTTAGGGAATGGTTTTCAAATTCATTATTTTCCAAAATTGCTGTGTGTTGGGAATCTGATATTAAATGTTGCACTGAGATGGGGTCCACTTGGACTCAAATACGGTGTGATAGTTAATACTAGAGGAACAACATTCGGGCCTTGGTTATTTTCTGAGATAGGGTTGAGTACTCTTTCAACTGCTGTCCTCTTCTGCAAAAGCCTATTTTTGAGTCCTGAGTGAGTGCATCCGGAACGAACTAATTCACTAGTTCGTTTTATTAGTTTGTATCTCATAACCACCCGGAAGGAAGTGAACACTGCGAGCGGTTCACCGAGAGCCGGGAATTCTTGATCCACATCCGATCATTCTGACTGGGGGCTTTCTTTTACTACCAGGGTCAAACTTTCAAAAACCTCCGAGTGATAGGATTTTAAATGCTTTCCTTACCGCTTTCTTTTAACTGCTTTCTTTAGAGGTCACTCGGTTGTATTGAGAGTTGTGTAACTGCTACTAGGACTGATAGTTAAGGGATAGTTCAGGGCTTGATTAGAATCTTCGGGTGTGACATAGGGGAATGATAGCAGTACTTGACACTTCAATAAATGATTTGTCGGGTGTTGCTTGTCCACCACAGATAAATGGCATACCTCTGCGCGGGGGCAGTTTTATATCTGTGGTATCTTAGATTTTGTTGTCTTAAGGCATGTAAATCCGTACTATAAGTACCTGTCTGTTAAAGGGAACATGGTATAGGAAGCATGAGAGTTAGCTAACTATTGGATTATCCCAAGCTGAGATCTGCGTTACAAAATGGAAGTTTAACTGTATTTCATCTGAATCTTGTCCAATTTTTATTATTTTCTCCCTGTCCCTTCTGTCTCATTTTAAATCTGCTTTCTTAGAATAATCTTAATCGCTATCTTAGATTAATTTTATTGCTTTCTTAGATTAATTTAATTCGCTTTCTAGAATAAATTTATCTACTTTATTTTAATTGCTTTCATAACTTAGTTTAAATTCTGTCAAGTAGTTGGTAATTAAAACACAAACTTGAATCGAGTAACCGAGTGGAAAATCTTAGTAAACGATGTGGGCCCTGCTTCTATCGCACATCCTCCATTGAACGATCCGGTACTTACTATAAATACTCCAATTTTTGACTCCGTGCGCTTTCGGGGGCACAGTTTTTTAACACGAGTAAATAAAAACGTGACAACCTATAAATATATCCCTAATCCCAACTCCATCATCATAAATTGGTTTCATTGAATAATAAATCAAACTGGGATTAATATCTTTTTAAAGAAAATACTCGTGTGGGAAACTTGTCAAAAGTTTCAGTGCCCGTCGGGTGATATTTCGGTAAAACGGTGTCCATCGGGAGGCATTTCAGTAAAACGGTGCCCGTTGGTTGGCCTGTCGGTAACATGGTGCCCGTCCGTTGGCCTGTCGGTAAAACGATGCCCATCAGGTGGCCTGTTGGTAAAACAGTGCCCGTCGGGAAGCATGTCGGTAGAACGGTGCCCGTCTTGTGGCCTGTCGGTAAAACAGAGCCAGTCAGGTGGCCGGTCGGTAAAACAATGCCCATTCGGTGGCCTTTCAAGAAAACGGTGCCTGTCGGGTGGCCTGTCGGTAAAATGGTGCCCGTCCGGTGGCCTTCGGCAAAACAGTGCCCGTCCGGTGGTATGTTAGTAAAACGGTGCCCGACGGGTGGCCTGTCGGCAAAACGGTGCCCGTCGGGTGACCTCTCGGTAAAACAGTGCCTGTCGGGTGGCATGCCGGTAAAACGGTGCCTGTCGGGTGGGACGTTGGCTCCCATCCACACGGTGCCCGTCGGGTGATATTTCGGTATACCGGTGCCCGTCGGGTGGCCTGTCGGTAAAACGGTGCCCGTCCGGGGGCATTTCGGTAAAATGGTGCCCGTCGGGTGGCCTGTCAGTAAAATAGTGCCCGTCGAGCATGTTGGTAAAACGGTACCCGTCGGGTGGCGTTTCGGTAAAATGGTGCCCGTTGGGGTGGCCTGTAGGTAAAATGGTACCCGTCGGGCATGTCGGTAAAACGGTGCCCGTGGGGTGTCCAGTCGGTAAATTGGTGCCCGCCGGGTGGCATGCCGACAAACGGTGCCCATCGGGTGGCCTGTCGGTAAAACGGTGCCCGTCGGGGGGCATTTCGGTAAAACAGTGGCCGTCGGGTGGTATGTCGGTAAAACGGTGCCCGCCGGGAGTCCGTCGGTAAAACGGTGCTCATCGGGTGGCCTGTCGGTAAAACGATGCCCATCCGGTGGCCTTTCAAGAAAACGGTGCCCGTCAGGTGGCCAATCGGTAAAACGGTGCCTGTCGGGTGGCATGCCGGTAAAACGGTGCATGTCGGGTGGCATGTTGGCTCCCATGTACACGGTTCCCGTCTGGTTATATTTTGGTAAATCGGTGCCCCTCGGGGGTCATTTCGGTAAAATGGTGCCCGTCGGTTGGCCTGTCGGTAAAATGGTGACCGCCGGGCATGTCGGTAAAACGGTGCCTGTGGAGTGGCGTGTCGGTAAATTGGTGCCCGTAGGGTGGCGTGCCGGTAAAACGGTGCTCGTCAGGTGGCCTGTCGGTAAAACGATGCCCGTCAGGTGGCCTGTCAAGAAAATGGTGGCTGTCGGGTGGCCTGTCGGTAAAATGGTGCCCGTCGGGTGGCCTGTTGGCAAAGCAGTACCTGTCGGGTGGTATGTCAGTAAAACGGTGGCTGTCGGGTGGCTGTCGGCAAAATGGTGCCTTTCGGTTGGCATGCCGGTAAAACGGTGCCTGTCGGTGGGACGTTGGCTCCCATCCACATGGTGCCCGTCGGGTGATATTTCGGTAAGACGGTGCGTGTCGGGTGATATTTCGGTAAAATGGTGCCCGTCAGGGGGCATTTCGGTAAAATGGTGCCCGTCAGGTGGTCTGTCGGTAAAATGGTGCCCGTCGGGCATGTCGGTAAAACAGTGCCCGTGGGTGGCATGTCGGTAAAACAGTGCCCGTCGGGTGGCCTGTCGGCAAAACGGTTCCCGTCGGGTGGCTTGTCGATAAAACGGTGCCCGTCGGGTGGCCTGTCATACCACCTATTTTTCGTGCATTTTTGTAAACTTTTGAACTACGTTATGGCTTGACCCTTCATAGGGTACGTAGGCAGCTTAAAAGTTTTAATTCTAAGTTCAGTCACAAAACAATAAAACAAACAAAAGACCTTAGCACGAGAAAAGCCGAAACACAACTTCGAGGATGAAGTTGATTCTTAAGGAGGGTAGACTGTAATACCCGAGAATTTTCCAACATAAAATAAAACAATAACTAAATAAATAAACAATAAATAAAATAAATGCAATAAATAAATAAATCCAGCAAATAAATAATCAATAAATAAGGATAAGGAAATGAGAAATGAGGTTTAACTTAAAAAAAGGAATTAAAGGAATTTAATTAAATAAAAAGAATTATTAAAGATAAGTAAATTGCACACCAAAACCCGACACCAATGAACTCGAGAATTCGAGTCCAAACATCCAATTAGACCCGAGTAAAAATTTAGAGAGAAAGTAGGAACCCGAAGATACCCCGGAAATCGGAATACGGGAGCATAGAGGGATAGAAGTCCGAAAGAGAGGAGGAAATGCACGACGGATCGCATGACCCGCCCGGACCGAAGTCCAGGCGAGTGTCACACGGTGGCCGCGCGGTTAAAGGGAAGAGAGCGCGCCACGACCGCGCCGTCGGAGAGATTCGCCCGTGCGAGATTTTCTCGCCCGAATCCGGATTTTCCGACTTCGGTTGAACACCATTCGGCTCAAGACTCCTAGGGGCAGACCTTGGTGTCCCTAGGTCTTGTTTATCTATAAATAAGCCCTCTTAAAAGCTCCGAACACTTTTCCAAAACCCTACAACTCTCTATACATCCGTAAACCCTAATTCCGGAGTCGTCGGAGGCACGAAACCAAGGCGAGACTGATTTGGACGAAATTAGAGTCTCCTAGACATCGTGGTAAGTTCCGATCCATTCGTCTCTTACGTTTTGATTCGAAAACGAATCCTAACCTTCTTATTTTCTTTCTACGCCCCGAATCGGATCTAGAACGTAGAACTAGACGAACGGAGAGGATAGACGGAGGACTGGAAGCCACGCATTCGAAATAGACGATCCCGGATATCTACAAATCTGTAAGTTAATACTTACATGGTTTTGGGAGTAATTAAAACACGAAACCTAAAAGCTTAATCGAATCTTGCGAAAATCTGTCATTGAATGTTTTCTACCGGCGAAACAGTTTTGACGAATTTTTCCGAACCTTAAAACGTCTTTGAATGGAAAAACTTAAAACACAAAAAACGTTCCTAAGGCTTAGATCTATCTACTGAAAAATTTTCGGAATTTTTAAAGATGATTTGATATGTGAAAACCAACCGAAACTGAACTGCTTGAAATTGGATCTTGAAATTCTTGACAGAACTTAGGTCCGATCTTGATCACGTTTTTGACATTAGTTCTAGATCGATTTAGATCTTTGGCCGAACATGAAAGTTGTAGATAAATATCTTAAGAAGGTCTCTGTAAAAGTTCATTAAATTTGGAGTTGATTTGCTATGTTAGATCTTGATAATCTTGAACTGCTGTATACGAAACTCGGACAGATTAATGTTATGGCGAAAATTGAAGTAATTGACCTATTTCGGCAACTCGGATTGAAAAAGTTAAAACACGAAACTTGTTCATCTCGATGTTTCTCAGTCAGTGCTGAAATTTCAGAATTTTTGGAATTAGACTCGATTTTTACTGAATTTTTGAGTAAACTGTGGTTGACCGAGTCAAATCTTGAAATCTTGTTGAAACGGTGAAACTAGCCTTTAGGGTTTAAACGAGTAGAAGACTCTTTGAAATAATTATATGAAATCTGGAAATTAGGAAATCCCCTTTACAAACTTGATCTTTAAAATTAGGGGGTGAGTGCTCTGCAGTGTGCCCTCCTAACGATTCACTTCGTGCCTATATGGACGATGGTGACCTCGCGCGAAATATTTGAGATATGTTGCCAAAACGGCATGAGATATATGGTCTACACTCTCGTGAATATCCTTATGGGTTTCCCGAGGCTTCGGAGTGGTACTGGGTATGGCAGATACGGCTGCGGCCGCCGGTTTCCGGCTAAATTGACGAGATTGCGATGCAATCGTGAAATACTTGAAATACTAAATCTTGGGAGTAATGGGGATAGTTAAATATTTTTAATTGTTGTTCTTTAAATTATTAAATGCTTTATTTAAATTAATTATGGCTTTATTTAAATTATTTATGAATATTATCATGCTTTTATGTACTTATTAAATTAATGGCTTTAAAACCCTATGATCATGCATGTGTTAACTTACTCATCAAGTTGTGCTGACCAAACCATTTATTTTTCTTGCATGGGGAACTATATTTTGCAAACTTTATTATTTAAATTCTTGCATTAGACGTTAGAATAAACGGGCCTGTTTAACCCGTGTTTTGACCATGTTGGTCGTATTTACATTTCCGCTGCAATATTCTACTTATTACTATTTCCGCTGCGCTATGATATTATTATTTTCGAGACCATATTGTATGGGCTGTTTGCAAATGTTTTAAATGCTTTTAAATACTGAAATACCTAGCCTTGCATCTCTTTAGTAAGCCGGAGAAACCGTGTCTTACTAGGGAGGTGTGGCGGTGACATCCCGACCTGGGTGACCAAAAACCGGGGTGTTACAAGTTGGTATCAGAGCCGGCTATTTTTAAACCCTTATTATTTTTAAACTACTATTAATATTTTGACTATTATTTTAAATTTTAAAGTATTATTTCCATGGAGAAATTTTTATTTTAAAACCCATGGAAAAAAAAATATATATATAGTGCATTAAATTATTTTTGGGGGGAATCATCATTTGCATTTGCATATTGCATCTCTTCTATGAACTTAGAATCTTGGCGTATTTGAACTTAGAATCTTGGCGAATCTCAACTTAGAATCTTGGCGAATTTCAACTTAGAATCTTGGCGAATTCAACTTAGAATCTTGGCGAATTTCAACTTAGAATCTTGGCGAAGTTTAACCTAGAATCTTGGCGAATATTAACTTAGATCTTTTGCTTGCGCTAGATGGCTAGTCAAGACATGATGCAGTTGATGATCAAGATGATGAACGTTCATCTTGATTCCCAACAAATCATAGAACAAATGAAATATCGTATGGCTCAATTGGAGGCCAATTTGCACCACATGGGCAACTTGAGAGAGGCGGATCACCACCGCATAAACCAACTCGAACGCCAAGTCCAAACCCTCACTACACTAAACCTAATACTGAAGGAACACATCGATGCCCATGGGCAAGACTTGAACACTATCTTTGACGATCTACTGCCGCCAAGTTCGGAGGAGGAAGACCCGGAGGAGGATCCCGCTACCCCACCGGAGGACGTCTTGAGACGTTAGAGATTCTATTTTTAGTAGATACTATTTTGCTAGGAAAATATTTCTACATTTGTACTAAAATTTCTTTTGAGGAAATAAATGCCCGATTTATTTATAATAAATCAAAAAAAAAAAAACCGGACAGACCTGTCCGTACAAAAGAAATATCGAAATAAAATAAAACAAACTAAAATAAAACCCCGAAGCGTACGACGCTTCTTAGTTCGATCGAGCACCACGTGCGAAATTACAAAACATATATACATTTATAGAAATTGCTTAGACTATATGTTAAATTCATAAGTCCTAATCCACCCTAATTGTACCAGAATGGCACCCAGAGGAAGAGGAAGAGGAAGAACTCAACCCACTCCCCAAACCACCATTGAAACACCTACTGAAACACCTCCTAATGTCACGGAACCGGCCCAACCTGTAGAGGAACAACCCCAAGGTGCGCAGGACGCCTCCGCACCGAACAATGTGGGCGATCGTCTTCGGACGATAGAGGAGGTTTTGATTGCGCTGGGGAACGCGCAAGTCAACCAGGGCCAAGCTGCGGCGGTACCTCCGCCCCAAGCTCGCCCTAACTATCTGGCTATGGTGAATCCCTACCAGCCACCCCACTATGCTGGTGAGGAGGATCCAGCCAAACTAGAGGAATGGATTCGAACCTTCGACAAGTTGCTGGGAGCAGTGAAATGTCCGGACGGAGAGAGGGTGCATGTCGCTTCGTACTACTTGGGAGGCGAAGCGGACGACTGGTGGCAGGCAACTCAAGCCAAGCTGACTGAAGATGACGAGCCCTACTCTTGGACGGAAATGATGGAACTACTCAGGGATCGATTCTATCCCTTGAGTACTAAAGCTGCCATGTACGAAGAATTCCTGTCACTGAAGCAAGGAGGCCAAACCGTACAAGAGTACTACACACGATTCAAGGAGCTAGTGAGGTTTGCACCGAGACTCGTACCCACGGATGCGTAGAAAGCACAAAGTTCGAGATGGGACTGAACCTCTCCGTTCGCGAGGTGATCGCGGGGGTACACTACCCTGATTTGCAAGATGTGTATGACCGCGCTGTGGCAGTAGCACGTGTGCAGCAACTGAAGAGAAGGGTGAGTGGGGAGTCCAGCAGGGGTCCCCAAGACAAGAGAAACCGGGACTCGAGAAGCGAGAACAACACTGGAAGGAAGGAACAGCGGAGAGGGTCGAATAGGCCTCAACAAGCCAACAATGGGAGAAGGTTTAACCAAGAAGAAACCGTACCACCCTGCCCAAGGTGTGGACAACCCCATCTAACGAGGGGATGCCCTCAACAGGGCGCCTGCTTCCGATGTGGTCGAATGGGTCACATGCGTCGGGAGTGCTGAACTAGGCTCGAAAACATAACGAAAAGGGAAGACTTGGTCACGGGGCAGGAACAGCCTCAGAACCAAAATGGGCGGAATGGGAATAACCAGGGGTATAGACCCCCTCAAAACCAATTTAGGCCGCCGAATCAGAACCAGAACCAACGACCTCCGCCACCGCAGAATCAAAACCAACAGCAAAATCAGCAGCAGAATGCGAATCAGCAGGGCAACCAAGGACGCCCTGTAGGGAGGCTCAACGTGGTTAACCAAGCAGACGTGCCTGCACAAGGAGAAGTGATGGCAGGTACATTTCACGTTTTGAATACACCCCTTAGAGTTCTATTTAATTCTAGAGCTAGTTGCTCGATCATAGCATCAAGGATAGTGCCTGAGTTAGATCTACCTAAGTGCGAGAGAATTAGCTTAGGAATTCAATTGCCTTCTGGAGAAGTAGTATCTTGCTCTAAACGATATAACGGAATTCCTATAGTGATAAAGAACGTAGAATTCTTCGCGAACTTAGTAGAATTTAACTTAAGAGACTTTGACATCATACTAGGGATGGATTGGTTATCCCAGTATAAAGCGGTGATCGAATGTCAAAAGCAAAAGATCACCTTGTCAAAAAGTAGGGGAAAGAGAGTTATCTTTTACTCTCAGCCCCCTAAGAAGAGTAACAAAATCGTTAGTGCACTTAAACTAACTAACTTGATGCGTAAGGGGTATGAGCTATATGCGTGCTACGTGCACAACCTTGAGGCGGAAGAGAACAAGGGTTGATAGCATACCAGTGGTAAGAGAGTACCCGGATGTGTTTCCTGAGGACATCCCGGGAATGCCACCTGAGAGAGATCTTGAGTTCACTATAGATCTCATTCCGGGCACAGAGCCTGTCTCAAAAGCTCCGTACCGGATGGCACCACTGAAATGAAGGAGTTAAAAGACCAACTCGAGGAGCTGTTAGGAAAAGGATACATAAGGCCGAGTACTTCCCCCTGGGGAGCACCGGTTTTATTTGTTAAGAAGAAAGACGGAGGATTACGTCTTTGCATAGATTACCGAGGATTAAACCAAGTGACCATCAAGAATAAATACCCTTTACCGAGAATTGAGGATCTATTTGATCAACTGAAGGGAGCTTCAGTATTCTCGAAGATCGACTTACGATCTGGGTATCACCAGTTGAGAATTGCCGAGAAAGACATTCTGAAGACGGCGTTTCGAACTCGATATGGTCACTACGAGTTCACAGTGTTATCCTTTGGGTTAACAAATGCTCCGACAATGTTCATGAACCTCATGAACAATGTATTTCGAGAGCTGTTAGATCAGTGCGTAGTGGTGTTCATTGATGACATCCTGATCTACTCGAAAAAACGAGGAGGAACATGCCCAACACTTGCACCAAGTGTTAGGGAGCTTGCGAAAAAATCAGCTATACGGCAAATTGTCCAAATGCGATTTTTGGTTGAAGGAGGTAGCATTTCTAGGACATATAGTATCCGCTGATGGATTTTCAGTGGATCCGGCAAAAGTTTCTGCCGTAACTGAGTGGGCAACTCCCAAGAGCCAAACTGAGATAAGGAGTTTCCTTGGGTTAGCCGGGTACTATAGACGGTTCGTGAAGGATTTTTCGAAAATCGCACGACCTTTGACCCAGCTACTTAAGAAGGGAGTAAAATACGTGTGGATAGAGGCTTGTGAGACAGCGTTTCAAGAGCTGAAGAAACGACTCACAACCACACCCGTACTAACGCTGCCATCAGAGAATGGTGACTTCGAAGTTTACAGCGATGCTTTGAAGGAAGGTTTAGGTTGTGTCTTGATGCAAGACTCGAGAGTCGTAGCGTATGCATCACACCAACTGAAACCTCACGAGGAGAATTATCCGACACATGACCTGGAGTTGGCAGCGGTCGTTTTCGCTCTAAAGATATGGAGACATTATCTTTATGGGCGGAAGTGTCGAATGTTGACCGACCACAAGAGCTTGAAATATATATTCACTCAGAAGGAGCTGAATTTGAGACAACGAAGGTGGTTGGAACTTATTAAAGACTACGATTTAGAGATAGCCTACCACGAGGGGAAGGCGATTGTGGTAGTCGATGCCCTAAGTCGGAAAACCCAACACGTGACGAACTCGTTGGTAATTCCGCCGGCATTGTACATGGAGTTAGCAAGATTGGAGTTAGAACTTGTGCATTCTGGCACAGTGAGTGAAACGATCAACGCCATGGTCAAAGAAACTCCAATATTGGACGAGATTAAGCTCGCCCAACCGGGAGATGCGAAACTCGAGAAGATAAGGGGGTATATTGCCGAAGGAAAGGCAATAGGATTTGCTGTCCATGAGGATGGAAGCATTCGTTTCAAAGGGAGATGGTGCGTGCCCCTTAAATGTGCCGAGTTGAAGCAAAGGTTGATGGAGGAAGGGCACAACACGCCATATTCAGTGCATCCCGGAGGCGACAAGCTTTACAAAGATCTAAAGAAGATCTATTGGTGGCCGGGAATGAAGAAGGAAGTGGCAGACTTCGTGGCGAAATGTCTCACCTGCCAAAAGGTTAAGGCAGTGCAACATAAACCCTTAGGACTGATGCAACCACTAAAGATTCCAAGTTGGAAGTGGGATAGCATCTCAATGGACTTTGTCTCGGGATTACCCCGATCACCTAAAGGCATGAACAAGATTTGGGTGATTGTGGATAGGCTAACGAAGACAGCCATATTTATCCCGATGAAGGACACGTGGACTATGGACCAATTGGCCCGAGCCTACATTGATAATGTGGTACGACGACATGGAGTACCACGTGACATCATTTCCGATAGAGACAGTAGATTTGTCTCTCACTTTTGGACGGAGTTACAAAAAGCTCTCGGTACTCAAATCAAATTGAGCACCGCATTCCACCCAATGACTGATGGTCAAACCGAGAGAACAATCCAAACACTAGAAGACATGCTGAGAGCATGCGTGTTGGAATTTAAGGGAAATTGGGAATCCCATTTACCCTTAATTGAATTCTCTTATAATAATAGCTACCATGCTAGCATTGGCATGGCACCTTTCGAGGCGTTGTATGGACGAAAGTGCCGAAGCCCGTTGGGCTGGGAAGAAAACGATAAGTCGGTGGTAGTAGGACCACAACTTATCGAAGACATGGCTCAACAAATCAAAGTGATTCAAGGAAAAATGAAAGCCGCTCAAGACCGTCAGAAGAGTTACGCTGACGTGAGACGACGAGACCTAGAATTTCAAGTGGGAGATAGGGTCATGCTAAAGATATCACCCATGAAGGGGGTGATGCGCTTTGGCAAGTGAGGAAAGTTGAGTCCTCGATACATAGGACCTTACGAGATTCTAGAACGAGTCGGAAATTTAGCATACCGACTGGCTTTACCGCCACAATTAGATCGAGTTCATAATGTCTTCCATGTCTCACAACTAAAGAAGTATGTGCCGGACCCGACACATGTACTTCAACCGGAGATAATTGAGCTCGATGAAGATTTGACTTATGAAGAAGTCCCAGTGCGTATTCTCGACACTAAGGAACGAGTAACGAGGAATAAAACCGTCAAAATGATCAAGGTTCTTTGGTCAAACCACGAAAGTGAGACGGCAACTTGGGAGGTAGAATCCGACATGAGAGAATGCTACCCGACATTGTTCTAAACTGATACCGACACAGTTATGGAGACATAACTGCAGTCTTAAGGGGGAGAGGATGTCATACCACCTATTTCTCGTGCATTTTTGTAAACTTTTGAACTACGTTATGGCTTGATCCCTTCATAGGGTACGTAGGCAGCTTAGAAGTTTTAATTCTAAGTTCAGTCACAAAACAATAAAACAAACAAAAGACCTTAGCACGAGAAAAGCCGAAACACAACTTCGAGGACGCAGTTGATTCTTAAGGAGGGTAGACTGTAATACCCGAGAATTTTCCAACATAAAATAAAACAATAATTAAATAAATAATAAATAAAATAAATACAATAAATAAATAAATCCAGCAAATAAATAAACAATAAATAAGGATAAGGAAATGAGAAATGAGGTTTAACTTAAAAAAGGAATTAAAGGAATTTAATTAAATAAAAAGAACTATTAAAGATAAGTAAATTGCACACCGAAACCCGACACCAATGAACTCGAGAATTCGAGTCCAAACATCCAATTAGACCCGAGTAAAAATTTAGAGAGAAAGTAGAAACCCGAAGATACCCCGGAAATCGGAATACGGGAGCATAGAGGGATAGAAGTCCGAAAGAGAGGAGGAAATGCACGACGGATCGCACGACCCGCCCGGACTGAAGTCCAGGCGAGTGTCGCGCGGTGGCCGCGCGGTCAAAGGGAAGAGAGCGCGCCACGACCGCGCCGTCGGACAGATTCGCCCGTGCGAGATTTTCTCGCCCGAATCCGGATTTTCCGACTTCGGTTGAACACCATTCGGCTCAAGACTCCTAGGGGTAGACCTTGGGCGTCCCTAGGTCTTGTTTATCTATAAATAAGCCCTCTTAAAAGCTCCGAACACTTTTCCGAAACCCTACAACTCTCTATACGTCTGAAAATCCTAATTCCGGAGTCGTCGGAGGCACGAAACCAAGGCGAGACTGATTTGGACGAAATCAAAGTCTCCTAGACGTCGTGGTAAGTTTCGATCCATTCGTCTCTTACGTTTTGATTCGAAAACGAATCCTAACCTTCTTATTTTTCTTTCTACGCCCCGAATCGGATCTAGAACGTAGAACAAGACGAATGGAGAGGATAGACGGAGGACTGGAAGCCACGCCTTCGCAATAGATGATCCCGGATATCTACAAATCTGTAAGTTAATACTTACATGGTTTTGGGAGTAATTAAAACACGAAACCTAAAAGCATAATCGAATCTTGCGAAAATCTGTCATTGAATATTTTCTACCGGCGCAACAGTTTTGACGAATTTTTCCGAAGCTTAAAACATCTTCGAACGGAAAAACTTAAAACACGAAAAATGTTCCTAAGGCTTAAATCTATCTACTGTAAACTTTTCAGAATTTTTAGAGATGATTTGTTATGTGAAAACCAACCGAAACCAAAGTGCTTGAAATTGGATCTTGAAATTCTTGACAGAACTTAGGTCCGATCTTGATCACGTTTTTGACATTAGTTCTAGACGATTAGATCTTTGGCCGAACATGAAAGTTGTAGATAAATGTCTTAAGAAGGTCTCTGTAAAATGTCATTAAATTTGGAGTTGATTTGCTATGTTAGATCTTGATAATCTTGAACTGCTGTATACGAAACTCGGACAGATTAATGTTATGGCGAAAATTGATGTAATTGACCTATTTTGGTAACTCGGATTGAAAAAATTAAAATACGAAAGTTGTTCATCTCGATGTTTCTGAGTCAGTGGTGAAATTTCAGAGTTTTTGGAATTAGACTCGATTTTTACTGAATTTTTGAGTAAACTATGGTTGACTGAGTCAAATCTTGAAATCTTGTTGAAACGGTGAAACTAGCCATTAAGGTTTAAACGAGTAGAACTTTTTGAAATAATTATATGAAATCTGGAAATTAGGAAATCCCCTTTACAAACTTGATCTTTAAAATTAGGGGGTGAGTGCTCTGCAGGGTGCCCTCCTAACGATTCACTTCGTGCTTATATGGACGATGGTGACCCCGTGCGAAATATTTGAGATATGTTGCCAAAACGGCATGAGATATATGGCCTACACTCTCGTGAATATCCTTATGGGTTTCCCGAGGCTCCGGAGTGGTACTGGGTATGGCAGATACGGCTGCGGCCGCCGGTTTCCGGCTAAATTGACGAGATTGCGATGCAATCGTGAAATACTTGAAATGCTAAATCTTGGGAGTAATGGGGATAGTTAAATATTTTTAATTGTTGTTCTTTAAATTATTAAATGCTTTATTTAAATTAATTATGGCTTCATTTAAATTATTTATGAATATTATCATGCTTTTATGTAATTATTAAATTAATGGCTTTAAAACCCTACGATCATGCATGTGTTAACTTACTCAGCAAATTGTGCTGACCAAACCATTTATTTTCCTTTTTCCTTACAGAGTATGTGGAATGATCATGAGCTCATTCATGCATGGGGGAACTATATTTTGCAAACTTTATTATTTAAATTCTTGCATTAGACGTTAGAATAAACGGGCCAGTTTAACCCGTATTTTGAACATGTTGGTCGTATTTATAATTCCGCTGCAATATTATACTTAAATACTATTTCCGCTGCGCTATGATATTATTATTTTCGAGACCATATTGTATGGGCTGTTTGCAAATGTTTTAAATGCTTTTAAATACTGAAATACCTAGCCTTGCATCTCTTTAGTAAGCCGGAGAAACCGTGTCTTACTAGGGAGGTGTGTCTTACTAGGGAGGTGTGGCGGTGACATCCCGACCTGGGTGACCAAAAATCGGGGTGTTACATGGCCTGTCGCAAAAACGGTGCCCGTCGGGTGGTATGTCGGTAAAACAGTGTCCGTCGGGTGGCCTGTCGGTAAAACGGTGCCCGTCGGGAGGCCTGTCGGTGAAACGGTGCCCATCGGGTGGCCTGTCGGTAAAATGGTTCCCGTCGGGTAGCCAATCGGTAGAACGGTGCCTGTCGGGTGGCATGCAGGTAAAACGGTACCTGTCGGGTGGCATGTTGGCTCCCATGTACACGGTGCCCTTCTGGTGATATTTCGGTAAAACGGTGCCCATCGGGAGGCATTTCGGTAAAATGGTGTCCGTCGAGTGGGCTGTCGGTAAAATGGTGCCCGTCGGGCATATCGTTAAAACGGTGCCTGTGGGGTGGCCTGTCTGTAAAAAAGATACCCGTCGGGTAGCGTTCGGTAAGACAGTGCGCTTCGGGTGGCCTTTCGGTAAAACGGTGCCCGTAAGATGGCCTGTCAAGAAAACTGTGCCTGTCGGTTGGCCTGTCGGCAAAACAGTGCCCGTCGGGTGGCCTGTCGGTAAAACGGTGCCCTTCGGGTGGCATGCCGGTAAAACGGTGCCTGTTGGGTGGGACGTTGGCTTCCATCCACACGGTGCCCGTCGGGTGATATTTCGGTAAAACGGTGTCCATCGGGGGGCATTTCAGTAAAACTGTGCCTGTCGGTTGGCCTGTCGGTAACATGGTGCCCGTCCGGTGGCCTGTCGGTAAAACGATGCCCGTCAGGTGGCCTGTGGGTAAAACAGTGCCCGTCGGGTAGCATGTCGGTGAAACGGTGCCCGTCTTGTGGCCTGTCGGTAAAACAGAGCCAGTCAGGTGGCCTGTCGGTAAAATGATGCCCATTCGGTGGCCTTTCAAGAAAATGGTGCCTGTCGGTAAAATGGTGCCCGTCCGGTGGCCTTCGGCAGAACAGTGCCCGTCCGGTGGTATGTCAGTAAAACGGTGCCCGACGGGTGGCCTGTCGGCAAAACGGTGCCCGTCGGGTGACTTGTCGGTAAAACAGTGCCTGTCGGGTGGCATGCCGGTAAAACGATGCATGTCGGGTGGGACGTTGGCTCCAATCCACACGGTGCCCGTCGGGTGATATTTCGGTATAACGGTGCCCGTCGGGTGGCCTGTCGGTAAAACGGTGCCCGTCGGGGGGCATTTCGGTAAAATGGTGCCCGTCGGGTGGCCTGTCAGTAAGATGGTGCCCGTCGAGCATGTCGGTAAAACGGTACCCGTCGGGTGGTGTTTCGGTAAAATGGTGCCCGTTGGGGTGGCCTGTCGGTAAAATGGTGCCCGTCGGGC